>VZRH01006479.1:433623-498481 GCA_013397555.1 Urocynchramus pylzowi
AGAGAAATCTTTAGCAGCCCACCACCTTCACCTGAAAATTATTTGCTATTTCTTCAGTTTTGAAGGTGTTTCCCACTACAAACTCTCCAGCCCTGTTTCTCTGTTGAAAGATACACACTTAACACAGCAGGGTCACCCCACTAGAGTGCTGATACCTGGATACCACCTGCAGTTATCAGGCCAGGCAATACTCAAACCTATTGGAGCACAGTATCATTAACCTAAAAGTCAAAGGCCCATCCAGGATAAGAGTCCTCCTTCCCCTTGGCATTTCCCTTGCTGTGTACCAGAACCCAACCCCAAAGGATCACTGCAGTGTGTCTCCTGCCATTTGTTCTCATGGAGAGGAGAGCAAAAAAGGGACTGCCCTGAGTGAGCACACAACAGTGCCACCTTGCAGAAGTAATTCCTCTACCACGCTTCTGATCCTGGCAAAAGACAGCTGCTGAAGGACAAAGCTGCAGCAAAACCAAAACTCAACAGCGAATAATTTCTTTTTAAAAAGTCTTCTTTTCAAAAGCTTGTTTTCCCCACTCACCCCAGTGCTTCAATGCATGAGGGCCAGTGAAATGGTGCCAAGAGAGGTAGTATGCCCCATTCAAACAAAGCTGTTTTAGTGGCTGTACTATCCAACATAAACTTTGTGACTTTGTACAACATTCTTCTACAAAATAAACTCAAGCCATTTGCCAGCAATAACCTATATATTGATGTGGTATTAAGAGAAACTTGGAGGCTTCAGCTGGGAGACAAACTGTCAACCAACCACTAATTAGTTTTTATGACGTGACTCATAGTTCAGTAATTTCCCAGAATTTAATCACGGGGCACCCAGAAAGATCAATTAAAGAACAGGCTCAGAATTTGTTAGAGCCCTGTGTGAGACAGGGGAAGGCAATGACCTCAGCAGCTTTGCCACAGAATTTTATGAATTAACAAAGAAAGGATTTAAAAGGTAAGTTTAACTAATCTTGTGTTTCCTTGCAGACCCATTCATTTTTTTTTACAAAGGACTGAGTTTTTTAAATGAAGTAAAAATTGAAATATTGTGTGTTGTAGCTACTGTTTATTTTACAGCTTCATTTAAATGAGACCATTCCGTGTGTGACTTGAATCACTCCACTAATTTTTGCTGCATCTTCTTTTATATCTCCATCAATAAAAAGGGAAAAAATCAGAGTAGGTATAAATTTCTTTAGATTCTTCTTTCAAGAATCATATTACATTATTGGAATGAACAGTAGAGAATTCTTCTTCACAAGTACTCCCTGTAAAAAAGCCCAAACCACTTATTAAAATTCTCCTGACAACATTTAATAAAAAGAAAAATGAAGTTTTTGGCAAAAAAATTCTATAATTTCCTTTGTCTTTTCACTCATTTTCAAACTTTTTTATTCCCCCAGCTTAATACAATGAAACCTATGTGATTCCCACTTCTTGCTTTCTACAATCAGTCTTTTTTCACAAACTTAATGAAAATAGCAATAAAATGCTAAAAACAGTTTTCTCAGTTGTTAAATGGTTTTGCTTATCAAATTTACTGAATCTGATTTTATTTTACTTGTTCATTTTGTTCTGTGCAAATGTATAGAATATATACCAGACAAGTACTGCACAGCTGTGATGAAAATTTCATTCCGTCTTTCTGGGTTTTGTTCTGCAAAAAGCTCTTCTTTACTGAGAGGTTTCAGAAGAGGAGATTTAACTTATTTTCCTGACCAAGTTATGTGAAGCAAGATTATACTGAAACAGTCTGAAAAAGTGAGGATTTCTCAAGATCTACTAAGCCCTGTTATTTAAATAATATTTGAAATAATCATAAGAAAACCACTAAATGTAGCACACTGTTTTTTCTTACAATAACAAACAGCTCCAAACTGAGTCATGCACATTACATATGAAAACAAAATAATAAAAGAAGTTTTGCGGCTTTACGTTTTCTCTTAAAGAATAGAACATTCAAAGTTCCTATTTTGCACCTGAATGAGTTATTTTCAACTCCTTCAAAGCAAAATTATTCTATTTAATTGACACTGTCTTTGTACTGACTGTGGTGATGACGATGACGATGATGACGATGACGAACATTTCGTGAGGAAGGACAGAAAGCTGGGCATTGGGGACTGGGTTGGAAGAGCTCTGTATCTATGAAGTTGCTGCTACTACGTCACAAGATTCCCAAGCCCGGTACATGACACTGTCACATGACTCAAGAAAACCTTGAGCAGCTCAAGATTCTCAAACTCCCTTGGATGAAGGCAATGACTGTGGGGATGCTCAGAGGGAACCGAGTACTGTAGCAGCTCCGTTTGCCAGAATAATCAAAAATTTAGGGAGAGGGATTTGCAGAAGAGTAGGGATAACAAAAAGACGCTGTTAGCCAAGAGCACTTGGGATACAGGACAACTAGATTTAGGTCTCTGCTCTGAATTAGAACAGGATGTTAACAAATCTGCTGGTGGGGAGGAGGATGTGTTTTAAAGTTCCCCACTTCATCCGGAGGCAGAACAGAAACATTTGAGTAATGAGAAACTGCACACCTAGCTCTGCATCTGCACCAACAGCTTCATTTTCAAGAGTTCACAGCTCCCTCTAAATCACATTAAGACCAGGGTTTAAATGCTAATTAGGGAGCATGTGCATATTAATTTTCTGCTTCCTTCTCTCCAAGAGTAATGGGAATGCTTACAAATGCCTTTTGTTTGGTTTCTTATGGGCTTACTTGGTTTCTTAATATATTACAGGGCACTTCCTGCGCTGCTTACAGAAGCAAATTTCCCACTGCTAGTGGGAGTTTTCCCTAAATAAGGTCAGCAGATTTGGTCCCAGGGGAGTGAACTGATCTTCAGGCTTAGCTACCCTAAAAATCTTGCAGAAAGCAAACCAGATATCATTCTTCTTTAGAATTCGCTACTATATTGTATCCTTCTCCAAGGATCATCATCCAAGACAAACAACTAGGAAACGTTTTGCTGCAATAATCCTTTCAATTAAGGCTCCCATTACAGTGAAACAGCTGCTCACTAGAATACATCTTTGTAATGGAACTATTTATTTCCCAGAAAACATTTCTTTAGTTAAGACAGAAGCAATAAACCAGATCCACGGAAGTTGCAGAAATCAAAGCAGTGAGCAAAATATGACCAGCTAAATATCCTTGAACTGAAAAAGGGGTGCTTTTTATGAAGACAATTTTTTCTTCTGTGTTGACAAAAAAGCCTACTCAGTTTAAAGTATTTGTGGCATCTCAGTCTCAACATAATGTCAGCGAGCTGCAATTGAAATAGCAGGATAAGCCCTCATACACACATTGTTAGAAAGAAAAAAAGCAAACACTCCAAAAACTTTTGTCCTCTGTCAGATTAGTGATGTTTGTGGGGGCCTTTAAAAGCCCTTTGAAATGTCCACATCATAAATATTTGATAGACAACCTCTTGCTTACTGTCAGTTAGGTGCTGCTCTTGGCATGGAAAGGCAAATGAATCAGCATCTTGTTCCTGCCTCCTGCTCCACATACACATGGTCTCCCACATCCCAGCCCTGAGCAGCCTGCTGAACACTATTTATTTATTTTATGAAAAAATCCAACTCACATTACTGTCATTCAAATATAAACAGTAGTGACAAAAGCTATTATCATGAAAAATTTAATCCAAGCTTTGTGAGAGTTTGTAAATGAACAGTTTGCTTGTTGACAATTCAGCCCCTGTGATTGCAGCTCTAGACAGCTTGCATATGTTTCAGTCAACGGAGATAGCAGGAGGAGGGGACATTCTTCTTTCACCTACTGGTTGCCAATGATTTGAAAACCCTCCTTGTCAGCTGTGCCTCTGTTGATGGCCACTGCTGCAAAACCCAGGGAAAGTAAGAGAAGCACCTTCCAGTCAGATGATGGATAGATGTGCCCTAGAGGCACTAGAACCAGGATTATTTAAGATCTAGGAAGATCTTAAATGATTGTTCAAACCTAAATGATTCCATGATAACAGCAGCTCCATATTCCTGTTTTCAGGAATGGGTTCCAAATCCAGCATTTGCTCTTTGCCCATAAAGGCATGACAAGTCCTCAGGCTGAGTGGAGCACCACATCTACACAAACTACATAGACATTTGTCTAGATGTGCTTGAAGATGCCAGGGCCTGTATTACTGCAGCACCAAATGATTTCTCAGAACAAGCAGAAATACAACTGGTGAACAATCAAGACTTTGCTACCTAGTTCTCCTTTAACTCTTGAACCCTTTGAAAAAAAAAAAGCAGCTCATAAACAGTGTCTATGTGTCACACCCTCCTAGTTTCTTGTTCAGCCACTTAGCAAGGGTATTTCTGTGCAAGTGAAAGGAACAAAGCAGTTGGAGCACTGATCAGTCTACTAGGTGACAACAAAAAAGACCTGTTAAATCATACAACTAACAAGTGGAAAGGAAGGTAGATGACTTCAAGAGAAGGAAAGGAAAATACAAGGATGTATTCTTATAGTGGAGATTGTCTCTGAGGCTCACTATGACATGAAAGTACAATGCTGATCTGCAAAGAATTAACACAAATCTAGATTTCTGCTTTAGGCTTCCAAAATTCCTGGGGATGCAGACTCTGGATTCAAATCCATTATAGACACAGAAGTATCCACAGGAAGTCAGGCTTAGCTATGACATCTGATAAAAGAGGTCTAATATCTACCAATTACTGTGCTCTAAAGGCAGAATTCTTTTCTTTCATAATAAGCTCCTGTCAAAAGTACATACTTTTCCATGTGTGAGGATGAAATTCACAGTAAAAGAAAATAAAATCCATGCTTAGCACTTAACTTGAGGAGCAAATCTCTTGCTGACAAAAACCCATTTGAAATAAGGTCAAATGAGAAGGGAAAACACAAGAAAAATAAATTACATATGAATTTTAAAGAAAAAGTGTCTACCTCAGTGGACAAATTTTGGTACTTCCAGAGAGTAATTCATAGCAAAAAACTAGTGCCAAGACACTGCAATGAGATGTCAAGCTAATGCCATCACCTGCCTTGCTGTCTAATACAGTCCAAGGCTCACTTCTTAATGCTTCTTCAGACATCATCTGCTGTAGTAGATTCAGGATGTGACTCACTGTGGTGTGACTGCCTTCAAACAAGGCAATAGAATTGGAGTGAATGGGAACAGCTGCACTGCTTTTGAAAAACTGCACTGATTTTATTGGAATTCCTCTCACCTACAGGTCAGCCATAATAATAAAAAACCACACCTAATAGCTTACTGGGTTTTTGTACCCTTCCTGTAAGAAAGCATGATAAAACTTGGTTGTTTAACATATACAGGAGTATGAGAGATGAGAATAGGGAGACCCAAAATGTGTTTGATATTCTTCTTACTCTTTCATTTTCCAAACCAAATCATAATCCTCTAAGACAATATACAGTTCTTCTGACTGTTGGACTCTTGAAAACAGTTCTGATGACCACAGTAATGCTCCAAATCTTCCAACATTGTCCATCTCCGTAACCAAACCAGACAGTTTCATGTCAGCAACTGTTAATTCAGCCTAATGTAAAATAAACCAAATAACCCTCCCCAAACTACGCAAAATATGGACAGAAGACCTCAACAAACCATCTGACTCTCACCATTTGTATACAGGTTTTCTGGAGACATTGGGCAAGTGATTTCAGTAATGTGGGTTTGGAGGCATCGGTTGGGTTATTCTACTTCCCATCATCACAGGATATATTCTGGTTCATAAAAGGATTATATTCCACATTGAAGTTAGATGGGTCTTTAGGGTCACTCTGTTCATTAGAAGCCTGAAACCTAGAAAACTATCTCTGGTCCACCATGCATACACAGTTTCTAGATGGTGTGCCAGCAACCCCATTTAACCCAAAAAGTCCTCCTTCTCCTCAAATCCAAATCCAAAATGACAACTTCCCTTTGCAGATTGAAAAAGTAGGAAATCTATTTTAAGATATATGAGATGCGTTGTTTTTTTCTTACTTGTGTACAATAGCATCATCTTCTTGGGACTCAGTCTGAATTGAATTTACCAAAGTATTATCTAGGTTGCTTAGCACAACTCCATTTTAGAAGAGACATTTTCATTTAATCTCTTTTTTCCAGTAGTCTCAAGATATTTATTTATTCTTCTCTTATGAATATACTCCAAAATTTGAAAAAATACAAGTTCACAGGAGCTCGTATCACAGGAGTTCACATGCAAGAGCATTTCCCCTTTTTTTCTCTATTTGAGCTAATATTTACATTCTTCAATTTAGGGTATCACGCTCAGATATAGGAGGGAGATTATGCAGTCTTTAAAACTTTAACATTTAAACTCTTTGGGTCTTACTTCTTCCTCACATACAGTAGGTTTTCTTTTTTCAACCTCTTTCCCAGGTGGTGCTTTAGCCTTTGGCTCAGTGTTTAACATCATTGCCCTGATTCAAAACTGAAGTACACAGTCATGTCTAAAATTTTGGGCGTACCCAGATGATATTTAATTTCTACTTCATCCTTACTTTTAATTATTTTATATTCATATAGATAAACACATTTTTATTCCTTGTTTCAGTTTCCTTGGAAGAGTTTAACTCAGCTTGACTTCTGGCAAATTTTATTTCATCTGACCACTTCTGACCTCTAAAATTATTCCCCTTTTACTCATTCCTTTCAAGCTCTGTTTATTCTTAATGTTGTTTGTGGGAGCTGTTAGTCAGCAAGCTGGGTTTGGACTTCACCTCTAAAAGCCACCCATGCTTGAGATGGAAGTTCTAGAAAGATTGTTGCATTTTTTACTAGAAAATGTCACCACATCCAAATGTTTGAGCTCTTCAGTCACTATCTAGTTTCCCTAAACTTATGTTGCACTTCAGGTTAAGAAAACCTTAAAGATTATTTTCTGTTAATTTTGGATCATAAGAATAGTGATGACTAACTCTCTCTGACGTCCGTAGTCCCTCCAAACCCAATTTTAAAATAACACGGACTCTTCACAAGTCAGTAATTGTTTAAGAAGTTGTTTGCCCTAGGGAAATATTTGGCTGTATGGTTATTAAGATCATTCATCCTCTAATTTATAGTAGACCATAACAATTGCATGTTGATTTTCTCCTCTAGTATTATCTGAATCTGGCCAAGATCTTATCAACCTCCTACCTTCTTCCTGAAATGTAATTTTGACTTTTAAATTACTCTAGTGTAGAAGCAGATTCAAAAATATCCCTGCAATTTCTCTCCAATCTACTTGCTCATTGACAGACCTAAAAAGCTACAGCACTGTAAACGTTTTTGATTCCCTTTGAACTCTGTATCACACAGCTTTCCACAGAGCTCAGTCAAGAGGTCTCAGAATCGTCACAACGAAATTTTGCTGCCTCAAGGGCTGGTCCATTCCTGCTGCAGGGAAAACAGGGCAGGAGAAGATTCCTGGCTTGGATGGAAGATCATGCTTCCTGCTATGTCTAATGTACATAAAATTACCAAATTATGCCAATGAACCAAAGAAGAAGGAAAAAAAAAAAAAAAAAGGCTCATTGAAACAAAAAAATAGAAGCGTAACACTTCTCTAATCATTTACATACAAAGAGCACTAAAAAGAACAAAGACAATTTAAGATGGAGAAATTCATGCTTCAGGACAAAGAAGAGAGAACAAATTCTTGAAGTTTGGCTGTCCTGGCACACCCAGCAGCACCCTCTTTCCATCATAATCTGTGGCCTGACTAATCAGAACTAGGATTACTGGACTACATGACAGACACTCAATCCTATTTTACATTTTAAGGTGCTGCTATTTTCATATGATTTTGTAAAACACATTTTCATAAGTTCATTATTTAACTCAATTTAAAAACATGACATAAAATCCTTTCACAACCACAGTAAGCTTACATCAGATCCCAAATCTGAGAATGTGAGCACATTCAGGAAAGAGCTTTTTGTCAGTGCTCAACTTCACAGCTAGGCTCTAAACCACATTTTCTGTGCTGGTCTCATTCAAACTCATGGAAGAAATTTCTACTTACACTTTAGTGGCATTAGATAGGAAGACTGCTAGCTCACAGCAAACTCCCCTAATCTACCATGCTGTTTCTCAATTACATTTCCATTTCTGCACTCTTTCACCTTCCAAATACAACAATAATAAAAGTTTTATTTTGCACATCCTTCTTGGAAAGGAAGGAAATGGACTAATTTTCAATTATTTTAAAAAAGAAGAACAGAAAGGACAGCTAGAAAAGTAACCTTCAGAAGCTCTATAAAGTAAAATTGATATTATTAGGTGTTGCATGTAGCTTAATGAATTGGGGGGGAAAAAAGCAAGAACATTTTCAAACTTATTGCCAAGAAAAAAAATTCCTTTCTTGCACCTCTAAATTACTTCTCTATGTAATAAATTTGAATTAACCTATACTTTGGGGTAAAAAGGAAGCTTGGTTTTGGCTCTAGCTCTTTAGTCATGGCTAGAGTTAAATTAAACAAAGTTAATTAAACTATGGCATGTTTAGTCTGAAGCTGACTATCACCAGGGCAGGGGGATCAGGGCAGGGTTCAAGATCAACTTGAAACTTTAAAATAACTAAAGAGATCACTTTCAGATCAACTGAAATTGACTTTTTTCTTTCCCTAAAACAAAAGCTATTTAATTCATCAGCAGAAATGTTGCTTTAAAATAAATAAAATAATACAAAATCTAATGCAGCTATAAAAGCGCTCATTTCTACAATGAAAACAGTTTGTGATAGTGTCAGCCTTCCTTAAACTAGCTTTTTCTTGTATAATTTAGGATTTCCACCTCTATCCAAAAAACCCCACACCAGTCTAATTCCAAACACCTTATTTCAAAAGCCTCTGAAGAATTTTTGCCCTTTTTACCAAGACTCATTTCCCTTCTCTACATTTGAATTTTTACAAAGACTCATGTCATTGATAACCACACAAAAGAAAGTCCAAATCAAACAGTTAATTGCAAGTTAAAAAATTTTCTCGCTATTTTCTCCTCCTGACTTCTGTATTCTTGCCCCAGCTCTGATGGTTCTGCTTTGCTTGCAAGTCTTCCATCAACATGCTGCTGAGTTTCTGCCATACCTGGATCCAAAAACATTGCCAGCACTCATATAAAACATGACAATGAAAATGGGTGACACATTGTCTAATCAACCACTTACTGGGAACCCCTGCTTACCATCTATTGTGTGTGAAAGCCAAAAAGTGAAACAGCTCAGGCACTGGAGTGTCCATTCTTAGAGTGGAGTTCCCATTTGGGAACAGCATTATGAGGCAGTGAAAAAGTCACAAGTGAGTATTTGTCATCACACACAGCTTAAGACAGATACAGGAGTCTTGTACTCAACACTGTCAGTCCAATGCTTCTTGTGAGTTCACTCTCACTTAGTTGAAAGGGGTTCTAATTCAACTCCTAAGAAAATGTTTTGGTCCTAAATAGTGAGAAAGCACACAGTACCAATAACAGGAATGTTCACAGGCTCTTAAGATGCAAGAACATTTGTGAAGGTGGTTAATGTAAAGATACGGCTCCATTTTCACTCTCACATTGCTAAAATTTCCAAGAACAGATACTTCTTATTGGATTTGGCTCACTGATTATAAAAAACACACTTTGCTGTTCACTCCCAAGAGAATACCTTATAATGTTGGGAGTGGAGAAACCTAGCTGAGATGCAGTGTTTTAAGTCAAAGGATGTTTATGTAGCAGCCTGGCATGTCTCCAAATGAAAACGTGCCCAATCCAGTAGAAATCCTGCTTGTTATTGCTCAATAGCATTTTCTAACTTATAAAAATATCTTCATGCTGATGCTTTGGGCTAGTACACAGAAACTCAGTGATTTCAAAGACATTCCAAAAAGTTCTCCCTCCCCATTTAATCAGCATTTCTATTACTGCCCAAAGTACTTCCAGCTGACCACCTAAGGATAACAGGTAGTAAATCATCTTCCAAAAAGGAACAAATAATCTTTGTGGTTATGCAGATAAAAAGTGGGTGAAACTCTTCTCCAAATCACATAAACCTAAATCTAAATTGACCATAGAGTATCATAAATCTACCAAAGAATAGGTCAAAACTCAAACCATGAAGACTTTTTATTGAAATACATGTTTTAAACATGTTTAAAACGTATCCCTTCTTTTTACAACTAATTGATACATTTTAATTTATAATGAGATCAGCATTTACTGGGTCTATGGTGTGTCAATGTCCAATGTCCATTCTGGCAGACAAGACTGAAAACTCTTTAGAAGAAGGAAAATGCTGAGTGTACAGCTCATCAACACTATCAGAAATAAGTGAACAGGTACAGGTTCTGCCTCTTGCAGGGGTGAACAAGGTTTCAATCACACACCTCAGATGCACAAAATGCATCTCTATTTTTGTTGCACTTTCAGATGGTGCAGCCAGGTGGGCAGTTATCCTCTATCTGAAGTAGTCTAACTACAATGCCCCAACAATAATATACTAATAGTGGGTGATATAAGCATTATGAGAAAAAGAGTCACAAACTCCAACTACTTGAGCTAAAAACATCTCCTTGGGCAGATGCAGCAATGGACTTGTAAGCTTAAGATACACATTCAATTGAATTTCTGTTCAAAGCAAGCAACAAAAACCACGCAAACAAGTCTTCTCAAAATCAAATTCTGTATTTCCAATCTAGCATCTCACTCAGTATGCAGATAATTTAAGAAAAATAGAACGTTTAAAAGCCCCAAATTAGCTACATTATTTGTGTTTTCCAAAAAATCCTGTTAATAACGTCGTTATGAAAATTATTAGAGGTGGCTTAAACAGAGAAGATCAAAAAGTTTAACAATCTTTTTCAGGGCTGATGAGAGAGAAGAATGCTCTTAAACTCTCAAAACTGGTGATAGGGTTTCTTTGGTTTGAGTTTTTCAGGTTATTTTTAGGTGCTTTCTGCATACGCACCTTGGGCAGCAGTTCATTCTGCAGCAACACTCAGGAAATTTTGAAAAGCTAAAGCTGAAGCTCTGTGAGAGCAGGTGATTTAGTATAGAATAGATACATAATAGAAAATAGATAATACAGAAAATACTCTTTTCTCATCTACTAAAACCCATTCAACTGTGATTTTTCAGTGCAAGAGTTTAAGGGGTTAACCATCTTTTTTCTCTTTCATGTGTATCACATAAAAATTTTCACTCAAGCTCCTTATTTTGTTCAGAAGTCTTAATACCTTGCAGCATAGATGAGGTCTAAAATTATACTTCTAATTTAAGATATTTGGACTCACTGGAGGCTTAAATGGTCAATTCTGAGGACTACCATTAGGACCCATCTTCTGTTCAGTAAGGATATAGGTTTACTCAGTTCCTGCCCTGAACATCTAAATCAGATGTCTCAGGTCAGATGCTTAAAGTTAGTGTGAATCTCAAAAAACCAAGTTCAGATGACTCTAGTAAAACAGATGCATTGTAGAATTCATAGTGCACATAGGGGCATTGTTCTCACATGAAACTCAAAATAATGTTTGTATAAAGTTTTTTCCCATATTCACTTACATCAATTCTCTCCTGAAAACCCTTCAGCTATATTTGGCAATCCAAATTTGTTACTGCAACCCTTCTGTATCTTACAATTCTGTGCAGATTATTGGAAATCACAAACCCTTTAATATCTGCAAAACAAATTCCATTGTTCCATTTCTTTACCATTGTTTCAGCCACGCTCAGAATAATGCTGAATTAACAATTCTTTTGATTATAGTTCATCATTTTATCAATCTACACATTTTTAAAACATCATTTTTACTGATCTGAGTGCTGTGACAAGTTCATTTTTCCAACAGAGATACAAATTTTATCATCATGAGCAGTGAAGTAATTCAGAAGCAAACCCATTCTTTTTGCCATTAACATAAGAAGACTGAGCAAAACCTACTCCATGTGTGAAATTAACTGATTCCCTCCCTCTTTTTTTTTTTTTTTTTTTAAATTTACATCATGACTGGCTACAGAGTCTTATTAATCAAAAAATATAAAATTAAATAAAGTAAAATTAAACCTATCTAAATGTAAACTCACATCTATTACTGGGAAAAAAAATAAAGCCACATAAACCAGGTATTCAGTACAGCTAAATGAGCCATTTGCCCAAGACTGGACCAATCATCTATGTTGTCATGTTTTATTATTTCTACAAAAACATCATGTACAAGCCTTTATCAAGATGAAGACATAACTGCCGTAGACATTAGAAACAAAGGAAAAAAATATCACTAATTAAACAATCTCACAAAGATGTTAGAAACTAGGCTTTGCAAAATTTACTGTGCATTTGTCAGTTCCACAGAAATAGGTAACAAATCAGTACTGATTTTAGAGATAATTCATATTTAAAAATTACTGCTGAAATCACAGGTCTTCACTACCCATTCAAGGAAATAAATGCCTCAAAAACTGTTCCCATTAGCAACCCTTGAAAAATTGGTCAAGCTTTAAGTTACTCCTCTAGACTAAAAGATCTTATTTGCAACAAATATTTTTTACACAGCTGTCTCTGCCTATGTTCCATAGGTTAGTTTTAAGATGCTGACAGGTAAAATACCAACTTCTTTTGAAGTAGAGGAGACAAATCCTTCAGTTAGAATTGAAACTAATACATGGAACATAGGCAGAGACACAGACAGGGACTTCTATCTTCATATTTAAGAATTAATTCTACTTTATCTTAGTAATTAACCTTCTTAATAAGATTAAATATTTAAGGGGGCAAGAAGGAAAAAAAATTACTCATTAATCTTTAAACACTATCTGAACTATTTGAGCAAGTATCATAGTTTTTCTCCGGTGTTTCTAAACTTTTAAGTTTCTGTCAAAATTTAAATTAACCTAGACTGATATCATCCATTTCAGAATAATTTCTAATTCTATAGCCTGTAAAACCCTTAAGCCTGATGGAGAGAACCTTCATAAGCTTAGTAACTGTAAAGTGCAAGGTGACAAACAGTGAAAACAGATGGAAGTGCAAGAGATAGGAAAGTTGATCAGAGATTCTGACTGAAGAGCTGAGTGTGTCAAGAGATGATGAGGAAAGAAAAAATTAGTGGAAAGCTAGAAAGTTTAAAAGAATAAAAAAAACTTAATCAAAACAAACAGAATTTCAGGAAAAAACCTGAATGGCAGAAGTATTAGGGGAAAAACACAAGTAAAGTACATAAACATAGATTTGGTTTGGTTTGGTTTTTTATTTTAGCAAAATCTAATTTATTTATTTATTTTTTGACTCTGATTTACTGGTGGTTTGTCTGGTTTTAGCTAAAATATTTAAATATTTCCTCTTTCTTTTCCATCTTCTGGACACAAAAAAAAAAAACAAAACCCAAAACAAAAATCCCCACCAGTTTCTAGAAAAGATAGACCTACACACACAAGCAAATAATTTAGAAATGTGACAGGGACAGTGGGCAAAGTGGGTACACTCAGAAATACTAAATTTATATAAGAAATTAATTCAGACAAACACATCATAGCATGACATTCAGGTGAAGTGCAGTGCAATGTGATACACAATACAGGAAAACTACCCAAAGTCCTAAAAAAGCATTCTCCTCTGAGGAGAGATTGCTACCATCAGTGATGCAAACTAGATTACTCTATTAAGTCACAAAGGAATTAGTCATAATCAAATAGACTTTTTTTATACTCTAAAATAAGAGAATTTGTATGTCTCTCCACTCTCACTGTTGGCATCTAGAAAATGGTTCTGTTTATCCTGTCAAACACTTCTCCTGGCTCACACAGAAGGGGCAATAAAAGTAAAACACACAAAACCAACAGGGTAATTGCATATTATCTGCAATATAGTATTGGAGCAGCTGCAACCAAATTCCCAATGAGTCTTTCCCTCTCAATTCATGCCTTCAGCACCTTTAAGAGAAACTCTAACTCACAGCTGGACATTTACTGATGTTCCATGCTTACACTGTCCTTGTAATATTCCCCTGTAAAAATGACTGACAGCCTCATCAAGAGTAGGATTTCCCACTTTTTATGCTTGCTTAATTTATTTTTCAGGCCTGTTTTTCCTGGTTCCACTGGCTACTGGCACAGATAACATAAACTGAGCCCACCCAAATTGTATGGATCCCCACCAAAAGACAGGAACACCTGTCCTACAAAGACAGGCTGGAAGAACTGGGATTGTTCAGACTGAAGGAGAGAGGGCTCCAGGGAAAACTCATTGCAGCCTTCCAGTACTTAAAAGAAGGCTTATAAAAAGGAGGGAGAGGAACTTTTTATGCAGGTAGATAGTGACAGAATAGGCAATGGTTTTAAACTGAAAGAGGGCAGGCTTGGATGAGATATTAGGAAGAAATTCTTTACTCACAAGTTGGTGAAATATTGAAACAGGGTGTCTAGAGAAGTTGTGAATATCCCATTCCTGGAAGCATTCGAGGCCAGGTTGGATAGGGCCCTGAGCAACCTAATCTAGTGAGTGACATCTCTGCCCATGGAACCACATGATCTTTAAGGTCTCTTTCAATTCCTATGACTCTATACCAATCAGAGCTTTATAATTTAAAATATATAAACCATTTGTAGCCTATAAAGAACCCCTTTCCTCTCCCATTACAAGGGAATGTAAAGACCCCTTTCAGAAGTATTACATTCTTGCTGTACACAAGGCAGAATGGCACACCTCTGTATGTGATACATAAATGCCTGAATGCCTGATGCAGTTATTTGTCATCTCTAACAGCAAACCCTTTGAGTTACTTTTGCCAAGGCAGTAGCATAATGCCAGGATGACAGTTGTTTAAATAAGTTTCTAAAATACAATTGAATGAAAAATCTAGCATCAAATTAAATTTTCATAATTAACTACCAATTCAGACCTAGAGCGCAATCTATGATAGGACAGCTTTGGCAGGGTTCTGAAAATTCATTTTTCACCCAGACCACGTCAGTATTCCAGAGGAAATAATGCCATAAAAAGGAATGCCCAGTAGTGCTATCAGACAGCCCTGATGCAATTTGGGGGCAAGCATGGTTGGAAGTCCTTGGGCATCAAAGCCAGCATATTGTGAAATGACGGCGTCAGGGAATTTACAGCATGTATCACAAGTCAGATCACTTAATGAGGGGGAAACACTCAGGACTTCAGCTTCTACTACACCAAAGCTTTAGCATGTACTCTGTGGACCACAGACTCTGAAAAATGAAGCAATGAACTTCTTACCTTGCATGGTTGCTTTTGTGGGTTCTGAAAACAGAGGAATGAGCAGGAGGTAGATGAGGTAGACAAAGGAGAGCCCATTGTAACGGAAAGCACAGGCTGCAATGAGAGAAAAGAAAAACAACATATTGTTTAATTGGCCTGATAAAATCAAATTCAATGGCACAAAGTATTTCCCACTTGAGTTTACAATTGACCTTGTCAACTTCTGATCACTTATTTAAATGATTTTTTCACAGGTATTCAAGTTTGTGCTTAAAATAAATCTTAGAATCAAAGATTAGGTCAGGTTGGAAGGAACCAAAATGGGTCATCTGGCCCAACCTCCCTTCTCAAGCAGGTTATCCCAGAGCACACTGTACAGGATTCCATTAAGAGGGTTCTTGAGTATCCCCAGTGAGGGAAACTTGAATCAAGGAAGTCTTCTCAGCTATATCCAAAACAACTTGGTTTTGAAATACAGATACATCTTTAGCCCTGCCAGAAACATGTATTCCAAAAGAAAAGAAGTTTATCCAGACACAACTTCCTGAAATATCATAGAAACAATAGTGGGAATAAGCTAACAAGTTACGCATTAATTGGTCCTCATTACATCTGTCCACTTTAATTATCAAACAAAACTTCAAAGGCTCTCTATTAGCAAATCCATACAATACCTACAACTTTTGTTCCCAAGCTAGCCAGTGTTTTGAACAACTGATTTGATTTCCTTAATAACCTTGACAGAAAACTCTGGATAGACAGTCCACATCTGCAGGTTGGTCAAGAAGCACATGAAATGCATGGGTGCCTAGTAGCAAGCAGGAAGAATAAGCAGCTATTCTCTATTTCTGAACTGCTATGATTCCACCATCAGCCTTAAAGAACTCTGTCAAGGACTACAAAATCCACCAAAGCTTGATAGAGGGTTTTTCTGAGTGAAATCCAGAATCCTTAAGAGCAGCTTCTCATTCTGCTGTAAGAATTGCTCTTGTCACTTACTAAACTTTCCTTATAGCCACAGCCTTTAAAGGCCAACTGAAGACTTACACCTACATTTGTAACTATAAAAAACCTGCAAGATAGAGTAAATAGGACCTATCCCAGGGGGAATTCTGCAAGCAATTATCAGAGCTCTAAAGTCAATGTACTTGAGAAGAGGGAGGCAGCTCTGCTATTATGCACCTACTCTCAGGGTCCTCTACAGAGAAGCACAGGATGTACAATAGCCATTAGTGGCCTTCTTGGAAAGAATGGCAAAGAGGACAGTCCTGATATCAGGACAAATCCATAAATCAACTTTTTGGTTTTTTGGGTTTTTTTTCAAGTTTAATTTCAGGGTGGGAACAAATTCTGTGGCATTCATAGGAAGAGATACAATAGTGGTTTAAGGCTTTCTATGGCCTGAAGGCTTTTCCATTTCAATGGGACGGACCAATGTGCTTGGTCATTCTGGTAGCAGAATAATAACATTAGCAGGTAATACTATTATCCAGTTATTTTTGGGATTGTGTCAATGAGATTTTAATTGTGTTAAACAGCTTACTTATTTTCAGTGCAATATTATACTCATTTTCTTCTTTCTTGAGGACTGAGCTTGCTGCACTTCTTGTAGAGCACCTAGCAGTGAGTTTCCCAGTACAAAGATATAAAACAGCAACTGTGTGCTTTAAATGTCTTCCTTCATCAGCTGGAAGTCACTGAATGTCTTGCTAACAAGTCTGTGTCAAATATTTAGAATCTCTATTTATATCAAAGCCTCCTCCAGCAAACTTGGCTAGACACTGCCTGGAAAACTTGTATTTATTTGAGCAGTTGCAAGAGCTCTAGCATCATGTTTGTCAGAATTATGAATTAAACCCCCCAAAACCTAGCTGCAACCTTTTTACTATTCCCTACTGCAACTATTCTGATATTTTTATTTTGTGTTTATCTCCACTCATCTATTGTAACTGTCTGGAGAGATGAGTGCCTTATCAAGCTAAGGTGCAAGAGTAAATGACTGAATATAATTTTAGCAAGATAAAAGATTAGAAAACAGCAGCTGCACTGCTTTCACATATTGGTACTACACTACATTATTATTTTGTCAAACATACATATTCCTCAGTTCTGACACTCAAAACTATCTAGAAAAAGTTTCAGAGCATAAAATCAGCTTCAGTTTGTCATTGATGCAACAACAAAGGACCCAAAAAGAGAAAATGAACCCATCCTCTACACTCCCTCTGGTATTCGCAGAGGTCTCCTGCAAAAGAAGCTGTACACAGGTGTCCAAACCAATGGAAAGTCCCATTTAAGATCAATGGAATTCCATCAACAGAAAAAGAACCTATAAAGATGAGTTTCTTGGCAAACCAGATGGGATAGAAATTTCTGGGTATTTTGGATACATTGGTCAGTTTGCATTATCAAAATTAATGTAATTTTAGCATTTTAGGCTTGCTACTGCTTCTCAAAATTGTCTAATCGATTTGCAAAATTAATTTCAGACAACTTCTTCTTGAACTATATTTACCTCAAAATTTACTGCTTTCTATTCCAAGAGCTGTGTACCCAAAAGCCTTTTTTTTTCTCCCCTACTGCTATATAAACAGGACTGCTAACAGAGATTACATTTCCATTAAAACCTTCCCTTACATATTTTTTCATATAAAGCATCCAGAAAACCCTTTAGTTCCTTAGCTTTAATAGGATGGGTTTGTCTACAGCAAACACTGAACAAAAAGGCTTAAACTGGAAAATACACCATATGTGCAAAGTCCACACACACTTTTTGCTATTCAGGCTTCTTTTTAAACCACATCTCACCAAGTTTTCTAACAGTCTCTATTGATTAAATTTCAGAAATGTCATTTTCACCTCTGAAGTTCTGCTGTTGTTCACAGCCCAATAACAGCAATAATACACAATTGGGAAAAGACATAAAAAAGCAGAGCTATTAATACACAGAATTAAAAGCAAATTAACTTTTGTTTTGTATCACCTGAAGCACTTTAAAGCACCTTCCCTTAGACAGGAAGAGAAGAGCACTTGATAAAATGCAAGACTGACTTCGCCATTCTTAAGCAACTATTTCAAATATTTCAGTTTTAATGCATATTAAATAAAAGGTGTTGTACAAACCTTTAAAGATTTTTATCATCTTTCATAGCAGTGGACATATTGATTTACAGCTAAAACATTTAATTCATTCTTAAGATGGGTATGTACAGTGTGTGCCATACAAAATTAAAAAGGAATCTCAAAAAAAAAAAAACCACCCAGAAAATCATATATCATATGATAACCTTGTCCTTCTATAATTTATTTTTCATTGTTTTATGCTAGGCAGATAGGCCTTTGAAGAAATTTAATACTGCTTCATAGACACTTCAGGTTCTACATGTAGAATTCTAACAGCTGTTATATATTATTATTTCATATTTATACCAACAGTTTTCTTTCCTCCTTTTCCTTCTTAATTATTTAAAGAGAATAATTTGCATAGAATTGGTGTTTTACCTGTTATATATAAAAAATACTGGAGAGCAAAGTGAGGGGCAATAAAGAAATTCACAATAAGCTTGAACTTGGAAAGAAGAGAAAAAAACAGCCTCATAAACGATGTGTTTAGTTTTAGTCCACAAAAATTTTAAGAGTACTTAATTCAGAAGTGGAAACTACGTGTTCAGAAAAACCAGCCTTCAAGAGTGCAGGCATAGTACCAAAGGGCTAGTGACTCCTCATTTGTAAGCTAGAATTCTGTCAAAAGCCAAGACAACAGAAAATAAGAAGGAAGCAGGGAAGGACAAGATGGAACAAGAAGGACACAATTAGCCATCCACTCATTATTTCTGAATTTGCTTCAGTAAAAAAAGCACTGTAATTGTTCTTAACAGAATAATGTATTGTTTGTTATACCCTTTTCTGTTCAAGAAATATGTAAAAATATCTCTTCCACATATTTCACATATTTCCACTGTAGGTTTGAGAATATTATGTATCCTTCTTAGTGTTATCCTATCCAGACTCTAGTGTGCTTTAGCATGAGAAGAAATTAATTCAGCCAACTACACTGAAGTAATGTGTCTTCTACCTTCAACAGGATATTGCATGGTGTTTGCATCCTGTTTTAACAACTTTACAGCTGCAAAATTATTAAGAAAGCTATGCAATGATATTCTTTAAAAATGGTACATTTAGACTAAAATTTGGCCTAACTTTCATGTTTATTTTTCCAGTAACACAAAATATATATATATATTCAGTGAAAATATCTATTGGAAAAAGTGCTGCTGAAAAAAATGTCTATCCCTGAGCAGGCAAGGGTTGTTGGCTAAAAGACAGAGGTGATTCTGTTCACTCATTCTTATATCCAGCTGATCTGAAATAAGAGACTAAAACACAGAAGAGAAAAGGAAACAGCAGCTGAATGATCTTTGAAACTTCTCAGTCTCCAGGAGGCCAAGTGTCCAACTCTCAAAGCTAGGACAACTCAGCACCAGATTCCTGCCTGTAATGCTGTAATTATTCTCAGTTATCCCATGGTTAATATCCCTTATAGCCTCATTATTCTGAAAAAATCCCCAATTACCACACAATTCAGATGACTACAACAGGCTTCAGATGACAGCCTTTGCTAGATGACAGCTTTTACTAGGCATAACATGAATCAGACACTGGTACCCAGCCCAGATGAAAAGCTTCTGGTGCAAAAGCTCAGCCTAAGTCAAACGGTGAAGCAAATCTCCTCCTCCAAACCAAGGTGTTCTACATGACAATCCATGAATGTGCCATGAGTGATGAACTCTTCCAGGAAGAGATACAGTTAAGATCCCTCTTACCAATAAGGCACTGTCCTAATGTCACGATTATTTATGCCTTTCCACTTGTGCTGCTCTCCAGTAAGACATTTACCAGCCGGTCCCCACATTCTCTGGAATATTCTAAATTGGTGAAGTTTGGAGAGCTTTTTGTTGGTTAGGTTTTTTACCCCAAATCATCTTACTAGACACCAGGAGCTGCCCAACCAAGGCAAGTAGGTGCAGCCTTAGGCCATACGGACTCAGCTTTTTTCAGAGACTGAAATGTTATAATTTATGGCTTAAACATCTTCATTGTCTATTATAGCAAAACTGTATAAAAGCTGCAGGGAAAACCACCAAAAACCTGGATGAAGCCCTACACTGTTCCTTGATGGACTATACGAACTACACAAGAGCTTGGTAAAGTAAATGTTAAAAGAGGTAAAGCAATTTAAATTCTATAGAATAACAACTACTGGAAATAAATTACTTTATTCAAGGAAAACGAGTTTTAAAAAATTCAAAACAAACCAACATCAACAAAAAACCCCCCCTCCATTAGCCAGCCAGACAAGTACTTCCAACAGTGTGATACAAAGAGGAGAGGTCAAAACTGGTGAGAAGTGTGGTTTCCTTCCATTCTGCACAAAGCCCTTATGTATAAGGCTCTTTAATTTCTGGTAGCACTCCCTCTTGGTATCAACCAGCAAATGTGAGAAGAAATGGAACAAGATTTTTTTCTCCTTTTCCTAAAGATTCATGCATGCAGCATTCGTCAACCAAAACTCACCCATGTGCATAGTAGCAGTACAGTAAAATAGCAGCAAACCGCTCTCCAGTATTTCCTTACAGTTCCTGATGCCTCTGGCCCCAGAGGCAGGGGTGTCCTTGAGAAGAAAGCCCATCTAATCTCACATTGAGACAAAGACCCAGAAGGCTATACACAGCTTCCTCTGTTGTCTGTGAGCACTGCTTTACAAACTAATGTAGTAAAAAGTGAACTCATTCACCGTTGGCAGGACAAAATGACCCAGTATTAAATACCTACAGAGCTGAATCTCCCTGAAAGATGATCAACCAGTTGCTCTCATCTCCAATACAATTCTATGAGCCAACGACTGCTAAGGTACAAAGTGGGAGGAAACCTCACATCCCCTTTTCAACTCAGAATCACAAGTGCAAATCTTGTTTCTGAGGACTTCTCACTTTTACATGACATAGCCATTACTAACCAAGTGCAGTAGAAATAAAAAGACTAAGAAGATTAAGTTCACTTGATCAGAAATATGCATAACCACTTCTGAAAAAAAGGCTACTTTTAAAAATTGCTATTTTTCCTATCTTCTAACACTTCATATTTCAAATTTATTCCAGAAATACAAAATTTGTTTCAGAACTTTTTCCTCCAAGACTTTTTACAAAAACAATAAAAAAACCCTATCACACATTGCAAAATTAGTTTATGCTGTAAACAACCTATTTTAAAGACTAAAACTGCGATAGTGACCAAAAATGATCCTCTTGAAAAACTATACCTTCTCATAATGACAAATATCTGATAGGCATAGTGCCCAAGGAACTTTAGCTTACAGATATTTACTTTATATTTACTTATTGAAATTCAGAAGAACGGATTAACTCCTGACATAGTTTTGGTCTCACTTCTGAGTAATCGCACTTAAAATAACACTTGTGACAGATGAGATTGGAATGATACACTGCTTTGCAAGACAGTTAAGTGAAGTGCATGTAATCTTACTATCCCTGTAGAGCAAAATAATGGTCATGGCCTCTGGTGTGCAGTGCAGAACTGTTTCTGCTCAGGACAAGTTCCCTCCTGCATCAGCCCATACTCCCTCCACATGCAACAGCTCTGCTGATAATGCCGTGCTAACACACACCACTCCCCACCCTGCTCCTGAGCCAACATTTCAACACGGGGCTGCTCTGTGGGCCACACCCAGAGAGAAAGCTTTTCTTCTTTGGTGAAAAAAAAACCACCAAAAAAACCCAAAAAAACACCAAAAGCAGGAACACTTCGATAAACAGATAAATAGGATGCTTTTGGTTCATGTCAGCACTTCCACAATCACATTTTTTCACCTGTCAGCATTCATCAGGAGAGATAACTGCTGGACAGTGAACAGTTTTGCAATGGCTTGGGAATTTTTTTCCTTGCCTTTCTTCTATTTCTTCAAGCAGCAGTTTTAGTAAGCTCTCTCTCCATCAGAAACCATCTGGAACAGATTTTAACTTTGTGGCAAATATTCCACTGGAATCAATCAGAAGGAGGAGAAGACAAAACACCTTGTACACTGCTTTCTTTCAGCGCCTAGGAACAGGAGCTGTGTTTTCCAGCTGTATTTGACAGCAAGAAAATGAACAAAGGATCTGAAGTATAACCATACCACAATCATCATCTTACTTAGTATAATGTGTTTTAAAGCTGTATCCACTTTCACAAGCAAATCCATGTCAATACACTTTACTGCCATGACTAAGTATACAGATATTTCCAAATTAAAAAACATGATGGACACCATCATCAGTAATTTTTCCCATTCAAAAGATCAACTTCACATAGTAACTCATTTCCATTTCAGTGTCAATTGAAACTAAATTCATTTATTGGTCTGGGAAGCGGAAAGAGATGTCTTCTTATTCCTCCACTGAGGTGTCTGCCTGCAGAAGGGACACTGTCTCCATTCTCACCCTTGCTTCAGCAACAGCTCTTCTATCTCCAAGCTCCTCTCTCTAGGAAAGTAACTGGAAGCTAAAGAAATAACTCTGCTCCTCACTCCTTTTCATGGGATGAGAAAAGCATGTTCCTGTTTCCCCGGACATCTGGAGACAGTAGTCTGGTTCTGCTGTTACAGTTGCATAACCCTGTCAAGACTCAGACTAAAAATAACAGCAAACTCAGAACACAGATGACAATCAAATGTCACACAGTGCTACTGCTAAACACAACATCATCCAGGGACAGATGTGGAGAGAGCTGGGTAACAGAGAGACCTCCATGAGCAGGAAGGGACTGAGACCTTCATTTACAGCTGCTAAGAAGCTACAGACACCCAGAACAGCTACCCGGTCAGATGTTTCCAGCAACTGGAAGCGTGAATTTCAGCATATATTACCATTCCTCCACCACCATTCACACTCATCATCTTCTAAAATACATAAATCATGATAAGCCAATTGACACAAGATGCAGAAAGAACCAAGTAATTTTTTTCACTATCTGTTGCTTACTGACATCAGTCCTAAAAAACCCTGAGTCAGATGAAGGACGTCTTAAAAAAGTAACCCAGATAAACACTTCTGAGGAACACAAACATGATTAAACATCAGAGAGGTGTTAACACTGAAAAATATGAGTGTCATTAGTGAAGATACAAATATGAATGCAGAGTTTGAAACTCTGCCATTATTTATTCCAGTAGAGGAAAGGATAGATAAACTTCCTTTCCTGGTCCATCACTGAATAAAAAGGACCCAGAGGATTGCAACTGCAAGCTATAAATCTGAATGATGAAGGAGCATTTCAGACAGTGCTACAAAGCCACAGTGTTTACCAAAGGAAACAGAATTTTTAAAAATAAGTAACTCCAGGATATCATCAAGTGTGTAAAGGAGATACAAGCTCCTCATTCTTGCAATGTCCCTATTCCAAACTGATGTTGCTTGTACAAAATAATAAATCCCTTTTTTTGTTTGAAGAATTGTGCATTTCTCTCTCTCCTTACAAATACATGAGGTAACTTTCTCTCATTGCAAAGAAGTTTCGAGCTGCTACAAGAATCTACTTAAGAACCCCATGAATTGTCTTGCAAACCATTTCTCATAACTCAAAACCAGGAAAGGAACCTGAAGAACTAAAAGAGTCACAGAACTCCTGCACATATTAGGAGGCTGTTTGTAATCCACAAACCTAATCTGATCATTAAGATTGCCTTTTCTTCAGAAGCAGTACTTAAACCCATCTGACTCCCAATGAAATTTCACACGCACATGACCACAGTCTCTGCAAGAGACTTCTACTGGGACAGTACATTTTGCTGAGGGTTTCAAATGCAACACTTTTCTAACATTGAATGAAAAACATCATTCAGAAATCCTATTGGAACAAAACCATGGTCTTGTCCAGTGTTTACACAGCAAAGTAATAGTTATTATAATTACTCCATATAGCAATTCAAGGGGAAGAAAAAAGTCTTAATCGTGCTTTTATTTCAAGTACTAACATTCCCCAGAAAGTGCAGGGCACATCTGAATCTGTTTCTTTGCATGTCACTCAAGAAACTTTCCTACACTCACGGAGTTGCAATCTTCAGGTAGCCAAAGCTCTTGTACTTATGGAAGGCCTTCTCCCATGTATCGATTTTCTTTTGTACAGCATCTGTAGCAATGTTTTCTTCCCCTGGAATATGTTTTGGAGGAACTCCCCCAGACTTTTGATAAGCTCTCAGCCAAATTTTAAGAGCAAGACTGGAAATTCAAAATGATTTAATACCCCTTTCATGTTTATAAAACAAACCATTGTGTCCTTGTCCAAGAATATTTGAATGTGGGAAGTTAAGAAGAAGTTTAACTTGAAGGAAACTTCCCACGCAGTTAGTAATTCTAATCTGTTTATATCTAGGCTCAATATAAAGTCTGACTGCGTATTTCTTTGGAGTCAAGCCCTGTCCTGAAGACACCTAATAGTA
This sequence comes from Urocynchramus pylzowi, assembly GCA_013397555.1. Taxonomy (NCBI): domain Eukaryota; kingdom Metazoa; phylum Chordata; class Aves; order Passeriformes; family Fringillidae; genus Urocynchramus; species Urocynchramus pylzowi. The sequence goes on from VZRH01006479.1 coordinate 458,297, forward strand.
TCATGCAGCATCCCACCAGAACAAAAAATAAAACAGTCATCTCAACAAGGAAATCAGGATCCTGGGCTCATCACTACAGAACTTCTAGAGCTCTCAACTTGGCCAATTGCAAAGTAAAGGATTTTTTGTTGCAGGGGAAGACAGAGAAAAAAAACTTGTCATTATGAGGACATTCTGAACTCAAGGAGACGGGTACAGTAAATTTAAGGGTCTTAATATGAATTTTCACTCAAAAAACACAATACTGTACTTATCTCATTTAAGGAAAACCAAAATAAAACAAAAAAAAAAAAAAAAAAAAAAAAAAAAAAAAAACAAAACAAAAAAAAAAAACCAAACACAAACACCAAAAACCCAGCATGTTTTTAATTGAGCAAGATCTCAAATTTGGAGAAATGAGTCCACTGAGAATCTCAGAAGATCTGTTCTTGAGAAAGAGCCAAAGTATACATCCTGGAGGATTAAAATTAAATGAAGAGCACATTAAATTTGATTTAAACATATCCTGAAAATATAAGAAATATATAAACACCAAGCTGTCTTTCAAGTTAAAAAAATGGTATTTTGCAGGGCAACCAATGATCCTTACAGACAAGAGTTCTACATACAATGAAGATAACAGCAGTAAAGACTTACATAATCCTTGTGACTTTATTTATGAGCACTTCCATTAGCAGAAATTTTTATCTGGTTAACAAAGTATTTTTGTCAGTAAACTGACCAAAAAATTTATACCATCTGAGAACACAAACATGGATTTCAAAGTGGTCTTTATGAGCAAACTGACCAAATTAGTCTTGGATGAAGTTTATAGCTCCAGAAAAGTGCCAGAATAAGTAGAATACTGGGGTTTGTTCAGACACAAGGATTCTCTTCATTAACAGTTAGACCAATGTACAAGAGCCAGTCAGGAGTGTGTCTCAGGAGTATTCTTATTTGTCATGCTTGAAAAATAACTAACTTCATCCCTTGCTACATGGTCTTAAGTGATGGAAGTGGGAAGATAAAGCTGCAGAAAGCAAAACAGCACCTACTAAAAAGCTTGAGCAATGCTGAACTCAGTAATGATGTTCTGTTAAAGTGTTATTGGAAAGTTCATTTACTACAGAAGCAAGAGAAAGTTTGCCTAAAAGTAGGAGTAATAACAATAATAATTATAAAAAGGATTTATTGAAATAAATTAATTGTGGTTTGGTTTGTTGTTTTGGTTTTTTTTAACCCAAGAAAGTTAAAAACAATTTCTCAGTTTGAAATCAGGGGAGAATAATGCTGGAAATGTGATTTTTTTTCCCTGCTTTATCCATTCATATAAAATTCCCTTCTCCCTCATAATTAGCTATCCACTTCCAAAGTACTTCAATGCGGTATCATAGTTAATTTTGAATATTCAATGCTCCCACATAATTTTCTTGCTTTTTATTACTAAACAATTTTGAGAACTCATTTTTTTAATCTAAAACTTCCAAGTTACTTAATTATAGCTATCAGAAAATGCACCCTTTATAAATAAATAAACAATCACCAAGACTGCCTTCTCAGCTCTTTGATCAGAATAAATGCATATTAGCAGCAAAATTCCCACCATCATCTTAATTGGTAGCATAAATAAATTAGGACCCTGTTAGCAAGATATGGTAAAGCAAGCTGGAGTTAAGTCTGATTACATAACAAGGAACAGATCATGAGCGTGACCAGAAAACATTTATCCTTTGCTTAGGGCATCATGGTCTACTCATAAAAACATCAATTCTCAACAATAATGGAGTGTGGCTTCAGTGTCCCTAGACTACCAAAGAACATTACAGAGCAGACAACTTCAGCACACAAGACTACTCAGAGCAGAAAAAAGGGAAGTATCCTTACCTAGGTTATACAGGCAAGAAACTAATCCAGAGAAAATTACTTTATCACATTTACATGACAGCCCTGTAGCTAAGTGACCCCAAATTCCCAAATCTAAACCTGCAGTTCCAAGAACACAACCACCCCACAAAAATTTATTACTGCCTCTCTTCCTAACATGCTACATGTACATACAAGCAAGACTTTACTCTGAAACCAGTATTTTTTATTCACAAGAAACAAAAACCCAGAATTACTCCCCTAATCACATTCACATTGTTTTTCTGGTGGATTTCCCCATACTATTTATGTATGGGGGGAAATGGTAGATTTCCCCATACTATTTGTGTCACTTTCTGTTTGAAAACATCATGGACTGAGTCACAAGCTCCAACTCCATTTGTCACAATATGCTGTGCTGCACTGCAGCATCTGAACACCTTTCAGGAAAACAATGAATATGTGCCAAATACAATCACACCTTTTGAGAAAATGGAGGTAGTAAAGGGATAAGAAGTAGTTCAAGGATGCAGCCCCAGCACAGGAGGCCAAAACTGTTTCCACCCTTCAAGATGACACTCTCAAAGCTCCTTACCTGCCTCCAAATGCTTTCATTAGCAGCCTTATATGGGATCTTAAAGGGGGATGGCCCTGTAGCCATAGATTCCTTCATTCAAATCGAAAAAGATTGTGAGAACATATTTACAGGAAATCATAAATCTAATATCAGTGCCTCAGAATTTTCAACCATATCTTGTATGAAACCTGTGTTTATTTCCGCATTATGATTAAACACATCAACTTTTGGAACTCAAAAAAAAAAAAGTGCAACATTATACCCATTTGAAAAAATGGCACGTTTGCTTTCCTGGTGGTCTTGTATTTTAAGCCAACATGTTGGTTTAAATTTGAACTGATGGTATCACTAAAATAAAATATTAACCTTTAAGAAAAGATCAATAGATGCAGTAAAGTCATACTTAACTCCAAACCATTGGGTAGTTTTCTTCTTCTTCTTCTAAACTAACGGAGTCATTGAAGCCTTTCCCATCTTACTCTTTTCCCTCAAATTTACAGCAATCCAATAAAAAAACAGTTCAAATTTAAAGATAAAACTTCAACAAAAATTATACAATGATAAGAAACAATCTACTTGTTGCCTTCAGTGGTTAATAATACAAAATCTCATGCTTGGTTTACCTGAACTACAAAGAAACACAGGAAACCCAGGGACTTCATCCAAATCAGCCAGTAACACCCTGATCCTGTACTCCTTACACAAGCATTTCTGTCCTCTTTCCCAGGACTGTTCCAGGAAGGGCAGATGAATTCACAAACATCACCAGTATCCACAATCTAGCAGCTGAATTGGCTTTTGCCTTAGACAAAATACACTTCTTGCTCATAAACCACTGTAACCTGATCAACCACAGTGACTCAAATCCATCATACCAAACTCCTCAAAACAGGAACAACCAGCTAGAAACCTGTCCTTTAAAAATATTTTTGCACTGTGCTTAGTGACCCTTAACCAACAATATCAGATGAAAAAAATGTGACCATCTCAAAATGTCCAGGAATATTGTTTTGTTTGAGGGTGTAATTCCTAAGAGCAAAGAGATTTTTAGTTCAAATCCATTTACTGGCAGGGCAAGACAACAGTGTGCATGCCATGTTCTTACTCTCTCAATCAGCACACAAGACACTGGTAAATTGGTCTCTTTCAGCCGAAAATGCAAGAAATAAAAAAAGCAGTTCCAGAAGGGGCCAAATATTGAATAGCCTCATCTGAAAATGGGAACTGTAGTCCAACATATCCCAAAGAAGAAGAAATGTTATTTTTGTGTCTGGAGACAATTTGAGACAAGCTTGATAAGAATATTTCTAACCTCTGAAGTGCTTTGTGAACTTCATCCTGCACTGCACAGCCCAACAAGGCTGCTTTTGTGGATGATGACACAGAGCTCAGACAGCAAAGCAACCAATGTGCTTGTCCACACAGAGTTACAGTTTTAACTCCAGATTTTTTGTGTGTAGAAAACACACAAAACATATTTGTGATTATGCATGAGACAGGCTACTAATTCAATGTATACATTTTATTAATTTAGCTCATCTCTCCGGCCAAAAATGCAATCACCTTCCAGCAGATGAATGTCAACCAGGTAAGCCAAAAGCCATTTATCAACTTTTAGCTGAGAAATATTTGAAGAGCTAAAAAAAAAAAAAAAAAAAAAAAAAAAAAAAAAAAAAAAAAAAAAAAAAAAGCAAGTATTAAAATGCAGATTGGAACAAGCATGAATGGTTTGATTATTACATGGAGTCCTGGAGTGGAAAGAGGGGAGCACATCCTGTTTTGAGGTTAGGAAAAGTTGGCAATCTGAATCTGACCCCCACCCTTTTTTGTGAGATCTCTGCATAATAAATTCAACATTTCAGAAGAAAGCTTCCATTCTCCTCCAGAAATCCTGTGCAAAGGAGTAAAGAAAAGTGGGTCCTCCACTCCATTTTTTTTCAGTCATCCACAGGATTTCCAAAAATAATACTTGCCCAGATGTTGAATCGGACTTTTAGTTTATTTGCAGGCAGCAGAATCAGTAGATTTGAAATTAGCTTCAGATGCTGTGAGTGAGGAAATATCACTTCCCTCCAAATTCAACATCTAAAAGTTTTTTGCATTTTTATGCTTATAAAAAAAAAAAAAAAAAAGAAGATTTATAGGCCAAGAATTAATATATGAGCTCTAAATCAATGCCTCTTTCAAGATCAGAACTTCTGGACCCAAAGAAATCCTTAATCATGGTCAAACCTGGGCACTAATTGTACCCAAACATTCCATCTCAGCCACCTGCACTCCTTATTTTACTGAAAAAAACCCACAAGCAAGACTATAGAAGCTACACCTGGTACTAAAAATGGCAGGCCATCTCAGATACAATAATTAAAAATATATCTGTAGTTTTAAGTCAGTTTTTTCTTAGTTCAGTATCGAGCTTTATTCTTGACCCTTCCAATCCCACATTTTTCATTTGATTAACATATTTAACCTCAAAATAGGGCAAAAAGATGGAGCCTGTATCTCTAATGCTTGATCACTGTATTCAAACTTGGTTGAGGTGGGAGGGGAACATCAAAATTCCCCTCAAAACAATAACAAGCCTGTCCATCAGGTAGGTATGCCATGGTCCTGCAACATGGGAAAGGTTTGCCTTAGGAAAGTACATGGTTCAAACATCTGCTATTTCTTCTTAGTCAAAGTAAATCCAGAGCATGCAAAAATACATTGCAGCATATTCTCAAATATCTGGATGCTTCTATTAGAACAGTTTATGTCTGGGAAATGAGGATTTAAAATAAACATGGAGCCAAATCCTAAAGCCTTTCACCTGGGCAAACTTCCATTGCCCAAAGTACAGCAAGAAGTGAAGTTCTTCTCTTTTTGTTAGGTTTATACAGATTTAAATGTATTTAACCACATTTCTTGAATTCAGATCTATTCATCTGAAACCTAAGACCGTCTTCTAGTGAAAATGGAGAAAGAACACAACTCAAGCCCAGGATTATTTCAATATGAAGCATCAGGTCTGCTAAGATTATAGCACCAAAACCAGGAAAACAATACATTTAAATAGCACTACAATCCTGCCATTATTCCAGTGGTCTTGAACTAACCTCTTTGTCCCCACTATTAATCCTCTTAAGACCAACAAAAGGGCAAAGATAATAAATACCAAGAAAGACAAGATATTTTTTAAAAATGTATTAAGTATTGGTCTTAACATGTTTCATATGACCCATTTATCTATAAACACTGAAAACCACACATGTTAAAATTCTGGTCACCAGAAAGCAGCAACTTTTCTGGTTCCATTTGTACTCTTTTGGATACAGAAGATAAGTGGACACTTCTCCATGCCCAAGGAGGACTCTTCCCTCAGGCATGGAGACATGAAACACCTCACCAGAAACACCATCATACAAACTCAGCTAGGCAAGAGGAGGTAATTTTACATTCTGTGTCCATATAGCTGAAGTAATAATCAAGGAAAACAGAGTTTGTACTACTGAGCTATCCCATGGGACTTTGAAGATGCATATGACTACTTTTCAAAAAAAACTAATGCAAAAATTTTGGGTGGTTTTTTTTCAGAGGGGGAGAGCGATGTACAGATGCAGAGGATCAAGGTTATAATAAGCAGAAATCAATTCTGAATGCTGCACTTTAGCTATTCCTGGAACCTTCTTTTTTTCCCCACCATTTGTTCCTGAAACACAAGCAGCAGTAGCACCAAAGAAGCAAAACCCAAAGAATATCCTTCTAATAAAAATAATTTTTTTTGTAAAAGTGATACATGTACATCTGCTAACACACACCCCAGACTAAACCAGCCATCCTCTTTGTCATGGTTTAATCCTAGTCAGTAGCTAAGCACCACACAGATGCTCAGTCACCACCCCTCCACCCCACCCTGGTGAGAAAAGGAAAAGAATTCAAAGAAAAGGTAAAAACTGGGGATTGAGACTAGAACAGTTTATTAAATGAAATAAAGTAAAATATAGCAGTAATAATAAGATATATATGTAAAAGACTTGAAAGAAAGGAAAATGCAGTAGCAGCACCAGTGGAAAGGACAGTAAAATACAGTAGCAGCACATCAGGAAAAGCGAGAAAGTAATAAAACTCCAGAAGCACAAGTGATGCACAACACAGTTGCCCACCACCCACTGAACAATACCCTTCCCTTCCTTCAGTTTATAGACTGAACATGACCTCCCATGGCACTGAATATCCCTCTGGCTGCTTCAGGACATCTGTCCTGCCCACGTTCCCCACAGCTTCTTTGTTCACCTGGTCACTGGCACTGCATGAGACACTGAAAATACCTGGGCTTAGAGTAAGCACTATAACCAAAACATCAGTGTGTTATCAATTGCTCTCACACTAAACCCAAAACACAGCACTGGGCCAGGTATTAAGAAGAAAACTAACTTTGTCCCAGCTGGAAGTGGGACACCCAAGCATATCTAATCCCTAAGGTAAAGGGGTATTGTTATCTCAGTATCTGGAGATCAAAAGTTGTCACTTAGCATGTTACAAGTGACATTTATTCTCCCAACTCTACCTTGTGGTACCAACCATGCTGGTTTCCTTCCCACACCTTGCAGAAATTCTTATCTTTGCAACACAGTTACACATTAACACTACAAATTTTGTGTGGCAAAAAAGTCATCTCCATTGTTAGTCATTTTGTTCTACTTCATTCTTACACAAGCTACTGTAGTTCCAAGGCAATCGCAGTTAGTATTCCTCTCCATTTGTTCTCCAGAAAAACACTGAGCTCAAACCACTGCTTTTCTCTTCACAGAGCTACCAAACAAGCATCATGATCTCACAGTACTCAATATAAACTTTATAGAAGCATTTCAAAACCCAAAATAAAAAAAAAAAAAAAACCCTCATAAGAATTCTTCTGGAATATTTATACTGTTTTTTCATCAGTACTACATAATACAAACTTGTGACATGGTCTGTGTAATCTTTTTCCATCACATTATTTACATTCAAATCATGTTTTATTCAAGCTGGCATTCAGTTAAAGAGAGTCCAACAGCCCTGTGTGTATATATCTCTTGTGCCATTGAGTCTGGATATAGCCACGTAGTTTTGGATTGCAAAAATAGTAACAAAACACTGGAGGTAGTTCACAGAGCATATTATTGGGGAAAGAAGCTAATTGTCTCTGTCAAGATGAAGAGAGATTAATTGTTTCACTAAGTCAAAGTGGAAGATTCTATAAAAAGACACCTGAAGGGCAGAGCACACCATGCAGGAAAAGGGAGTGCATTACATACTGGATTACTAATTGAACTGACCTCATATGAATTGAAAAAAGAGGGTTTTTGGTTTTTTTTTTTTTTCTCTTCATCAGTAACCCCACACCTGAAACCAATACCAGGTGTGCTACTGATGGACTTAGCACTGTTCAGGAACGTAGGAATTACATTTGAGAAGATTACTAGGATTCTGCAGCATTGTGTGACTTCCCATTTTCTATAAAATCCCTGAGGAATGTGAAAAAGAAGCTCTACTGTCAAGCAAAATCAATTGCTACAGAAAGCTTCACCACTACATCAAGGTTTGAAGCAGAGCTTGGGCACCAGGTTTAGCCATGGCACCCAAATCAATGTTGACTAATGAGGAGTGAGAAACTAAAGCTGAGTAAAGAACCCCGAGGTTCTTTACCCAGAGCAGTCTGCAAAACACAGTTGCTGAACTCACATTAGTGGTGACTTGTTAAGTGAAAAGCAGGTTTATTTTCCAGTTCAGGCCCCTGAACTTCATTAGAAGCACAAAGAAGTGAATGCCACTTTGTAGAAGTAGTATCTTTTTAACTAATTGACATCTCCCCAAAAAGAAGAAACTTGGATTGGAAGATTTCCCAACTAACTTACCTGAGGAGAACTTTCTATTTACTAGGGTGATCTTAAGGGTCTTTGACTTCTGATTCTGTGTTTGATTAAAAAAGCAAAGACATAGCAGGGTACCCTAATTCATAGTGAGGAATGTAAATTGTCACACAATGACAGGCTGTTTAATCCCTGCAGGATGTGAAAACTTAGTGGCAAAATACCATATAGCATGAAGTCATAGATATTAAGCAATCAGCTCTTATTTCTTCTAGTTTGGTCTCAAAATAAAACAAAGACAAAGACAGGAAGGAAAGAAAAGGGCACACAAAAAAATCTAAATCAATGAAAAATATTTTAAATTATTTTAGAAACAAGGAATGGCTGTTGTTGCCTTATAATCTAGTGATACTCTCCTAAAGTAAAACATCACTTCCTCACTTCAGCTTGCATGAAGAGAGCAATTCTGCTTCCTGACAGGCTGCACATTTGAACTACCCTTGAAAAGATGTATTTAGAAAAAAAAAAAAGTTTATTTATTTGAAATTCTAGGTTAGAATTCAAATTAAATCTTCAAAGTGAGCATAAGGACATTGAAACCTCTGAAATCCTGGTTTTCTGTTTAAGCAATTAAAAAGATACAGCATCTCACAAGTTCTAATGCCTAAACATCCCTGTGCACAGAGACACAGCTCACAGACACAGCTTCTGTTTGGGCTCACCTGTAATTTGTATGATTGGTGCAGTGAATGTATGCATCAATACCCATCTGGGATTTGTTTTACTGGGTGAAAACATGCTGCTCACAGAAACCTTAATAAGAGTTTGTCTTTAGATCGATATCTGGATTAATAAGTGGACATTAACATAAATAAGGATCTGTACCTGCTTATTAGAATTTAATATCAAATTCTGTCTTTGGCAGAAGTGGCATTAAAATCTATGATTCATATTGCTCCAGACCTTTTTTAATGAAAATACAAGTCCTAAGTACACTGTCAGATACATGCCTCTATATTAGTCTTTACTATTGTTATTCTTTTACAGTGTTTCCTGCATTTCTACTTCCTCTTATCTCTGTGAAGATTTTGTTCATTAATACTTTTTAAACCAGTGAGTGCAGGTCTTCAGCCACTTTCACCTGCAAAATCTAGTGGAGGCACCTTCTACAAATTTGACAATTTTTCTTATAGGCAACTTTTCAGCTTTCCATTCTGATTCATCAGTTTCACAGCATCCTCTGCTATCACAGCTCTGTTCTTTCTATACATCCATGTAAATCCAAATCACAGATATGATAACTGAATTCAAGTTTTGGCTGATATTTCATAAAACAAAAAACACCTACCCTCAAATGCACCATGATTTCAGCTACTTCATGCAGAAACATTCTTACCTTTTGCTTGTAACCTCCTCCACTACTCTTTTTCCTCACAAAAGGTTAGTAATGACCAACCTTCATTAGCTCACACACCTCCTGAGTAATCCAAGGGCAGCTCCAGCCCTGGAGCTACATAACAAAACCAAGAAGAAAAAATAATGAACCAGCAGAAGCTCAATGACCTTCGGACCCAGGCACACAGTGCCACCCTGGTTGCTTCCTGTCACTGGGAAGCCACTGACACCTTCCATGAGCTCACTAGTCCAGGCTGGCTCTTCTCCAATAACTATTCAAGAAATGGGCTTTATTGGCTTTCAGCTAAATGAAAATTCCAGTAACAAGTCACATGTCAACTGCCTAATGACAAGAAAGCAATAAACTCTAAAAATGTTGTACAAGGAAAAAACATTTAATCACTCTCTACACAAAAGCAAGAGGTTTTAAAAGGTATTTTTAACAGAAAATTACAAGGGAGTTTTGTTCACGTCATGGAAGTTGACAACAATTCAACTCAAGCCCTCAAATAAAATAATTCTAATTTCCATCATTCTAACACTCAAAACAAATATATCCAACATATCAATAAATTATCAGTAATTTCTTTCCTTTATGTAAATTGTAATCATTTATATGCAACTAAAACTTGAAATTTATTCTAGACAACATACTCCTTTACAGCAGAATCATTAAATCATTCACTGTCTTTACATATGGTTAAAAAAAGCAAATATTCATTCTTAACAGCTTCATAGATATCTTGTTACTGCATTAATTAATTTTTAAGTTGTTCTGAAATGAGAATCTTGTTCTGGAATTACAAAAAAAAGAAAAAGCTTAGTCCTTTTTCTCTCTTTGTCCAAATTTCAACATGGCTAAAAGAAAGACTTGTACAGACTTAATGCCCAGAATAATATTGTGGAAATCATGATTAGCATATTACAAAAATGAAATGCTACCCATTATGTGCTATTTATGATATTTCTAATTTGCTTCAAAAGGAGCTCAAAAGGATGGCCATAAGCAAGACAGGAAATACCAAGAATGTTGACCATCATCCACAAGCATGCTAATGTGAAACAGAATTTGTAAGAATGCAGAAAACCGTACAAATTAATCTAATTGAATCCTGTAGCACCAAAATTTATCTGTATTTGGGAGTGAAAGCAAGTTAATACTCTGAGAAAGAATATAAAGGTCTGAGACCTATTTCCATATCACATCCATCTCAACAGGGAACTTTCCAGGACTATCCTGTCTCCTAAAAACATTAGCACACAGGTGATACGATGTTGTGATAATAACACATATTTTGACTGGCAGAAGTTAAGAAAACCTTCTTAACATTGATATCATCACTTAACATTATTGATGATATCATCACTTAACATTATTGATGATAATTTATTTGCCTTTATCTCTAAAATAGGCATGCATGCAAAGTAATTTATTTCACACAATGATCAGTACAGCTGAGACAAAGCATTAAAAGCTGTTTTTGAGTGAGAATTGCAGTGAAACAGACAACTGTTTCTATCACAGCTTTCCAAACAAGCTAGGTAACTGAAAGATATTCGGAGACATGAGTCTAACCATTTATACGCAACTCTAAGTTTTTCTTCCTACTTGCCTAACTATTCTTCAATTACTGACCTCACTGATTACCCCTGCAAGAACTCAGTCCCAAGTTTTTAGCTGCTAGAAGGTGACAAAATGTCTAGCAAACTTTTAAACAAAGAATATTAGAAAAAAAAAAAAATAAAAGAAAAAAAAGTATTTATTGTCTCTGCTAACTAGTATGAACAGGCTATCCAGAAAATCTCTAGCTATCACATGGTACAAGTACCTGCAATTTTTTGGACTTAACACTGAATCTCTTCATGAATCATCAATGCACTTTGTCACCAAACCCACTGACAACAGTAGGACCTTGCCTAATTATTATGTGCCAGAGAGACATTTTTCTTGCCCTTCAACCAGAACTCAGAGAACAAAGAAAAATTAAATCTTCACCACAGTGTGTAGAGGTGAGATGAGAAATACGCAAGCATCCATGTGTTCTTTGACAAAAGGAAATTTGAGGGTATTCAGAAAATGCTCATTAAAAATATCTGTCCCAATGCTATATCCATCTGCAAATATTTATATTGTACTTTTATGACATTTGTGCTGGCATACAGAAGGTCTGAAAACAGGCTGAAACACTGACAATTAATACACAAGCCAAAAAATTTAGGGGATGTATTTCACTCAAAACCTGTATCAGAAAATACTTCTCACATGAGTTAAGCATTACCTCTGTTAACCTGGATGACCCTTGCTGCAGTATTTTACAAAGATACACTTCTGAACTATACAAGAATCCAATCACTGCCTTCTCACTTGCCACATCTAATGTAAAACCTAAACCAATCCCACTCTTCAAACAATGGCCTCTTTCCTCCTTCTTCCTGCTCTCCCCTTCCCAGACACAAACCTTTTCTAGTCCAGCTGTACTGGTATCCAGCACCTCCAGGCACTCAGGAAAGGAAACAAGCTAGGAGACCATGAGAAGGACAGACAGCTGCAGCTCTGGTAAGCATTAAAGCCATTATCTGTGCATCATCACTAGATCCATCGCCTCATGTCTCGCTTGGAAGAGCTAGGATTGCTATCCCTGCCACTTACAACTCCTTCTCTTGTAAAGAAGGAGGTGTGTGCATGAAGGTTAAAGGTCAACTGGCAGAAAAACACCTTTAAGAAAAGATCATCATGATTGTCTTATGTGTACAAACCTTTCTGAACCCAAGTCTCCTAAACTAAAATTAAATACAAGGTGCTGAAGAGCTTGTGGCCTTTATGGAGCTCAGGAAAACCCCAAATTTCCTGAAAATGGTGCTGTCCCATGGGTATGAGCAGATTGAAAGATACAAGGTAAAAAGGCCTTCCAACATTCTTACGCTCAGTAGTATTGTTAAGAACAGTCTCCAGGAGAAAATATTTTATTTTTTTCCTACAGTATTTTGGAATTACACAGGTATCTGTGGCCTGAGAATCAACAGTCATAGCTAGGACTACTTTAAAATTTCAGAGAGCTAAAAAAGACAACAGTAAATGCCCTCAAAAAAAAAAAAATCATCTATGGAGTCTGCCTTTATATTAATAGAACAGAAAGCTTGCAAGCTTCCCTGAAATTGAGTTTTACTTGCAGCACCCTACCTCACCATCTTGTCCCTGCCTTCCCTGGAATGCCAGAGCTGCTTATGCTTTTCTTTTGCACCCACCAAGAAAATCTGCTAATTCTATCCAGTGAGGCAGAAGAAGTGGAGCATATCCTTGTGGCCCTTACTGAGACACAAGGAAAGGGAGAAAATAAAAATTGGAATTTCCATAACAGGATCCATGAGAAGCATTAGTTTACTTCAGCTCTCCAACCCCAAAATCTAAGCTCCTTAACCGGTACAACACTTAAGTGGGTGCACATGCTGCAAACAGCTTTCATCTTCAGTATCTGCATAGCTCATTTGTGGCTCCCAATATTTCAAATACCACATTCAGAGTTAGAAGCTCGCCATCAAAAAGATTCAAATATTACTTTGCGTTAGCATTTTTTAATGAATATTTAAATAAACCCTGAGAAACCAGATCTGAAAATGTAATATAACAGAAATCTAGAACTTTAATGAAAACAAGCCATTATCACTAATAAATTATACTACGAGTTCTGTCAGATGGCTGAAAGGCAAACATCTAGATACAAGGATTAATTGTATTTTTCTTAATGTGTAACTTGAGTTAAAAATAAAAGGCTCACTATTATGACTTAAAACCTTCAGCTGCACTAATACAGCCACATATTAAAAAGAATATGATGCAAAACAGATTTTGAAAAGGATATTAAAAGAATCAGAACTACATTTCAAATCTCATTTGGTTTCCCATGCTGACTTTTCAAAAGGTTTGCAAATGCCAATATATAAGTCTTTCTCTGTCCAAAATCTACGTTTTTAATATCAGTCATTAACAAAATTCATTATGGTGTTTTGCTTCAGTGGATATTTTTAAAAGGGTATTTAATAATTTTTACATAAAATACTGTAACAGATATTCACCATCAGCCACCTCCAGGACAGAGGGTTTTTTAAAATTAATGTTATTTCAATTTCAATGTTTCTTTCTAGTGAATATGACTATTGTGAATATGAATATATTCTGATTAATTCTACAGATCGGCATAAAGTGGAAGGACTTGTAAAATCTCTACAGTATTATGTTCATGTCTCAAATGAGGAGAAGCTCTAGGTAAGTATAACTACAGAATGTTTGACAGTTATGACATCAGTAATTACTGATCTACACAGGAGACTTACCGGTAGACAATGTAATAAATAAAAAGCAATGCAAAAAAATAATTAACCATCAACCTTCCTACATATCATCAATATGTAATTTCAACTAATGAAAGTCCTGGTTTAGATTTGTATACTTCTGTAAATATGGCATAGACAACTTTTGTTCAGAAATGCCAAGGATATTTTCCCTCAGTTTTCGAAATGCCATAACACAAAGAAACACTCTAACATTGCAATTGATACTTAAGAATACAGATGAAAGCACCTTATTTTCACCTGCTTGCAAAACTGTGTTTATAGTTTAATATTACAGATTATCTGCATTCTAAGTATTGTAACAGTGTCCTCTGTTCCCTAGTTAAACAGGGGACACCTGATTCCTAGACTTATGTTTTATCTGAAACTGCTTCTCATGTTCTTTTTGATAGCTTAAGACTGGAATTAATTCAGTTAGACAAAATAATTGCATTTTTAGTCAATATTTCATGACCTTACCTACCTCACTTGAAGCAGTAATCTGCCCAAAGTCACAGAATAATGAATCATTCATAACTAACAGCAATATGAAAGAGTAGAAGATCCTCCTTTAGAAGAAATTAAACCTGATCCTCTAATTGACTTGCACTGAAAAGATTTAATGTCAAATGAAAGTTGTACAGAAGAATTAATTTGGGGATTCAGCGAAGATATAAAAAGGAGGGAAAAGAAGGACGTGAAAAATTTCACTCTGCAAAGTTCACCTCTAAGTTTAGCCCTTATGGACAGATCCTGAAGCCTCTTCTGACTGCCCTGTACGGATGCCAGGGACCTCGGAATTACTGCTGGTGCCAGGCAAGGGCCTCCCCCTCACTTCAACACCCTCTTGCTGTCTCAAGATGGGATGGTGAACCATTTTGGGAAGAAGGAGCCTGTGAACTGCAATAGCCTTTGCTATCAAATTATCACTGTCTATTAGGAATGTGCTATTGATATACTGTAAAACAGCTGAAGCCCAGGCTATTTTCTTGTTCTGTAATGCAGCAAACACATCATTTCGGTCACAACAAGTGGAGCCTGCTTGTAATTAAACTAACATCTGTTGATACTTAATCCACTTACTCAACTTCTAATACATGCAAGCTTTTTGCATTAATCTCTTATCCATAAGGATGTTCTTTGACCTGTGCTTTGGCACTAGAAAAGTCAACGTTGACTAATCTTGACTATAACCTTAGACCCCTGTGCTTTGGAAATTAATTTTTGCCCTGGGATTCTCATTTTCCGGTTTAACAAATGATACAAAATTAGAAGTTCACCTTACTTGTAAAGATTTGTTTGTTGTCCTATTTCTAACAGAAATATTGCATGCTTCATTTAGTCTTCACAAGCCACATTTCCTGACTTCCAGGGCTCATAAAAAGCTGGGAAATTCAAATTTATAATGATTGATATATTGGGTTGGTACTCTGTTGCACATTAGCACATTTTTGCAAATAGGGCAGGTGGAAGGAGATAAGAAATGTTCTGTGTGGATTTTCACAGATTTTAACTTCATTTCTGATAACAGAAGTTGTCTCCTTAGCATCTTCCTACAATACAAGTTTGCCAGAGAACCTTTGCTGGTATGTTTAAGGGCTAAAATTGTTTCTATTTTGGATTTTTGGGGCCTTTTTGGTAGGATGGTTAGAAGTTAGGTAAAATGAGAAAAGACAATCACAACAATTAAGGCAATCAGCCTGTGATGCACAAATCCTCTTAGAGGACAGAATCCACCACAACAAGAATTGTTCAAGTACTAACTCAGGATCAATAAAGATTTTTGTAAAATAAGCAAAAGATTTCTGAAAAGCTGGGACAGTAGCAAAGCTCATAGGATATTATTCTCAGTATCCTCAACCTATTCCTGAAGTGCAATAAATAGAACATAACAGTCCACTGTAATCACTAATAGGATTATATGCATCAGAAACCATGAAAAAGGTATTTTGCAAATGAAGGAAGGCTACAAAAAAGCATTATGCAATCAAGTTGGAAGATCTTTACATGCCCCACTTTTACACATTAAAGAAAAGTGAAAATTTCATTGCTTTTCTTTTTCCCTTTTCTTTTTAATTGCCTTCATTGCATCATGCAGTATAAGGATTACGTCAAAGCCCAAAGGGAACTATGTAAACAGGTGGGAAATAGTTTGGAAAACTCACTAGATTACCTGCACCTGCAAATTATGCTCTGAAAAGAAACAGATGGCAATTCAGTTTAGTATTGCTGCCTCCTCCACACCCACCCCCAAGTGCTCTGGTAATGTATCCACTGAATGTTCATTCTGCATCTCTAAATGGAGAGCTGAAAAGAATGGGAAATTTTCTCTAAAACTGGAAAATATGTTCAACATGAATATCAAGTTTATTTGGTCTTAAAATACGTACAGTAAAAAAAGGGATTTAAATAATTAAGAAGAATCATTAGTCTTGACACGAATTACCATGGAAAATTGGGCTCAAACTAACATAAATTCTGGTTTAGTGATGCACTAGTTAAGAATGTCTGCATTCAGGAGCTTTCAATTAAAGGAAGAGAACTTCAGGAAGCCTTATTTAATGACAGTTCTTCTCAGTAAATGTGATAGAACAGACCAACTCTTGTTTAAGAATGTAAATCTTGAAAAAATAATTCTGATGTTTTAACCTTTTCTTTCAAATGCATCTTCAATGTCCTTTCTTCTGTTTTCTTTCTTCTGTGAAAGAAGTATATAAAAATTATATTAATTTCATAAGGACACAGGATTCACTTTCTGCATAGGTACCTAACCTCAGATAAACAGAGAGACTGGACTGAAATAACACTGAAAATATGGAAGGAGGAAAAAAAACTTTCTATTTATTCACTGTGCACCAAAGAAAACAAGTAAATGAAAAATATCATCAATACTGTAAATTCTCTGGAAGAAAGTATTTTAGAATAATTAATTTTATTTATTAGCATCTCTTCTACTTTAATGTTCCTCATCAAAGAAAAATGGATGGAGCCTTCCTCCCTCCAATGAGACACCTTTGCATTATCTATATGCACAGAGGGGAACTCAGAAAACTACTGGGCTTTTCAAGTCAATTTCTGGTTTTGCTCCTGAGTGATAATCAATAAACTGAAGCTAATGCAAAATAGAATCAAGGACTGGTGGTCAGCTGTTACCTCTGGCTGTCGAGGTCTGGGCATGCTATGAAAAGGCACCATGCCCACCCAAGCAGATTGAAGGGGAGAGCAAATATTTTCTCTTGTTATTTCCAGCAACCCTTGTGGTTGACTTTGAAGCAATCAGACAATATCCAGAGAGAAATACATAAGAATATAGGACCCCCTCAGCCCTTTATTGCAGCAGGGAAACCCCAACTGCTCTGCATAAAGAGAAATAATTAGTCTGGATGGTGACTTTTTCTCATCCATTTCTTTAATTGTTAATGTGGCTAGAAAGGTTTTCTTTTCAGGTGGTTTTATAATGTAATTCATTCATGCCATCTGTCAGCACCTTCTATTACTTTTAAATGGCAGGGCAAGCTCTCAGCACATCAAGGTGCACAATGTTGGTGCCACCTTTGTTTTGGTTACCCCTGGAGGAGATGGGAGCATGCCAGCCACACAATTCAGCAGGTTAGCAATGACAGCGAGTAAATAGCTTGCAATTATGTAATGCACACCTGACAGCCCTACTTGGTGGTGCCTTGCTAGTTTTCAGCCACTCTGCAGCAATATATTTCACTGGTATTTTTACTGGCAGCATGATAATTTAAGTCTGGTAAAAAGCTCCTCTGGCAAAAAAAAAAAAAAAGGGGGACGCATTAACTACACAAATGTTAAGAAAAAATAATCTGCATTGGGCACTAAAGACAAAAAAAAAAATAAAAGGCACAAGAAAATCATGTATGTGGGTTCTGGGGGGATATTTAAGAACATGTTTAACCTGTTTGAACCAAAAGTCCATCCTTGATACTGGAAGGATTCATGAATAAAGTTCATTTAGTATGAAAAAGCTTCTAATCAGTTCATCAATTAGTAAAGGTAGCATAAGAAGAGAAGTGCAAATACATAGGGTAAAGAAAAATTGTCATCCTTTAGTGGTTTCTATTCAAAAAAATCTTACAAGCAGCTTCTAAGGCAAGAAAGACATGGAGAGGTATAAAAACTCAGGTTTACCAAAACCAGACCCTTATAATAAGGTTATTAACCAGTCTAGACAATTGCAGTAAGTCTTTCTTTCTATTTTAGCTTTACTAAAGTAACTGATATTTTACAAGGAAAACAAATTAAAACAAGGATTAGAATTATAAAATGAAAGTGGCTACAGAAGTGATCTGAGTAATGCTGGAAATACTTTCCAGCTGCAGAAAGATCACCAGCAGAGTTCCTCAAGGACAGGGCATGGGCCCTTTAGGGCATGGGACATGCCCCTTGGCATGGTTTTTTAGTTGACTTGGCAATTAAAATATGAGTGATGATGAAGCTTGCTAATAACACAGATCAGGGAGCTACATTTAATATGAAGGAAAAATCAGTCTCTCAGAACTGCACGATTCTGAGGACTGAAAGAACAGGAATGCTATTACAATTATTAACGCCAAAATACACTTAATAACACCAAAAATTAATCAGTCCAACAAAACAAGCTGCTGTAAACATGGTTGAGTGACTATAAACAGTGTTTGCTCCATTAGCAGATCAAATAAAACCAGTATGACATTGCTATACTGGAAGGGAGTGTGTAATAAAAGGCAACTTCACTGGCACAGGAATCATATCAATCACTGGTAAAACCACATGTAGACAGGAGTGTACCTGTCTGTTCAATTGCCCTCCTTCAATCCAAAGTAAGGCAGATAATTAGTAGAAGACCTGGAGTTCAAATTGTTTAGTCAAACAAAAGGCAGAGAAAATGCCAGGTGTCTGTAAACATGTAAGAGGCAAGAGGGTAAATCCAAGAGTGAATAGAGAACAAAAGCTATTTATGCTAAAGAAATAGGGGGTTTGCACTGCAATAAAAAGGAACACGTTGGCTATGAAGGAATTTTCTCTGGGAGTTAACAGGGTTTTACCTTTGGTCAAGTGATGGAAGGCCTGGAAAAACATTCTCAAGGAACCCAAGAGAAGGGCAAACAAAACTTTGATTTCTAAGTGGACTTTGGTGTGTTTGTGCTGAGACCATAAACTGCCTCAGCATGCAAGCAGAACACATTCATGAATCAGGAGGTCTATAAAGAAACCAGCTGATCTAATTTATTCAGATATACCTGAGTGGACAAAGGAGAGCTGTCACTAACTACATGTTAAGTGCAGTGCTGATGTGTAAGCTCACATATAACAGATGACAGAATTTAGGGAACACATGTGGATAGCAGGAGTTTTTTCTTTCCTTTTTTTTTCTTTTTGTTTTTTGGCAATAAGATGGGCTGATGTTTTATCACAGAAAAAGTCTCTCTCTAAGTGTAGCAGGTTGTGATGGCTCTGTTTATAGTACCTTTGTTTGCAGTAGTTCCTGGCACTTCATGCATTTTTCATAGCTGTTTCTTGTTAATACACGCTGTATTCCTTGGAGTGCCAACAAAAAGGGCACTCAGTTGTTACCAGCCTTCTGTCACTATTTTACTGACAAAACAAGTAGCAAGAACAGCAGCTTCTGACAGTCCTACAGGACTGCAACTTATTCATGGTGGAAGAAACATGACAACTTAACTGTATCACAAAAGTACAGATGCAAATACAATTTTCAGCCTGGTCACTGAGCCACTGATAACCACAAAGCTTTGCAAAACCAGATTTCCTTACTTGTGCACACAAAAACACAAGCAGTTCTGTGCATATCCTTTAACACATACTAACCCCGTTTTCCAAGAGCAAAACCAGATATAATACACAAACAAATGCTGATCTGCATACATGTTTATTGTTTTGCATGTAAAAACCTGGTATTTGCAGAAGCAAGAATCCAAAAAATTGATACAGCAGTACAGGAGGCACCCTGACCCTGTAGACAGTTTATTATGAGGCAGTCTTAGCAAGCAGATCTGAGGATGCATTACACCATTTACATAAATCCTTCCCTATCAAAGCTTTGTTCCTTCTTCCTGCCAAATCAATAAATGGTCTCTGCTCCACTTAGTGACTCCTCTCATGCACTCACTTTCATGTTCTCTCTCTCAACTTCACTATAAATGTCCCTTTTTCCTCTACATACATCTGGCCCCAGACTATACACTTTCCATGTCATCACAGCAGGGCAAAATTCTTCCCTCCTTTCACAGGCTGCAGCCTTCTACAGCAGAAAAATGGTAACAGCCAGCAAGTCTACTGTCAGTAACCCAGGACCAACTCAGCTTGCATCAGACACATGATTCAGTACTTTCTAAAATTATGGTGATTCTTTTTTCGCTGCTGAGCTGGTTTATATGTAAACTCAGTTTAAGGTTCTGCATATACCAAATCAAAGCAACATGTTTACAAAAAGCTGTTCTAATCAGCTCACGCTAATATTCAAAATTCTTAGATGAATACAGCTACAAAGAAAAAAAGATTTTAAAAAAACCACAACAATTTCTAGCAAAGAGTCAGCTTCCCAGTGAGGACAAGGCTAAAGAGTCCCAAGAGTATTGCAGCCATAGCTGCACTAGTTTATCTCATTTCAGTATTTCACAGTTGTCCAGATAAACACATTCCATTTTTCAAAAACAGAGCAAATAAGTGTTTAAAAATTCTGCAGGTTTTCTCCTTTCCTAAGATCACTGAAACAAATCCACCTTTAAGTTTTGCCTTAAAAATGCTCATATTGAAATTTAAAAAAAACCAAACTAGAAATAAGAAAGCAAAGTTAAGTTGTTGTTTTGAAATATTAATAAAGAATCTTTATAACACAACATACAAAGTAAGTGAAACAGAAGACCCCAGAAATAAGCAAGTCTTCTTCCTCTGAACAAACAAAAAACTAAATGTCAATATATTAGTTTCCAAATTTTAAAAAATTCTTTAAAAAATTAACTTTAGGGCATGTACATCTTTTTATTAAGTATAAATTAATACAGTTATATAATACAAAACACAGAACAGACACACTTGTGTGAATCCTTTAAACTGATATATGACAACACCGTGTAATTTTTTTACATGTCCTAAAAGAAGAAACTTAAAGATCTAATTGCTGCACTCGTACAAGGTCACAGCCCAGTCAGACATGAAATTACTAAAATAATATTCCCAAGAAAAAAATCAAATTTCTTGAAAAATACAAGAAGGCAGTTCATTTACAAGAAATATCTCTCAGCAGTTATGACATTGTTTTTCTTTTTAAAGTTGTTAAAAAGCATTAGAAAGAACATATTTCTCCTAAAGTAAAAAACAAAATAATTCAGAAACGTAAGATACGACTGAGCAGACTCTTCCTGGGTAAACGAACCACCGACCACCATTACTGGCTGACTGGGGCTGCCTGACCATGGTTTTAATGAATCAGAGCCACTGACTCATAAAATGAGAATGTATTTTACACTGGCTGGGTGCCTAATTCAGAGCTCACTGCATCCTTGTGTTCACTGTGAAATACAGTTAAGATGGAAGGACAGGACACCACCACTGCCCTAAGAGGTAAACCATCTTAACTCAAGAGCGGACATGCACAAGTGGTGACAGAGGAAGCAGGAGCCAGGTGCTTCCTTCCTGGCTGGTGGAGCCAGGTTAATGCAGCTGAGAGTGTAGCATGGGTTGTTGTGCCCCTGACATCCAGCACAACCCCAGGACTGGCAGGAAGGCAGCTTCTCTGTGCTGCACACCAACATGCCCAATGACCCCAGGGCTCCCGAGCCAGGGGAAGCTCTCTGCTCCGGGACTGCCAACTCCCATCTCTGCTGAGCTGATACCCATGCACATCATCTCCAGAAGTGTTCAACCTCAGGCACAAAGTCAGCTGAGGGACCACCATTCTCACTGGTGACAGCCCCACAGCCATCCCACTACATACAATGATGGGTCCATGTCCCAGGGACCACATGCAGCCCAATGCGGAAAGCACACGGTGCTCTGAGTCAGGCAGTTGCTCTACTTTGCTTTTTAAAGTCAGCCCTCCCAGAGCAACTCACACCACTAGTTTGGTCAAATTTTAAGAAGCCAGTCTTAGACTGTCACAGCCATTTCTTCACCCTCTACCATTCACCATGGAGACAATCCCATGCCAAGGGAAAGGTGAAGAAGGATGGCAGCAGGAGCGCAGACAACGGAGCATCTCAGAGACCTCTGTGAACCACGGAGCCCAAAGAAGGACACACAACAGAGAGAAAAGCAAGGACGGGGAATAACTTCCAGGGGGAAACAAAAAATGCACTAACACAATAATTTGTTTGGGTGGGGATTTTGTTCTTTTTTTTTTTTTTTTAATGCAAGCCAGAATCAGTTGATTCCCAAAGTAGGCGAGTCCGTACCTTGGCCAAGTTGCAGCAGGTATTATTTACCACATATCCTTTCACAATTTCACTCATCTCTGAGAAAAGCACATTAAATCACACTAGAGGCAGATATTCACAAAACTAGATCACTATCTCTACAATAACACCCTTCCCCCCTTGAAATCCAGAAACAAGCCCAAAATACCAAATTCCATTCCGGAATGCATCTTGTTCACCACTCCCTCTTCTCAGCACTACCTCATATTTGTCACTTTTGATGTGAGCCTAGTCACCTTCCCAAAGGTGCTCTGAAAGACTGACAAAATAATATTTGTCTCTCCTCTGAATTACCACTTCTGTCTTCACTGGCTGTTAGATGTAATCTTTAATTCTCTATTTCTGTATCACTTAATTCAGTTTTTTATGGAAGTCCTGTCACCTTCTTCCCTGTAATTTCTAAAAGTCACACATTCTTGCTGGCCATCACAACTAACATATTTTCTACTGGCAGAGTTATTTGATGTTTTTATTATCACTCTGCCAGCTGGCCTAGTTGGCTATCTTCTTCAGCTTCCTATCCTGCTTCCAAACATCATTAATCTCTTTGAACTCATCTACTCATTTCCTTATTTCTCAAATGAGACAGTGATTTCTTTGCCCTTTTCTAAGGAAACCTCCTACCCCATCTCCCACTCTATTAACATCTTCCATATTCTCTGTATTCTCAGCTCTCATACTCCATTTGCCTGCTCTCTCCTGGTCTTTGCTTCACTGCTCTTATCTACCTAGCTTCAGATACTTCATAAACCGGGGCTTAAAATAGCCTGAAACACCAAATTCCCCTACAATCACATTATTATATAATTATCATCCTCATTAATTGTTCTCTCCTGTAACATTCAGCAGGACAGTAAAGTACACTCAATTTGTATTTCTTCAATTGTAATTCAGTTTACTTCCAATAAAGGTGGCTGTTTTTCTGGAGTCACACCAATGCAATCCCTATAAATTGTGACTCGCTTTTCCAGGAAAAGTGACAAGCTCAGAAGCAGACCAGCTCCCACATGAGGACATGTGGTTTCTGAAAAGGAAAGTGTATTGGGTTTGCATAGCCTGGTTTTGGTAGCAGGGGGGCTACAGGGTGCTCCTGTGAGAAGTTGCTAGAAGCTTCCACCATGTCCAGTCCCTGGTGGCTTCAAAGACAGCCATGCTGCTGGCCAAGGCTGAGCCAACTAGAAATAGTGGTAATGCCTCCATGATAACAGATTTAAGAAAGGAAAAATAAAAAAGTTGTCATGATATTGTCATTGTGGCCAGAGCAGAGCGGAGCGAGAACATGTGAGAACAACTCTGCAGGTACCAAGGTCAGTAAGGAAGGAGGGAGAGGATCTGCTCCAGACCCTAGAGCTGTGATTCCCCTGCAGTATGTGGGGATGATCACAGTGAAGCAGCTCTGCCCCTGCAGCCCATTGATATCCACAGGGATGCAGAGATCCACCCACAGCCCGTGGAGGAGCCTGCACCCGAGGATGGATGCTTGGGAAGAGGCTGTGACCCTGTGGCAGACTTGTGGAGAGAGGGGTCCTGCTCCCAGGCTGGAGCAGCCGGTCCTTGGAGGACTGCACCCCACGGAAGAGTGACCCACTCTGCAGCAGTTTGAGGGGGACTGGTGCCCGTGGGAGGGACTCACATTGCAGAAGTTCACAGAGAGCTGTAGCTCATGAGATAGAGCCAGGCCAGAGAAGTTAATGGAGAACTGTCTCCCCTGGGAAGGACCCCATGGTGCAGCAGGGGAACGACTCCTCTCCCTGAGCAGCAGAAGAAGCCACAGGTGATAAAGAGACCATAACCCCTATTCCCCATCTCCCTGCACCGTTGGTGGCAGGATGTAGAAGAAAGCAGGGGTGGGGAGAAGGTGTTTTTCAGGGCTTGTTTTACTTCTTTTTGTCCTGTTCTTATTTTGTTAGTATAAATTCATTTCTTATCCCTAAGTTGAGTCTGTTCTGCCCTTGATGGTGTTTGATGAGTGATCTCTCCCAGTCCTTATCTTAACCCATGAACCCTTCATTAAATTTTCTCTCCTCTGTCCAGCTGTGGAGGGGAGTGAGAGAGAGGTTTTTTGTGGCTGCCTGGCATCCAGCCAACGTCAACCCCCTACAGTCTTCTTTGCTGGAAAATGCAGGCAGTATTTTACTGTGGGCTAGGGAAATCTGTTTATCTCTTGCTAGAAGAGTTTAAATTCACCCACCAGCTACTTTATATATACTTTCAAATGCCTCCTTTGTGTGTTCACATACCCTCCTAGTTACATAAAAAAGAAATCCGTTCCCACCACTATGCCTGAATTTTTAAAATTCTGTTAACTCAGTCTTGTTCCAGGGATAGGATTTTCATACTTTTTCACCTGGAAGGATAATGCAGGGTAAAACTCCTCCTACCAATTCTAGTACTGGTGGAATCATTAAATTACACCTTTGCTACAGATTTATAGCATTTACCACAAAAGAAAAGCAGACCACTTTATGTAGTAAAACTAAATACATCTACACTCATATTTTTGTCAGCTGATTTACTTCACTACACATTAAGGAATTCAGTAATGCCACGAAGACAACATAATCAGCAAGATAATCCATTGCTACTGCACAGAAGATAAAACTGGATTTCCCTCTGTAAAATGTTGTGCTTTGTAAGAGAACCATCATCCCAGCCAGTAAACTGGGCAGTTTAACTGGTGGTATCTGCACAGACACTGTTTAAACCAACAAACAAAGAAACCGAAAACCTTTCTGAAATCTTTTAACAGGCAAAGTCATTCCCAAGTTGCTAAAAGAGAGATCTTCAGAAAGAAACACACATGAAGCCACACCTATGGCTTAGCAAGCATTAGAAGTCTGGGCAGATACTATGCCTGATGACACTGAGCATTGGCAAAAGATGCCATGTGGATATTTGTTGCTACGCTGTCTTTGACCCACAACCCAGCAGATGTTTTCAGCACTGCTGGTCATGTTCTGAACCATGCAAACCATTTGCACAGCTTTCTGGATTTGGCCATGGTAAGTTTAACTCACTCACTTAATGTTTTTATTCTCTTTATGATTTTTACTAGCTCGTTTCATCTCATAGCTCTTTCACAGGATGGTTGGTTTTTCTAGCATATCCTTTCACAGAGACCTTTTGAATGCTAAATGCTTCTATTTTTACTCACTAGGAAGCCAGCAAAAACTGTGATCATAGTGTTCAGTCTTATCCATGTGTCTTACACAGGTACCTAATTAAATCAGTTACCACTGTATCATGATTCATATTCACACCTAATTTATAAGTTTTTTCAGATTATTTTTCTTTTGGTCCTAAGTCCAGTTTCAGATTTGTCAGTGCACTGAAAGTAACTGCTTTCAAGTTAACAAAACCCCATCATATACCCAAGAAATGTATTTGGGGCTAAATCTGATTTTTCCCCCCTGCCTGTTAAACACTGGGAAAGGATTCTGATTTCTCTTACAAGATCAGAATCTAAATTATTAGGATATAATTGTTTAATATTACTACTTTCAGCATTTCTGACTCAAAGAAACCATCATATCTCATCTTTGCTAAAATTATTTTTACATAGAAGATATTTCAGGTAGCACTACCCATTCTATATTTGACTAACATTATTTCCAAAATAAGAAGACAGATGATTACTGTGGGATGCTGACCACTCAAAATTCACAAGAAATCAATGCAAAGTACAAAGATTCAAATACTACAAGGTCATTTGTGTCAGAAATAGTGAGGCCAGCAGGACCAGGGCAGCAATTGTCCTCCTATACCCAGCACTAGTGAGGTCACACCTTGAATCCTGTGTTAGTTTTGGGCCTCTTACTACAAGAAGGACATTGAGGTACTGGAGCATGTCCAGAGAAGGGCAATGGAGCTGGAAGGGTCTGGAGCACAAGTCTTACAAGTTGCAGCTTGTAAGGGAGTTGGGATTGTTCAGCCTGGAGAAAAGGACACTGAGGAGACCTTGCTGCTCTCTACACCTACCTCAAAGGCCTTTGCAGCAAAATGGGCCTCAGTCTCCTTTCCCAGGCAACAAGTGACAGGACAATAGGAAATGGTCTCAAGTCACACAAGGGGAAGTTTAGCTTGGATATTGGGAAAAATTTCTTCAGTGAAAGGGTTGTCCAGTGGTAAAGTCACCATCCCTAGGGGTATTTTAAAGGCATGTAGACGTGGTGCTAAGGGACATGGTTTAGTGGTGGCAGTGCCAGGCAAACAGCTGGATTTATAAAGGTCTATTCCAACCTAAATTATTCTGTTCTATCCTACTCTATATTTCCTCCACCTTATTAGTTATGACCTCTTAGAAGCAATCTAAATATATAATGAGCTTTAATTATACCATAACATAAAACTGACAGGAAGCCAGGGTGAACTGCCATGAAGTATGCCATCTTTTCATAGTTTCCTTTTGCAAGAAAAGTGCAAAGGACAATATTAAATGATGGAGGCAATTTGTTTGTGGTTTTTTCCTCAGAACACTCAACATCCATAAGGGACGTGAATCTGGTTTTCAGACAGCAGCAATTAAAAAAAAAAAAAAAAAGAGAAAAAAAAAGGAAGCAAAAAACACTAGCAGCAAAGGCTACTTTGACAGTCTAAGGAATCTTTTTTCCATGTTCATGAGAAGAGACAATTATGCTACTGCTTGTAGCAGGAGCCTTTAAAAGGCAATGTTTTCTGCCAGGATTTTGATAAAAACTAGCATGAAACAAGTAACTTTAATGTGCTAACAACAGCTCTGTGAACAACAGAGATAGTATCTTCACCTACAGTTTTGATTAACCACTTCATGAAAGACATTTTCCTTACTTTGTGCCCAACTTTCTTAATGTCTCCTTCTCCACTGTTTGTGTGCACTCACGACATCATTAATTTATTGACATCATTTGTGGTCTTACACTAACCAGATGGCTTCTGCTGACTTTGAGGTTGAATCACAGATTATTTCTTATTTTAAGTGTAAGGAACAATCTAATCAGATACAAACATACCTCAGTATTGAAGAGAATGACAAGCTGATTATTAGTTATCTGAAGTTACAACAGCAGTTTCTTTCTAATTTGGTGTTACATCTTCCTCTGATTTACTCAGCTTTGTAAAGATGGTGTGTTATCCTAATTCATGGAATTCAGACACTGGCATTTCCAAATAACCTTCTGGCACTGGCAGCACTTGTTCTTGGACAATTGCCTTGGGAACCATTTTGGTGTTTTAAAAAAAAAAACTTAAAAAAAATATGTATTTGCATCATGCATGAAAGAATCAGCTGATCTGAAACATGAGATTTTTAAAATCAATTAAGCAACAAATCCTATCTGTCAACATGCCAAAAAATACAACTGTATCAATTCTTGTAAAAAATGATACTAATACATTTATTACCCGAGCCTATTTAATATTCACCACCTGAAGGAAAAAAGAAAACGCTGTATGTTTACATTGACTTACCTTGCTACCTTTAATAGTAGTATGAATTTTAAAAATGCTATTCTGTAGCATGCTCATCCTCCCCACCTCTGTAAAGTTTGATTCACTCCTTATGTACAGACATGGGATACAAAGAGGAAACTTGCTGAATCTGATTTGCAAAAAAGATTGGTACCTCCAAGCAAGCATGATTCAGTAAATTACATGGAGTCTGACAATTCTGACAGTCAGGCCCATCTTCCCCAGTTCTTTTTCATTTCCCACATACTAGGAGAGATACACCAACTCCTTGCTAGAATATCAGAAAAAAGTGAACATTTTGGTTGCTCAATCTTTACGAAATTCTAAAGCTAAAATTACCAGTATCTTTAAAACAACTTTTAAAATACACACTATTTTGATATTTCCCTAAATAAATAATAAAGTAAAATAAATTTACTTTTTCAATGTCTTATATTTAGAAAAGAAGATGATCTCACAGTAAAACACCAGTCTGAGCAACAGATGACATAGTACATATTTTATTTGCGGTACTGCATGGGAGAATGGTGTTAATCTTTCAAAGAAAGGAAAAGGCAACAGATATAGACAGTGAAAAATGCAAATTTGAAAGAAGACTGTATGCAAAAGATACAGGTAAACTTGAGTCTATTTCCCACAACTACAACAGCATAAAGAGTCCTCAGAAAAGTCATCTGGGCAACTACAAGTACACCAATTATTACTTTCCATGTTTTAATCATCTGGCACCCAAGGGCACACCTGTGCAGAACAAGAAAACAGTAGCTGCATGTAACTTTTGGTATCAATAACTTGCCTTTTATCAAATGCTACATGCCACAAACTGTTCAACTTTTCACATGGTTAAACTGTAACTCCTCCCATGCTTCCTGTAGAATGAAAGATGCTAGGGAAGGGAATATCCAATAGTGGGCTGACCCTCTAAAAGCAGCACAGTTAACTGAACACTACAGTCAAAGAAATAAATAATAAATCTTTCAGTTTTCAGGAAAAAAAAAAATGGAGACAATTCCTTCTGCTGGATTTATAGAACCCAGCACAACAGATTCTTTGAATGATCAGCACAAAGTGTTTCATATGGCCAAAACATAAGCCAGTTTTTCAAATACTTGTTTCAAAATTGCAACCCAACAGTAAAATAACTACTGCTAAAAGTAATTTGTCAGTTCTACATTAGATGGAGGTCATGTAGGAGAAAAGAATGCAATAAAGAAACATGCAGAGCTGATTTTTTTCCTGTGGTTTTAAAACTAATTAGCTGTCAAAGATATGCAGAATAGCCAGAAATACTGACTAATTAAAAATGTTCAAGTATGTGAATATGATTGCTGGGAAAATAATGCCAATAATTTACTGGCTAGTTAGCTTCTTAGAACCGCCAGCTTTGGACAGTTCTTAAGGTTGGGAATAAACTTTGTAGGTCTTGTATTAATTCATCATTCCATTCATTGCAAGTCAGTGACTGATGATGGTGCCAAAGTTACAGAATAACATTCATTAATAATCAGCACATTCAGTTGAGAAACACAAGTTCAACTTTTCTGAGCTTTTGAGTGCATTTTGTATGCACTCAAACACAGCAAATCAAATATGCCCTACAGATACAGGCTGTAATTAATCTATTTTAAAACCAAGAATGGAAATCTGAATTTTCATGAGATTTGAGGTACAAATGAGTTTACACAAAGACTGAAGAAACAACTCCTCCCAGGAGGACTTCCAAGATCTGCTGCTACACAGTTTAGGATCAAAACTCAAAAGCCACAACTAGAACATCTTGAAGAACATACTGAGGCATCTACTTTCATGTGAGGACAGAAAGTTTAGGATTTACTGCAAAGACTTAATGCTTAGGCTCTTAAATGAAAAAACGAGGAAGAAAAATTCCTACAAGTTCTGCCTGGGTAGCAATGCTGACTGTTCAGATATAACATCCAAGCATCAATTTATTTTTACTTGTGAACCTTTGATCACAGTTTGAAAGTTCAGGGTTGTGTTTTGGGGTGGCTTTTTGTTTGGTTTTTCTCTTTTAAGGAACAATAAAAAAGGTATATTTCTACTTTCTGTTTGTCACACTCAAACAAGGTCAAAAAGTTCCCAATCCAGTGTCCCTTGGGACACTCAACACAAGCCCCTGGGCTGTATCAAGTGCAGCATGGCCAAGAGAAGGGATTACTTCCTTTCTTCAGCTATCATTAAACCACATGCAATTTTGGCTCCTCTCAGGAAATGAGATATGTTGATAAACTTCAAAAAATCCAGGGGAGGGTCCCAAAGGCAGTGGGGCTGAGGGACCTGGGCTCGTTCAGTTCCAAGACAAGGCAGTTTTGTCACTTTTTCACAGCAGCCTCCTGACCTAAGGGGAGGTCATAGCAAAGACAGCGCCAGGCTCTTTACAAAGGTGCCTACTGAGATACAGTGGGTAAAAGTGGAAGTTGGGGGGATATAAGAGATGAAGGAAAATAAATGAAATTAAATTCTAATGGTTGTGAGATTAACTAAGCACAGGAATAGGCTGTAGACCTCTGTTCTTAGAAACTTTCAACACCAAATAGGAAAAAGTCCTGAGCAATCACAATTAAATTCAGTGTTGCATTGAGCTGGCGATTGGAGAGGAGATCTCCTGAGGTGCCTCCCAGCCTGGGATGCTGTGAGGAGGGAATTAGAAAGACTGGCCAATGCCCCTCCCATAATCACCCCAGAAACCTGGGGCAGGGGTTGGCAGGGGTGTGGCCAACCTCAACTGCTTCAAAAGAATGCATAAGAAACCCAAACCAAACAACTGTGGAATTACTCGCCCCACAGAAGAACATTACTCTTTCTCCACAAAACAGAGGCTCAATCCAGTGACTTGGCTAGCTCATTCTTTACACTGTTGTCTTTTTTTTAAACAACAACTATATTCTCATATCTGAGTATTTCAAGGACAACTAAAATGCATTAATTATGCAGGCAGGATACTCTGGTAATGGGACATCCTTGTTCCTTCCAGTTTGCAATATTGTGTAGCACTGGAACAATCTCACTGCTATTCCATTCCAAGAGCAACAGGAAACAGCGAACTCCACAGGGGGAAGAAACAAACGGAACTCCCCCAAATACAGCAACAGTAAATACAGGCAGGAAATAACCTGATACTCTTGTTCTGCAATTCTAGCAATTCCAACTGCTTCATCCTCTGGGGCACACTAATGACCACTTGGACCTTCTGCCATTTCCTTACTGTTGCCAGTATGGCTCACCCAGCAGCCAAGTTGTAGGAAACAAGACTTTTGGTATTGCCTCTTTTTTCTGTTTTAACTTGGACTTTTCTAAAGGGAGGGGTGAATTTAAATTCTAAGGTCAACCCTGATTTCTACCCTCTAAACATACAGCGGGATTGTCTTGTACCCCTCAGTCTGTCTATATGCTATCATAAAAACATAAGCCTCAGGAGAGGCTTATTGAGGCTGACAAAAGTTGACAGTGGCTTATTTCACATGAAATTATTGTATCTCTAAGCAATTTATGCCTAAAATCACAGTGGCACAATAAACTGCAAGGATATTTTTTTAAACACACATAAAATGAGTATGTTACTTATGCTTTTAGCAAATTAACAAGAAAAATATTTGTCAAGATCTTCAAGCAACTGTGGAGCTTCACATGCAGATGGCAATGAAAAGCTGCAAGAAACAGGCCATGTTTATGTACACCAACAGCATCATGATGGAGTTCATTCACTCAGTTCAATAAAAACGAGTGGCTAACAAGTTAAACACCACAACGATAGAGAACACATGACAACAAAATCTATATACAGGTTTATAAGAATAAGCATAGTGAAAATCACGAACTATAGAGGTTCCAGTTAAAACATATTTTCACAAATAGATACAGTGTCACACTGGTTTGTTGGTGGGTGTTGCCCAATTATACTCTGAAATGACAGAAGAAAGTCATACACTTGATTATCTTTACCAGATGCTTTAAGAACATAGCAAAGAAACTTTACTTAAGGCAAATTTTTTAAAAGATGGTTATTGATTTCCTTTCAATTTTGAGAAAAAAGGCTATGGATGTGGTGGTTTTTGTTTACTTAGCACAATACTGCAAATACACATGCCTCACATTTAGCTAAAGAACAAGAGATTTGGGTCATACTTCACAGATCTTTATTCTCCGAATTACAGTTATTTGACATAATAAATGTCTAGACAAAAAAGGAGGAGGAGGGTGAAGGAGAAGAATCAAAATGACTATGCAGCTTTTCTAGCTGATGATGTAGTTATCACAACAGAATTTCTTTGGCCAACAACACTACAATCTGAAGAAAACAATTTTATTATTTAGCATTCAGAAAAGGCACAAATATTTCTCTGTGACTTTCTATACAGAAAGAAAATGTTGATGGTGTCAATGACTCATGCAAAACCAAAGAAAATAATTACAATACTGTGCTTGAAACTGGAAGAGCCCTTCAAAATACATGCACCAGAAAGTCTGGTCTCTGACAAAGTTCTGAGGAGTTAAAACACATAGTTTTTAACTTCTTGTTTTGTAGAATTGTATTTAAGTATGTAATTGTCTCAAAAAAACACAGTGTTAAGGAATGTAATAGGGTAGGTTTTTAAAATTCTAAGCATGGAGTGAAGAAGCAATGAATTGAAACACGTTTTTGAATACTGCTTTAAACAATATTGTCATAGATGACAACATGATCTAATATTTATTTACGGTTGTAAAACTTTTCTACATACATCAGGATTTGTGGAGACAAGTTTCCCTCACTTTCCTTTGGCTCATGAAATAATCTATTCTCAGTGACCAGAAAACTGCGATTCTGAAAGATGTAAAAAGCCACAAATATAACTAGGGAAGAAAAGCACAGCAAACACATTTTGCATGTTCCAGACATTTCCCAGTATATGAGAATGTAATAAAATGAAATTCAAAGTGTCACTGTACTTGTTGGCTAGACCTCCTTGACAAGTGAATCAACATCAGAGATGCATAATGCTGTAATCAACATCATCTTTCACAGCTGCAGATTTATCAGTTTGGATAAAGGCCTACTATCAAACTGCAAAACTGGGGGGGGGGGGTTACACTGGCTACCCAGTATGTTTCACTGATCATTCTGAGCCTTTGCAACCTCAATCTGCACATAAAAAAAAGCTAAACTAAAGTTAATGCTTTAGACCTG
Organism: Urocynchramus pylzowi; assembly: GCA_013397555.1. Lineage (NCBI taxonomy): Eukaryota > Metazoa > Chordata > Aves > Passeriformes > Fringillidae > Urocynchramus > Urocynchramus pylzowi. The sequence continues at coordinate 491,339 of VZRH01006479.1, forward strand.
GAATACATGTCTGCTAGCAAAAGGAGTTCAGTGTTCCTCAAATTACCTACGAGCTAATTTCTTTAATAGCACATCTTTAAAAAAAAAAAAAAATACCATTTATTGAGTGGCATTAGCACAACTAGAAAAAAAGACGGCTAGAAAAAAGACTTGTTCTTGTTTAGCATCTCTAACCACAGAGTGTTTGGCATGCTTCAGCACAACAGGAGTCCAGAACACACCCCCTTAACTGTTCAGGAAATCTTTTCCAGTCGCCTATGCAACTTCTGATCAAGGGACAGAACTAAACCCCACTTGAATACCACTTGGTACTTCAGTTTTAACTTATGGTTCTGTCAAGCTATACTAACTAATTAGTGGCTTGCAAACAGTAGACAGAGTATGTAATGTCTGGAGTCCCAGGCTTTAGAATATTTTGCCCAAAAGGGAGTGATTAGCGTATCACTCACAAACACAACGTCACTTTAAGTTTTACTTCTTTTATAAAACACCTTCCAAACGAAAGACTATCTGAATTAATTCAGAGAAGAGCTACACTGTGCTGTGTCTATACAAATTGTGAAGGTATCCTGACCTGAAACTCCTTTTTTATGAGCAAGGCAGATTTTCATAATCCTCATCCCTTTCTCTTCAGAACTGGACAACTGATAGGAAACTCAGAGTTGCTAATTTCTACAGTTAATCTTAATAGTTGATTTTATGCTCACAAATGTTATTCTAAAGTGTTAGAGTAAATAGAACACTACACTGTTGTTGATTTAAGTAATTATACATACTTTCTCCCATCCAAAGGATTATTTACTAAGGCAACAAACTCAAAATTAATTTTAAAGTACTCCTTTTTATTCATGGTGGAATTCACCCATGGAATTCATTGCCACAGGATATTATCAAAGCTGACACTGCAGCTCAGAAATAATGATATAAAAAAAATTAAAGTACATAATAGCAACCTTAATGTGACATTCAGGTTTTACAACTCCCTACTTAATATAGGAAATAGGTAAGACCCTCAGGAAAAGAGAAGTGCATTAATACAACCACATCCTGAACATAATGCATCAAAGGATATACTTCTAACAAACACATCAAAACAGCTGATTTATCTGACAAAATAACTCCCAGTATACCAATTTCTCTCAGTAAAAGAATGGGAAGGCTCCCTCACTCATTCTGAAAACTTCTTATCTGCACACTACCAGTTTCTGATCCACTTAGTTTCAGAGACCTGTCAAGATGACAGAATGAAGACCTGTGATCACCACTAAAGTAATGCTACAGAAAACTTTTACCCTAAAAAACAAATCTGGATTGATTTAGTTACAAATATTGATCAATCCACTGCAGTACAGGGAAAAACATTATACAGCCTCTTACTAGCAAATCTACCTAGAGATTTTGAAAAGAACTACCTAGAGATTTTGGAAAGGCTAGTACAATCTACTGACTACACAGACTTTTTCACTAATTAGAACTTGCTGACTTCATTCTTCACAATGGAAACTAAAAGTCTAACACATGAAAGTAGTTACTGATATTCCTCAAGCAAAACATTATCCTCAAAAAAAGACACCACAGCTTCTCAATGGCTATCATTTCAAAGTAAAAAGACTGTTGAGAAGAAAATGTGGAGCGTAAACACTCAGCTGCTTGTAGAAAAGATTTTACTGTTCTGAAGGAGGACATAATTTGGTGTCCCTTTCAGATACAATCCTTTGGATGATACCTCCTTCCAAGAGCTCTTTTAGCAGCACCAGCCACACTGAAATTGTACAGCTTTTGCCAGCATTTGCAACTCTGCTACTCCTACAAACATGTTGGTAAAGATGTAACATGAAATTATTTTGGTGTTTAAGTGGTTAAAACTGTTGAACTCTGTTCCCCTGCCTATTTTGTATCAGTTGTTATTGCCCACGGTTTTGGACTTTTAGCAAATTCCTGAAATGAAAAAGCACCATAGCTACACATGTACAGGTGCAATAATAGTATCATTCTCTTCCCTGATCTCTGTCAGAAACATCCACCAAAAAAATGAGTTATCACCAAATACACACAGTCTGTCATTTCATGTTTTGATTTAACTGTTCTGATTTAAAAAAAAAAAAAAACAAACACACACACACAAAAACAAAACAAACAAACAAACAAACAAGACTGCAAGTGTTGTACCTGCAATTTAAAAGACAGGGAATTTCATGCATGACATGATTTGCAGGAGCTCCAGCACTACAAATAAAGGATTCAGATGCTTTCCAGTTCTGACAGTCACCAGGCAAACTGTCCACTTTCTTCAACTAACTCTCACCAGTCAGCTGTCTCCCACTGATTTCCATTCCCATGTTCAACACTATCTATGGAACAAGTTACCCTCCAGGTAAGCCCTAACCCTTGCAACTTATAGGTTCTGGTTTTAGCTCATCTTAGTAATTAAGTGGATTCAAACCACTTAACAGAAGGGTTAGGATAAATAAGTAGAGAAGGTAAGAACCTACAGAGACAAGTTTTATTCCTGTTTTTTTTTGGGGGGGGGTGTTCATCTTTAAGTGGTTTTTCAGCCTGAGCACTAGGGAAGAAGCAAAGGCAGTCAATCTGAGGTAGCTGTTACACGAGAGGGGGCACTGCACTTGCAGCAGACTGCTGCCTCCCCACTCTCCCAAAAACTCTTTCCTCTTGATCGTAATTGACCCTAGGTGGAAGCCATAGAGACTGTAATGTCATTTTGAGCACAAGAACATCCAACCCTGTGCCTACAAGCCTGGAAAATGTTGCTCCTGCAAGGCTGTGTAAATATTGCTCCCACTTGACACCTTTCACCTGCTCCCACTGAACAAGGCAAAACTTCCTGTAATCAAAGAAGCCAGGGAAAATAATTTAAATCATTTGAATGGGGAAGGAAAGCTTCCATTTTAGCTGGTTTAGAATCTCTTGTGCAAACTGACATCCAAGTTAACTTTTTCTTCAGCATGCTACCCACTAATGGTTCCTCGACTTTTTGTTGTTGTGACTAATACTTTTATGAGTGTTCTGGGACAACACAGTTTTAGAACGTAATGGGAAATCTGTGTGTGTTTTTATCATGCTGGTCCCTATCATTCTCTTGGTACATCATAATAAATATTCCCAAATGTCACCATTACAACAAAAAAAAACCCCACCAGTCTGATCTTTGCCTTCTTTTCTGACCAATTTTAGAGCATAATAAGCATGACTTTCCCCATCTACAGGAAGTTTATTTCAACTTTAAAACCATGTCAAAGTTTTCTGATATGTACGTGTACATTGTCACATGCAATGCCCCTACACAAACTGCCCTCTAGTATGAACAGTCCTGCATCACAACTTGCTATGTCATCACCATGACATCTCCTGCAAAGACAGGCACATAAAAATCATTCAGTCACCTGAAAACTGCAACAAAATGTCGTATTCTATGATCAATTCTTGAACAGCCACCTCCAGTGAAATCGGTGAAAAGCACAAAATAAATAATAATCCAAGCACAGTGTGGTTCATTGCCTCCACAGGCTTGCTTTAGTATTACAGCTGTCCAATTTATTCTCTCTACAGCCAATGTGAGTAGCAACAATTCAAAGCAGCAAAACACATAGGGAGGTATCAAATTCTGAACACACTTCACATATGTAATTTCAGAAGCATTTTAGTACCTGGTAATGCAGTAATTCAGGTATCTCCCCTTCCAAATTTTCATCAATATTTGTTCATTTGGGGATAAAAGATCACCCAATCATCCTGGAATCTACCTTCTCCTTCCGAGGTAGAACACAGACCTCACTCCCACTGAGACATTTCCAGCAGGTGAGTATATGTATTTTTGAAAATACTGTAATGATTTAAGAAATGTTCTCTGTAACGTATTGTTCATATCCTGAAGAGATGCTAATTCTGATTCATTCAGTATCATTCTTATGAGTACTGGTTGCTGGAAAGAGAAATAAAAGAAATAAAATTAAGAAAAATAATTCCTGCTATTTTATCAGGAGTTTAAGTATTTGGCTCAAAGAAAGTTGCGAGAATTTCCAAATAATGTCTCAACTCTGTCACCAAAAAAATTCTGTAGTATTTTCTTTTTACCTGCCATTGTTTACAAAACACTGATACCTGCCTCAACCCTACAGAAAACTCCAAACTTTCTAAAAGCTTCTACAACTCTTATTCCATCTGGGTCAAAATTCAAGAGTTCAGAAAGCAACTGTAACTTCTGGAAAGCACTTGGCCCAGGCAACTACCTCACTGAAGCCCATTTGCTGAAAACACACAATCCAACAGCATCAGTCAAAACCCAGAGAAAGCCATCCTCTGGAAAAATGTCCTAAGCATTTCTTTCCCCAGCACCCCATTTGAAAATAACCATATTTTGCTTAAGAGAAAACTAATGAATTGTGTGTGAACAAAAACAATTAGAAGCAGTATAATTAAAAACTGTTATCAAGTAAGCTTTGTGGTTCAAGTCTCTATAAACCAAAGAAAGCAATTACCAAAAGATTGCTCTGATGCCTTACTTCAACACAAAAAATCACTTCTTGAATTTTTCAAGTACATATGAGTAACAAAAAAAGACAAGTTCTCTTCAAGGCTCAAGCTTTAAAAGACAAAATACAACAAGCCCACTTTCCACCACCAGTGCCAAAAGCTCCCTCTCCTCTGTTTTGTTTGTTTTTTTCAACATTGTACTACTACAGTACCGAAAAAATATCACATTGTAGTAATCACACCAAAAAAAAATTCCAATAAAGTACCCAACTCTCTTGGTCTTATTACAGAGCACACTATTGCAATAAGTTTCACATTACTCTAAGTTACTATTCAAACTCTATGATCACATTGGACTGAACATAAGATTTTTATCATGAAAATAACATGACAGGATCAACCTTGAAGTCATTTGCCTACAATAAGCTTTTCAATCTCCAAAGCCTTTCATTTTGTGCATGTTAAGCTTCCTATCTTTATCAGACACTCAAGCCCCATCATTCTTGAGCTTTAAATGAAAACAACTAGGCTTACCTGCACATGATTAGACTCTTCAGTGCTACAGATCTGATCTTAAAAATTCTTACAAGGAATTGTGTTTTCTCAGATACGTGGTACTGATCAGTGCTTGGAAAATATTTCATCCCAGCAAACTGATATGTTTTTCATAAATGCAAACTAGCATTAGTATTTATTTTAAAAGTATGTAAACTTAAGGTATTTAAGGTATTAAGACTTAAAGCATTAACCATTTTAACAGTATTTAAAGAATAAGTTTTCAGCTTAGCAGATGTATCATTTTTAATGAGTTTGCCACAGCTGCCATTGCCCTCCATACACCTGGTCAGGGCTCTCCAACCTCATTACCTCCTAGTCTTAGAAACAAAAAAGCAAATTATACCATGATAAGTAACTGCAGTTTTAAAATCACACACAATGGATTCTGAACCAAAAGAACCACTCTGTATTTCCACCTTTTTGGCAGTGCCAGACACATTCACTGCCCAGACAGGGGCAGGAGACACAAGAGCATCAGTCTCGCAGTGAGTCCTCGTGGCAGCTTTTCAGCGGCGGATGTAGCCTCACCGTAAGTCATACAAAAAACCATCACTCTAAAAAGCCTTTTCCAGAAACCCATGAAACACTTCCTTGATGCTTTGGAAAGGAAAAGAGCACTGGCTCAGGGATGGCTCAGGGATAACTCAGGTGCAGATGCAAGTTAAGTGCAAGAGTGAAGCCAGTTGAACTGTTTCACCCTAGTGAGGGCTCTGCTAAGAGCCTGTAAAGGGGAAAAAATAACACCTACAGACACAGTAAACTAAGGTCAGAGAAAAGCTGTTTCTCCACTTACTAATTCCTCTCTCAAATCCAGCTGAACAAGATAGCTAGGTCCAAACCTGATAGTTCCACAGTGGGATTTCTTTTTCGTACTGAAAATGGGAAGTGCCTCTTTCAGGTTTTATATTTCGATTAATCCTCAGATGAGTAAGATTTATGAGCATAAGCAATTCATGACAACATCAGTTTTCATCTGTGGAAGTATTACTGCAATGCAAAAGTACTTCTGCATTACTAAATATTGGGAATATGGACAGCAAAACCATTTTATCTGAACTTGTTTTGATACAGAAAGAGTCTGATTGAGCACTTGACAGAATAATACCCCTCCTATTTTAATACCACAACAACCTATTACATTATTAGAATAATATTTTTAAAAAATCACCTAAACACCATTTCTTTTCTAGAATACTTTCTTTGCCCCAAGTGTCTTTATAGTAAATTCATCCTCATACTTCAATGATCTTTCATAAATTTAAAGAAAATATGGGGCCCAGCTGATTCCAAACAGGGAGTTAGCTCTGTGTCTAACACTGGCATTGAAAGACCTGCCTGACACCCCCACCCTTTGGCTTTGAGGGCATCCCACCACCTGCCCCATGCACTACCACCCAGCTCCTCCGCACACAGCATTCCCGCACACCGGCCACCAAGGCACAGACACCTGGCTGCACAGGGACAAGGTTACATAGGGACAGCCTTAAAGCCCTCATCTGCTGCCATGCATCAGAGCAACTGTGCCCTTCCCAGCACCAGTGCTGGCCACCCAAGCCCAGGGCTGGGCACCTGCGGGGAGGCCACGGGCTCTAGAAGGAGCAGAAAGAGGGTGCAGATGCTGGTGATGGTCCGAAAAGCTGCCTCCACCTCATCCCTCATACAGCCGTGCTAACAGCACCCACCACACGGCCTCAGGCAAAGCGACGGGGGAAAAGTGCATTTTCACTGCCAGGCCGCGAGATCTGGAGGGCTGCGCACCGCGAGGCACCAGGGAGCGCCCTGGGTCCCGCATGCCTCCAGTGGGACTGAGGGTGGGATCCGCGTCCTCCTTCCCGGAGGAGAAGTCGGAGGCAGGGGAGGGCACCTGGAACCAGAGCGTCGGGCAGCTCCCGGGCAGGGTGGAGGGAAAGATGCGGAAATAGAGAGGCGCTGGCCGGGCCACCACGGGGTTAGTCAAGGGCAAAGCCCCGGGAAGGATGCGTGTTTCGGGGGCCGCTGGGCAGCGCGGTCCTGCAAGGACGGCGAGGCCGCACGGAGAGCGGGAGTCGCCCCCGGCAGCCCGGGCGTTCGGCGCCCGCTCCGTGCGGCCGGGAA
>VZRH01006479.1:499481-541560 GCA_013397555.1 Urocynchramus pylzowi
CTGCCCCTGCCCCTGCCCCTGCCCCTGCCCCTGCCCCTGCCTGCGCGCCCCTCCGCGGGCACCGTCCGGCCACCGCGCCGGCTCCCGTGCTGCGCTGCAAACTTCGCCGGGTTTCCCTAACGCTTCTTTTCGTGTTGGTTTTGGGGAGGGGTAGTAACAAATTTTTTTTCTTCACTTTTTTTTTTTTCCGTTTAATTTTTTGTTGTTAACGGGTTTTTTTCTCTCGATTGGGGAGCGGTTTTCTCTAATCTGTTCACTTTCTGCCCCTCCTCCTTCTCCCCTCTCCCTTCCCCCTCCCCTTTCAGCAGCACATTTAGGTCCACAAGAAAATTGTCGCCTGGAAAAAAAATAGATCTCCGGTGGCTGGAATGTATTTGACTTTTCTGGAAAGCTTTTTACCCTTTAAAATACGGTGCTGGTTAGAAAATGCTGTGGGTTTAAAGGGACCGCTTCAAGGCCCAGCTGGTGTGTCCCTGTGTGTGTACTGAATGAACCTCACAGGCGGGGTTGAAACGGCGATGCTGTAAAATAGAAAGTTATTAATGTTGGTATCAATACAAGTAAAAATGTGTTTCATTTTTGGCAATGCATTGCAATCCCTCACACTTAAATGAGAGAAGTTTAGATTGAACATCCTCTTCCTGGGGGCAGTGCTTTAGGTAACTTCACTCTGGGGTCAGAGAAAGCAGGAGCAGTGACCCTATGGTCCTAGACATAATTTCTCAGCCCTTCCTCCTGGTCAAGGACTTCATCCAGTCTTACTTCAAATGTAAAGAGTCCTAGATTTTGCTCTTGAAGTCTTGTTTGAATGTTTGTTTTGGGTTTTTTTTTCCTCTTATAATTACTTAAGCATATTTTGCTTTCCTGTGCTTTCTAAAAGAAAGTATTTTCATATCCTTCTTGCACAGAAAAATTATTGCAAACATGAACATGACTCGCAGGAAAATACAAAGGGTCTTTTAAAGAAAAAATTTAAAACTATGCATTTGGGGGGTTCAAATGACAAGTATTGAGCCATGCAGACATCTGACACTTGTTTTATGAATAATGACAATTATTTGGATATTCAAATATTATGTAACATGCTAACAGAATCTGATACAAGTATATTTGAGAAATAAAGAACTCTAGACTTACATATATGAAAATGCTCAGGAAAGCTAAGAAAAACCAGCTACAGGGAGTAATCCCATGTGCCTAATGAGTCTGATAGAAAGAATCCTGTCACCAGAGCCTAAGCCTCCTCTGATAGGTACAGTCAGCTCACAGGCAGTGTGTAGAGTTAAAATGTAACCTCTATCTGTCTTAACAGGGATGGTAAGGAAGCCACATCCCAGCAGGATGAATGTGACACTTTGGTATCAGGGCACAGCCTGCGCAGGTTGCTCCCTCCATCCCCACTTTCAGGCCCAGCGTGGCTCACCCACACATCCTGACCATGAACCAAACCTGGATATGTGATTCTCAATCTTCTGGCACAGGTTTCTGTGCACACCAATCTTTGTGAATACACCTAGTGATGGTGTCTGTAGGTGGCAGAACACTAGAATCAGCAAGTACTTAATCTGCTCAAGTGTCTGATCAGCCTGTGGTAAAGTCAATCCCAGCATTGTTTTAAGACCACAGGATCATCTTAAAAAATTTAAGTTCCCAAGGAAGCTCTCCTTGCCTTAGAGGCTACAAAGCAGCAGTTAATAGGACGTGTGTAGGATCTCTGTGTGTAGGGTACATGCACAGCTGAAACACTCTGTGCACTTTGACAACACATTTTCAGCTATTGATTGGGTTTGGGGGTTTTTGTTTTGTTTTGTTGGTTTTGTTTAGGTTTTGAGTTTTTCAAATTAACTAAAGCCAGGATGAAGTATTTATTATCTTTATAGTAGAATTACCAAATTCTTTACTTCAGAAAACATTGGGTTTATGCTAGTGTTTGGGACTTAATTAGCTGGTTTTCAATACTTTCTATTCACACTGTTTGAAAAGAGGAGTTTAAATAAATGTATTGCGTGGCTCCTTACATTTTACCAGACTGTTCATCAACTGCAAAATCTATGCAGCCGCAGTGCCACCTTTTGGCTAAAATGTCTTTCGTGTAAGTAACAGCATCTCTTTCCCACAACTGCTGGGAGTTAACTGTTTGCATCACAGAATTTTGAGAGAACAACGAAACATCCATCATCCAACCACGCACCTCTGGAGTGGTAAAAAGTATAAATAAATACATGAAGCCTCACCAAGAATTGTGTGTGCCTTCTATAGCTCAGCTGTTGACAGAAACTATAAATGCATTGACTTGAAAATTGGAGAGGCACTTTAGCCAGCCTGGAAACAATAAAGCACAGGACTGACCAAAATATAGAAAGAGAAACTGAATGAATGGGGAAAGTGTTGGATTAAGTGTACCTAATAGAGAACAATGATTAGAAATAGGCCAGGATCTTATTTAGCTAATGCCAGTTTTTTAAAGTGATGTAAAAGCAATTTGAATATAAAGCAAGAGGTTTATTTTTTCCCTAAGAGCATACAACTGACTGCAATCACACCGTGGGCCACACAGTTTTCCTCTTTCCCTCTGCAAACCACAGGAAATTGCCAGACTCTGTGAGTCCTTCAGCATCCAGTAAATGTGCTAGCAGTGGATGTAGCTATCTCATCACCTACCAGCATTTCTTTCCCTTACTTTCAGCTACCAGGATCTCAGCCCTCCAGATGTGTAACACCCACCTTAGTTGAACACATTTTAGCACTGGGGAGGTTGATGAAGCCTTAATAAAGAGAAGAAGATCTTTTATAAAATAACAAACCTCAGCCATGAAAAGATTTGCTCTACCTCATCTTGTTACCTTCTCTGTAGGTAAAAAAACTTGGGTTTTTTTTTTGAAAAATGTTGTTCCCACTCCATCCAGTAGTCAAAATCAGTGGCAGTGAATACAGTCAGATGCCAAGAGAGCTACGGGGGGGGGAAGTCCAGAATGTATTGTGTCACCAATTCCATTAGGTAGAATATAGTAATTTAGAATTGGTGGTAGAGGTTGACTCTATTGAGCTGGCTGTCCAAAACAGTGCTGTTCAGGAAAACAGCTTCTAATTGCCTGAGCTTTCATGTTTGTTTGGCTGTTTGAATCATGAACTCGTGCCTTTGTTCTAACAGTCAGAGACTCTGGATAATATAACAAGGGCTTGACTATGAATACATGTGTGTGTATATATATATATATATATTACATGGACACACAATCCATACAGTTGGTGAGCTCCATAAATGAGTGCTAAACTAGCTGAAGAAATAAAACTCCTCTATATAAAGAGGCAGCAAGGCATTAAGTTCCACTGAGAGGTAGGAGAAGTTACTGAAGCCTTTTCAGGGCAGTCACTGCTGTACAGTGCTGGTTTATATTTGTTATTCTTACAATATGAGAGTCCTGCTTTGGGGACCTGTGGGGAAGGAAATGGCTTTAACATTTGCAGTGATGATTAACTAGCGTGTTATGTCTCTTGATCCATTCTCCCTAAGAATACATGAAAACATCCTGCTCCTCGTACCTATTCTCCTCCTGCTCAGTCCTGTCAGCAGCTGGGGGAACAGCCTGCAGTGCCTTACCAGGAGTCAAGCAATTCAATTTTTAAGCTTAGTTCACATTCAGCTCTGACTGAAGCTGTTATTGTTCACTTCCCGCAAGAAGTTCAGTTAAACTTCAAAATAATATTCAAGTTCAGTTCTGACTCAAGAAAAGTTAAAAAAAAAAAACAGTTCAAGTTGATTTTTGTTTCAGAGTAAGTTTAACTTCCCCGTACCAGCAGTAGTCAGTAACTATTTTATCTTCTTAAATTATAAGCTTGTCTTGCTTTACAATAAGGAAATTCATTCCACTCAAATGTATGCTGAGTAGGCATCCTTAGAAATATTCAGCTGCCCCAACAGAGCAGGAAAGTTTCTTAGGAGCATCCAGATTTCCTCCATGCTTGATTTATCTTCCATTCATTAATCCACAATTTCACCACTCATTTCAGATGAATTAGAACTGGGCACAGGGTGTGCAGAAACTTTCAAAAATCAGATGCATTACTGAAGGTCTGATTTTTTTGCTTCCTAGCCTTTGTTAGTGTTCACAACTTATGTCACAGTGTCTGTCTAGAACTTTCATCTTGCTCAGTAAATACCTATTTATAGAAACTCTACGTTGATTGCTGGTCTTGTTCTGATGGGTTTTACAATCTGATCAATTAGGAAGCATCAAAATCTTATCACCTTTACTGAGAATAGTGTAAAACTCAACAGGAGAGATCTGTCATGTACTCAAGCAGTTTCAGTTTCATTACATTTTGTAGGACATCAAGCCTGGCAGAATCCAAATGGTGTTTCAAAACGCCATTTACTGACTATGCAATTATAAAGGAAGTCTATTCTTGACTACTGAACACTTCCACATAGATCAGAAGTTAATCATTAGGAGCAACATTCATTATGACTGTTAAGGGAAATGGCATTGTCTAGTGCTCAGTGCAGAGGACTAACAATAGAGAGCTGCTCACTGAATGGATGGAAACCAAACACATCCCCAAGCTTCTCCAGCATTATTGTGTGGCTACATCAATAACACAGGAAAGCTCTTCCATATCCATTAACAAGAGAGTCTAGACAAGGTGGAAGCTAGTGGGATCTTTACACAGAGCTGTGACATTACATACTTGTGAATTTATTCATATCAGGAGTAAAGTTTAGCAATTATACATTAATTGTGTTTGCTCCTTTCAAATCAAGTAAGCATCAGCAGGTGAGCCATGGCTTTGTTTGCTTACAAGTTTATTTTCTTGGTAGAATAAGTATAGGATAGCTTCAACAGTTCAGGATTATTAGTACTTTTGATATTTTCCTGATTAGATTATCAGATTTCTGTGATTGCTTGCGCGTATTATGCCAGGGAATTTTAAGCACCACACCTCAGTAGTGATCAAATAAAAAAAAATAAGAAAAATAATTCTCATTCAGCATGCATAGTTTACCTGCCTACCTGTAATCATATTATACATTGGAAGAATTTTTCAAAAGATTGTGCAAAGTCTGAAAGGATTGCTCAATAAACAATGAACCATGAATTTTCCTCTGCGTGTTCAGAGCCCAAACATGAGCAGACTGTCAAATAACAAACAGGCATGTCACATAATTAAAACTGTCTAGTAAAAGAGCAGAGCTTGTCAAGAGTATTTTTCAGTCTGAAAAAACCACAAGTAATAAATTTCCTACTCATCACTGAAAAATAATTAACCATTTAGAGTATCTGTTTAATACTTTTACATTTCAGGCATATTTTAAAGAAATTTTTTAAACAAGTTGGAACAATGCCATGAAATACAATTATTCCTGGTCATGCTCTGTAATCAAGACCATTGGTTTGACTATGGATCATTACAACATGATCATAAAGTGCGTGATGAAATTAAGTGGTTCCAAGACACTCCTGCCCAGATTGCTGTAAACACAGAGCTATGCAACAGATCTGAGCTAGCTGGAACTAAAACATGAAACATTCATCTGGACTCCTTTGGAAATGGCTGTCAGCGATGCTCTGCTGTGGTGGGGATATCATTAGTAGCTGGCAGAGAGCTGGGCCTTTGCATCACAGAAGCAGCGTCGCAATTTACACTTCTGCTGGCGGCATCAGTGCAGAGCAAAGAGAAATGAGGCTGAGCAGATCCCAAAGCATGCTGGACCAAAACCAGAATTCTCTATGGAGCAGTAGAACAGTAAAATAATAAATTTATTACCCATGTGTAAGAGCAGACATCACTTCACACACCTGTGTTTCAGCCAGAACTCCTTCCTCCAGCTGAGCCTACGCAATCAAGGCAACCACTAACTCCTGCAAGTCCTGAGCTCAGATCCAGTTTAGGCTGACTGTGACTGAAATGTATCATTCCTGAAAGTTGGGCAGAGGGCAGGCATGCCCTTAAAACACTCCTCTTCATTCATGTGGGATGTGAGGGCAGGGAGCACTCCCTTCTACTGAAACAATGAAACACTTTCAGTCTGATGTCTCTTTTCAGTTTCCCTACATGTTCCACCTCATCCCTCCCTGCCTTTCTGCAGAATCTACTATTGCAACACCTGCTCTTCTGCAAGGGCTGGAGAAGCACAACCTGTCCTTTTGCTTCCCTTTAAACGGACACTGAAAAAATCCTTATAAAATCTGTGTGTGTTGTTACCACACCTTAGGCAGCCTCAGGCGGATCTGCACCCTAAGAAAGCAGATGGGAATTTCAGGTTGGAAAGGAAAGTGGCTCCAGCAGAGCTCTGCTAAGAAAGCTGCTGGCATGCCTTAGCTCAGTCACCTGATGGGCAAGGAGACACGCAGTCCTTCACCTCTCCCCTTTTCTCATTTTTCCTGTCCCTCCAGGATAAACTCCTTGAGAGAAGCCCTTAGCAACTAAAAGATAAATTTGGCTGGGAGGAGATGGACAAAATGAGGAAGAGAAGGGAAGCAAATGATTTTATGTTCACACACACATGTGTGTTTCATCCCTGTCTTGAGTAGGAAACAGGGAGTTGAGAAGTAGGAGAGGAAGTCAGCTGATGGATGGCTCCAGGCAAAAGCGAATTACCTGGCAGGGTTGCGCCATACAGCAGTATACATTTAAAAATAATTTTGAAAACTAACTGGTTTGGACACTGATATCTATCCCTAGAGCAACCAACAATGGAAAACCAAGCAACAATAATTTTCCATTCCAATGACCAGTGCTATAATTAGATAATAATGCTAGAAATTTAGTCCACTTTGAGGTGAAACAGGAAAATCATGCATGCTGCCTGACAGCTAAAAAAAAAAAAAATCCCTGTTAATTCATTTACAGGGACTGTTTCTGCGGTCAGACAGATATTTCTTTAGTAGTGAAAATTCAGCAGCTCCAAATAATTACTGTTGAACTAAAGACAGAGCTTCATGCTGAGCTCTCAAACATTATGTGACACCAAGGATGAGACACCCTGTGCACATCATTAGTGACCTGGACAACAGGCATGCACTGTAAACTCTCCTCTAAGCCAAGGAGTCAAAGCTGGCGAAGGACAGGCACATTGACCAGAGTGAGAAAACCTGGAATCCCACTGCTTGTAACACATCTGTTTCATGGCACAAGAAAATTGACTTAGAAAAACATTGCCTTCATTCACAAGAGGAAGAACACCACTGGAAAAAGCATACAAAACTTACAGAGCACATGACTGGAGTTACAGGATGGAATCCTAATTAATACTTTTGTTCAAAAAAAAGCTCAGTTTTAATTCTTCATTCAGATACTAGTTTGATTCAGCATTGCATTATAGACTAAAAAATACTAATTAAAACCCTCCAAATAATCTAAATATCATTTTGTCTCTAGGATGAGAGGGAACCACTTTAAGTAATGTGAGGGGAAGTTTGGATTGCATATTAGGACAAATTTCTTCACTGAAAGGGTTTTCAAGCACTGGAACAAGCTGCCCAGGGAAGTGATTGAGTCACAATCCCTCGAGGTATTTCAATAATGTGTAGATGTGGCACTTAAGGACTTGGCAGTGCTGGGTTAGTCATTGGACTCAGTGATTCAAAGATCTTTTTCAGCCTAAATGATTCTGTGATTCTGTGATTCTGTGATTGTGCATGTTCCTATGGTCTGGGATACAAACTGAGATTTGAAATCAATGCAGGCATGTGAACATGGAAAATATTTAGGATCCCACATAAGCATTGCCAAACCTGTTTCATTAAATAAATTTAAAACAACAACAACAACAGCAACAAAACCAACCAAACAAAAAAAACCCCACCAAAACCAAAAACACCAGACAGAATTACAGATGCAGACTTACTTTTTGACAGATAGTGAGGTTCCTTTCATTGCTTCTGAGTCATTTGGATTGTTATCCAGAGATATAACATTTTCTATTTACATTATAGAGAGAGTATTAAAAAAAGGTTTGGAATTCATTCTGGGAATAGATCTTTTCAGCTATGTATTGAGGAGTTGTACCTACTCTGGTAGTTCTATTATGTTTTCCCATTAATTCTGTATTTTTCTTTTCTAATTGTATTTCTGCACTTATAATTACTAAAATCTATCTGAAAATAAGACAATAGTAACTGAACACAATGTTAAATCTGACCAGAAAAAAAAAAAAAAGGAAAAAGGAAATGCATGTTTTAATATGGCAAGTGGATTCAATTTCTGAGTAGGTTTATTATTCACAACAGGGTCAAGTCAATCTCCAAAGAAGCACAAGGAGCTCCACAGGATCAGATTCAAATGCCAATATGCAGCCATCTGACATTGTGAGATTCATAAACCAATTTCTTAGTTTTGTTTTTTTTTTATTCTACAGAGAGTTGTACTGGGATTCAGCTAACTTGTGTGTGAGAGATCCATGAGGCATCCACCTGCAAGTGGCACAAAACAGGCAAAGCAAGCACAAGTTGTTGCATCTGTTCTACTCCTGAAAGGCTCGAGTAGGTGGCTCCTAGCCCTCAAACACACACAAAGTACCAGTAGGAATGTCAAAGGCTCTGCACCACTACACTTTCTCAAGTGATTCTGCTGCTGCACAGACTTCTGCTCTCATGGTGACTTGTTTGATAGCTGAAGTGGGCACATGTAAAGATTAGGTCTGTGATATGTTTTACATACGTGGACATTTTCACCACTCATCTTGGGAGCCCAGTCTCCCAATAAAGTTAAAAGAGAGCTACAGGCACCTTTAGAGGGCAATCCAGAGCTCCTGTTTTGAGAGTGCTGGATTTTTCTCTGAAGGTACTTATCTCTCCCTCCACTAACTCCTTAGCAAGACTAGAGGGTTGGTATTCAGTCCATTCCTGGTTTACCTGCCTGCTACAAGCCCTTACGGGCAGTAGGGACAGAAGGGCAGCAGGATGCCAGAACTGCCTGGCTGCTATGCACAGTATCATTCTTTGCCATGAGGTCATGATTCTGCAGCCCAAGATACCTGACATTGGGCTGAGTAAACAAGCCCTTTGCATCCTTACCTCTCCTTGATCAACTCAGCTCAGCTGGAAAGAGAAATTAGCAGGGTAAGGGATTGGCTGGATGGACACAGGCAGAGCGTTGTGGTCAATGGCTCTATGTCCAGTGGAGGTAGGTGGAAGTAGGCGACACACAGTGTCCCTCAGGGCTCTGTCCTGGAACAGGTGCTCTTCAATATCTTCCTCAATGACATAGACAGTGGGATTAAGTGCATCCTCAGCAGATTTGCAGATGGCACCAAGCAAAGGAGTGCAGTTGGCACAATGGAAGGACAGGATGACATCCAGGGGGACCAAGCTTGTGAAGTGGGCCCACGAGAATCTCATGAAGTTGAACAAGTCCAAATGCAAGGTCCTGCATCAGGGTAGGGGACATCCCAGACATGAGCACAGTTTGGGAGAGGAACTCATTGAGAGTAGCCCTGACAAGAAGGACTTGGGGATTCTTGTGGATGGAAAGCTGGACATCACCCAATGATGTGCACTCACAGCCCAGAGTGTACTCCTGGGCTGCTTCAAAAGCAGCGTGGGCAGAGGGATGAGGGAGATGATTCTGCCATGTACTCCCCTCTGGTGAGACCCCACCTCGACTGCTGTGTCCAGCTCTAGGGTCCTCAGCACATGAATAGCATGGATTTGTTACGGATCCAGGGGAGGGACAGGAAGAGGATCAGAGGGATGGGGCACCTCTCCTGTGCAGACCGGCTGGAAGAGCTGGAGTTGTTCAGCCTGGAGAGAAAAAGGCTCTGGGAAGACTTCATTATGACCTTCCAGTACCTAAAGGGGGCTTGTCAAAAAGGAGGGAGAGAGAGTTTTTATGCAGGCAAATAGTGACAGAATAAGGGACAATGGTTTTAAATTAAAGGAGGGTAGGTTTAGATTAGATGAATGCTTTACTCAGAGGGTGATTGGCAGTGGAACAGGTTGCTCAGAGAAGTTGTGGCTGTCTCATCCCTGAAAGTGTTCAAGGCCAGGTTGGATAAAGCCTTGAGAAACCTGATCTACTGAGTCATATCCCTACCTATGGTAGGGGGGATTGGAACTAGACTGTCTTTAAGGACCCTTCCAATCCAGGCCATTCTATCTATGATTGAATGATAAAAATGAAACAGTAGAGGGCAACAGGTTTTGATCAGCCCACAGCTACAAACACAGTTCAATTTGGACATTAAGGGAATTCTTGAATCTTGAGCAAATTGTCTTATAATGAAAAATTCAGTGGCATAACATTATCCAAGTGTGTTGCCACCTGGGCAACCACGAAGTTGACTACATTTTTTTTCAAAATTCTTCATGGACTTCCCGAAAATTGCAATTGGTCAACATCCCACTAGTGAAGCTCATCATGTGACTTGCATTCTTCTCACTTCTTCTGCATGTTTAAGAAAATCCTGAACAGTTATGAAAAGCACAATGACATTTTAAGTATCGGTTGCAACATTCTGTCTTTTCTGTACAAGTTTCTTCCAGAAGAGTGGCAAAAACAATTTAAAAAACAGAAGTTCTGTTTAGTGTAAAACAAGGACTAGAAAGACAAAAGAGAAAAGTCAGAGGGAGAAAAGATATGTTTTTAATATGTCTTTAAAAAATTAAATTTTTCTACTGTCATTATATGTTGTATTTTTATTTTGATACAAAGGAACATAGTTGAGCATAATGCTAAACTTTATATTCTATCTCCTTATCCAAGGTGATAAAAACATGTTGGCTTTGCAGCTAAGAGACACAAAAGAGTAACCTAGACTACCACTGTCACAATTTCCCCTTGGATATCAAAGCACAGGTAACCAGGTATGGTAACTAAGACAAGACTGGATGTAGGCTTTGGCCTAGACCTGGGCCAAAGGGGACCTGGGACTGGATCTTCTTGGCCTAGACCTGGGACTGGTGCCTCTAGAACTACAGTGAAATACTTGACTCAAACACTCTGAGCACAGATTGAGAATGAGGTGCTTCAAATGTCATGGAAGTTGGAGGCAGAGCTGAGCTTTATTATTCTAGGGACAAGACAGGGAGATCTCCTTTTTGCCCTTCCCTTGATTCCTCCTGTGCCTTGTGTTTACAAGTATATCTGGGAAGGGAAAAAATCTTTCCCCTTCTTCTATGTCTCCTATCTATTTGTAAAATTCCCATAGTATAATAAATAATAATAACAACTTTGCAGTGATTGTCTTCCAGGCTGTTTTTCTCTCACTATTTCCCAAACCCATATTAAAGTGACTTCTGCTTTGCAAACAGAGCACAGAACTAAAACCAACGGAGGAGGATAGGAACTCTTTGGCTGGGATCAAATATTTCATTAAACATGATGCATGTCTCTTTGCAGATGAAAACAGACTAGATAAGAGGAATGACCTTCAGTTTCTCATTAGAGAAATGTTTTCCCTTATTCTCTCCAGTCCTTGCTTTGTTTTGAATCTTCTTTCTTGCAAAAAAAAGCTTGTACAAAGACAGTAATCAATGGTTTTAAAAGTTATTAAACCACTATTGTGGCAGAAGCAACAGTTCTCTTACTCAAAATGTATGTGTACAGTAGTCTAAAAGTAGAAAGAGAAGCCCCCCATGAACCATTATTGCTTTATACTTTCCCTGCATACAGGCTGGATTATTTAGTAAAACACAATGCCAAGTTTTTAGGTGCCAGCATTGACTGTTACCTGAGCATAAAAAAGGCACAAGCAGCATCCTCAAGGCTCAGGACAAATTTTTAGAAGCAAATTGTTGTCTAATGAACAAAGAGGGACAGAAATAGTTACAGTCCTTTTGAGTGTCTGTGTAAAGTATGTGCCAGCTTGGAGACATCCCATAGCTAGGAGGGATACACACCATCCATGATCTCTGCAGTCACACAGCCTATTCAAAAGGAGAGGACAGGGTTTACACCAGTTTTCCCTCTTCTCCCCTTCCTACTTGTCTCATGCACCCAGTCACAGATCTCCAACCCAAAACTCATGTGCCAGCCATTAAGACATGTGGGTAGCATGTTTGAGAGGGCAGTGTCTTTATAACAAAGTCCAAATCCTAAGCAAGGAGTTCAGCTGTGTCTCTCCTGGATGAGCTGCTGGCATAAGGCTAAAAAGCTGCTAATTTGGTGTGTTGGCTTTGGCTGGGTTAATTTTCTTCACAATAGCTAGTATGAGGCCAAGTTTTGGATTTGTGAGGAAAACAGTGTTGGTCATTCAGGGATGTTTTAGTTATTGCTGAGCAGCGCTTACATAGAGTCAAAGTCTTTACTACCTCTCATGCCACCCCACCTCAGTGAAAAGGGTGAGGGTGAGCGAGAAGCTGGGAGAGGACACAGCCAGGACAGCTGACCCCAACAGGCCTCAAGGACATTCCATACCATATGGCATCGTGATCAGTATACAGAGCTGGGGGAAGAAGCAGGAAGAGGTGTTTGTCTTCCCAAGTTACCATTAAGAGTGATGGAGCCCTGCTGTCCTGGAGATGGCTGAACACCTGCCTGCCCATAGGATGTGGTGAATAAATTCCTTGTTTTTCCTTGCTTGTGTGGACAGCTTTTGCTTTGCCTTTAAACTGTCTTTATCTTAATGCATGGGTTTTCTTACTTTTACCCTTCCAATCCTCTCATGCATCCCACCAAGGGAGAATAAGTGAGCATCAGGATGGTACTTTATTGCCAGCTGGGGTTAAACCATGGCACATAATCAACAGGCACACAGTAAAGGCCATGCTCAGACTGGAGCTGTTGGATACAGTGTTAGAGGAAGAATTACATTTATATTCTTGATGCACTTGTATTCAGAGACCATCTAGTCAAGATCACAAGACAGAAATGGTTTAGCCTTGACATCATTGGCAATTCTAAAATTGAAAAGGGTTTGTTGTTTTTCTCTCTCCCTTAGAGAATTATGCTCAATATTTTCAAGGAACTGTCATTTCCTGTAAAATAATGTTTATGGTGGCAAGCTCTCAGTCTTTCTGGTAATTTATTTTCAGAACATTATTATTTATTGTAGCTGCTCTTTGTTCTCTGGGCTTTTTTCTGGCTTTCAGCAGGATTGCCCCATTCCTTTCCAAACTATGGAGATTTTACAGTGTAGTGGTTCAGAGTCATTTCAATCTATTTAAATGAATGCTGAAAACCCCATCAAACTTCAGTGCCCACTTGAAGAAGATTGTAAAATTAACATCAAAGGAAGAGGATGTCCATGTCTGCATTTCCTCCTTCAAAAGCACTGGACTACTCCAAGCAGCATCCTTGTTTGTTTAAATCAACATGATGTGGGAAACCATGCTAGCTGTCTTTCAGTTTGCTGCTTTTCCTTAGATCTGCCAATAGCCACCCCACATCCTGATCCCCATTACGTTCATATAGATGGGTGGTGTTCAACCACACGCATTTTCCATGAAAAGTAATATAAGGAGGATGCTGAAGACCTTGGCATGACATAATAGATTCTTATTACTAGGTCATTCCTAGTTATTACTAGTCATTAATAGAGTTCCACCTTTACCTCAAGTCTTCTGGATAAATATGCTATCCAGTTGTTAACAGAAGGCAATTACACAGCATCAGAATTTAGATCTAGATCTTGAAGGTTTTCTTGAAGGAACTTATCTCAGTCTGCTGCTCAGTTAATCCTCAACAGAAATCAATCACGAATGTACTTCTGACACTAGGAAATGCTATGTACTTTCCATTGGCTGCACAAAATGGTAAGAATTGCTTAGTGGCAAAACATGTGCAATTGGCAATGCAGTTTGTGGTCACAAAAAGGAAATCCCATGACAACAATGACTTCAGGGAACAGGTTATGGCTCAAAGACATGAAAAGAAAGGAATGAAAGGCTCAAGTTCTGTGCCTTCCCCAGGAGACAAAATGTCTACCAAAAGCATACTGTGACTGGTGACCTACTGGGGCTGAGACCCAAAGTGCATTGTGTCATGAAAGGTGCTGACAGCATCTCCTCAGAATGTGGAGTTAGAAGGAATATAGGCATAATATTCTGCTACATTTTTACTAGGAAACGTGGAGACAGCAAGCAGTGTTCTCCCACTTCCCCTCTGCTCTCTCTCACAGACACTTCCTTTGTCTGTACCAGCTGGGTTATTAACAGAATATTGTTTTTCATTCCACTTCTCCTCCGTTTGGGCTTTCTATACTTCTGGTCATAGAGAAGAAGGTAAATAAACCTTTTTAATTACATAGTCTGTCAGAATTTTTCCACACTCACCCAATCTATTAATTTTTTTTGTACTTCAGATTTGTTTTTAACCCCTTTCCCTTACACTTAGCCTTTTGCAGTTTGTATCTGAATGTACCAATAGAAAAAAGCACAACCCTTTTCCTGCACAAATCCAAAAACAGTTGATGCAAGACTCATTTTATGGCATCAATTTTTCCCTTTGTGTAGAAAAACTAATGCTTCTACAGACCTGAGAAATGGTCCAAAAGGGAAGATACTTACCATTATCTTCCAGCTGTGCAAAATAATGCAGTTTTCACATCAGAGAACGAAATGGGCTTAAGTTTCTTGTTAGATGACTTTCACAGATATATAAGAATATATTTCTTACTTTACAAGTGGACTTTAAATGTGACTACATTTAAAGAGTTGGTACTCCACAGACCAAACTCTGACAACAGAGGGAAAATACAATTGGGTATATTAGCTTCCAGACTAGCATTACTTTAGCTTTTTGAGCTAAGTTGAATTGGTGCTGAAACTTGTGGTCCTGTAAGAAAAAAAACTATTCTAGCCTTGAGGAATCTTAAACACAGGCCATGGAGTCAACTAACATAAAAGAGTACAAAGATAATTTCTGTGCTAAATAAGAAAATAATTCCTTATTTGTAAGCACAGTGGTTCTGTTACAAGGATGATCAAACAGTAGCTCATTTCTAAATGTATATGCAAGCATATTTTCATTCATACCACCACTTCCTCTGCTTACCATTCCCTGAAACTACTTGGCCCTTTTCTGCCAGACATTCATCCCTAGTTCTTGCACTCTTATGCATGAAGACACAGGACTCTGGATTCCCTCTTCAGGCATATACAAAGAAAATCCTGAGCTACTACACTTGAAAATTCACTTTTCTGAGGCCTTTTCCATGAAAACACAGCAAGTGGCAAAGACAATTGCCAAATGGAGATAGCCAGCAGTTTACTGTCATCAACTCACATAGGCAACCTGGACACTGAGAGAAGAATAATGTTTTGTATACTAGCAAAGTTTTGGAGAATGAGAAATGTAATGTATTTTTCAGCAGTGTGAAAGAATAGATTTTTTCCTTTCAAAAAGAATTTGCAACATTCTTGTAAAACACTAAGAATATTTGTATTCTATTGAAATATATATTTCTCCTGTATATATACACATATATAGTAATAGTCTGAGAAAGTGATAACCTCTCCAGAGATTTTTGAATTCACCTTATGAAATGAGAGCTTACTGCTGCTAACAGTGAGCAGGCCAACTATATTATGACTGCATTCAGATTCAGACTATTTCATGGTCTCGTCCTCCCTCCTTCCCTCCCTCCCTTTCTCCAGAAGAGGCAGTTCAAGTACAGAGCCAAGGACACTTCCCTGCTCCAGAAGCTTACTTTCAAAGTCTCACTCTTAGACAGACCCTGCTTCTACCTTCCCTCCTGTATCCAACCACATGGTGCTTTTGGCTAAAAGCAGGAAGCAATGGAGGCTGAAAGTGCCACCCTCTGCACTCCCCCCTTCCTCTAAGTGCCTGTCCCTGCCCCCCAAAAGGCTCAGAGAGAGAGGACAGAAGTAGGTCTAGGGACTGCAATGCTTTTTACTACTTGTGAGACTGCTTTTGTTCCTCTGACCAGAGATGCCTGGAAGAGTTGTCTCACCATGAGTCTGAATCCTGTTTCAGCCTGTTGTTATGAGCAAGTGGTTCCTACATGACCCTCCTGCTATCCCACTCCAGCCTGGAGCAAGCAAGCTGTGGGGGTGTGAGCCTCAGCCCTACTGCACCTTTCAAAGCCTTTGCAGAAAGGAGCTAAGAGACAGACAATCACAGTCTGTTTCCCCTGGTGTTCAAAACCCTGCACTGGACAACAAAAAAGATTGGTGAGATCAGGACACTTTATTCAAGTCAAAATGAACTAATTAGACACAGATTTAACAAAATGTACAGCAGAAATGTTCACTTGATTTCCCTGACCTGATGTAGAGGCCCTTATTGTACTGCTGTTTGTGTTACCTTCCTTAATGACAATGTCTGTGCTCCCATAAGACTTGGTGGAGTGGTGGGAGGGGACCGGACAGAAGTGTCTGAAGCCTGAGCACTCAGTGCATCCTTTACCAGAAGAGCTGTTATACAGCAGCTATGGGCTCACCTGCAAGGGGGCTTTCTGGAATGGACAATAACAGAGCAGAAACCAGCACAGATGTGGCAGCAAGAAGCAGGGCCACAGTTGCCAATAAAACATAACTCATTCCCAGATATTGCCTTGAGTACAACGCAGGTAACTCCAGAGAAAAGCCTGAAAGCATCTCACAGAGTGGCACACAAGAAATCTTTTCAAGATGAAAACCACACCCTTCTTCTTTAAGCCTCCCTGACTTCTCCAAGGCATTAGGTATCTGCCATAATCCTGGCCATGGGCAGGCAGGACTGTTGATATTGAGAACATTATCAACTAGGTTATTGTTGTGCCTATTGGAGCAGACTGTAGAGGACTCACTGAATTTTTGGCTTGACACCCAGTCTTTTGGTGGAGGAGGAGAATGGCATTGAATAAAAATATCTTGGAAATGAACTGGCTAGGAAAGGAAGATGTTGTGGGAGGCAGGGAGTAGCTCATGCTCAGTGCTTCGTTCTCCCCCGCCGCTGAGTGCTTTGACTGCACAGTCTCCCTGGTCAGGAATGAAATGCCTTCTCTGTCAGGCAGTTTGAGGGACATCCAACTCATAGTCTGGCATTTCCAGGGTAAGAAGGCTGCAAGAGACCTTCTGCTACTTGAGTCCAATTTTAGAACAGAGTCCCTGCTCCCCATCAGCATCACCAGGACGCCTTTGGATTGTCAATAGGCAGGGTGATAAAACAGCCTAACGCCTTGCTGCACTGACACACATGAATTTCCATGGTCAGCAAAAGATCCTAATTTGAGGAATATTGATAATTAAGTATCAATTCCTTTGTGCTGAACCATCGCCTGAAAGCAGATTTTAAAAGTAAATCAGGCATACTGGGGACTCAGCTCTCATAACTTGCTAATATGTAAAAAACTTTGACCCAAAAAGCAACTTGGAGACTGTTGCTATTCCTTTTTACAATTTTTTATATCCTCAAGTGAACAATAAAACCCAAATAACAGGTAAATTTTTAGGAAAAGAAAAAAAAAAAAAAAAAAAAAAAAAAAAAAAAAAAAAAAAAAAGAGGAAAGGAAGCTGGCCTTATGTCTTATTTTAACTGGATCTTTCCAGAGGAAATGCTATAAATTGCACATGTTACTATATAAGCATCCTATCAGTGACCACTGAAAAATTAGTCCTAAAGAGACAAATGGGTTTATTACATGCACTACTTTGCTTTGAGTATATGTTCTTAATTTATTTTCTTCATTATTATCAAATACAATAGTGTTAAACCCTCAGGTGAAAGCCAGAAATAAGAGTGGTGAGAGGAGGATAAAATCTTAAAGTACCAAACCGAATGAGTGTAAGCTGCCAGGCAATACCCCTGACTGGCAGCTCCCCCCCAAAAAAAAGCTAGCTCTTTGCAGTGGTGAGATTTAACATGAAAGATGTTCTTGCACCTTAGAGATGCTGGATTAAGGAAGAAGCTGGGGAATCTGACTGGCATGTCAAGACTGGTGTCTAAAAAGGAAATAAAACAGAAAGAAAGAGAAAGAGACAAGAAAAGGATATTCATCTCTCCTTGGGGTTGTTCTGTGCAGTTTTTAGCCAGCACTGAATAAATAATTCTCAAGAACATGTCTTCTGGGAATTTCAGTGCCTGGTTCTCAGCAGTACTTCTAGGCAAAGATTCAGCAGATGCTTACCTCGGGGAATCTGTCTTCTTAATGTGCATGGAAACACCCAGGGTACATCCATCCAGGTATCCTATAGCACTACATGATTCTGTGCAAATAGTTGCCAACTAGGGAAATCTGCCTTCACTAAGCTGCACAGAGCTATAACAAAATAACACTTAAGGTCTGCATGATGCAGCTGCTGTAACAATTTGTAATCATATTTGGCTGTTCTCGTGTCTTATCTTGAAAATTAGAAACTTTCCTGGATCTACTCTCAGGGTGCAGACAGCCTGATGTGATTGTGTCTAAGGAGCTGCATCCTGGAAAAAATATGCACTCTTTGAACACATTGTAACAGCCTCCAGTTATCCCAGTTATCAGAGTGAATCAATATGGATAAAGGCCTGCCATCCCACTCAGCCAGTGCAGAAGCACCCACTAACCACATCCTTGCAAGATAGCTTTGGTGCCATGTTGTTGAAGCTTGTATCATGCTTAGAGCACTTTGCATCCTGAAATTCCCCAACTCCAGCTTCTCTTTTGAACTCACAAGTTGCAACTGAAACCAACAAAAAGCTCTATTAAACATTATCCTTACCTAATTGAATATATTAGTTGCATATAGCAATTACCTTCTCCTTTTTACAGTATAGTAAAGCACTTATGGTATAATAAAATCTACCACACAGTGCTCAACAGCCCAGTGTGTTTAGCAATTCAGTTTTTAGTGCTTCATGTAGGTTAGGAATTGATTTTAATTGCCTGGCATAAATCACACAGTCCTACTGTAGAGACCCTTATTATTTCACAGACAGGGCTGGTTTTAATCCTGTATATTCGTGGGGAATAAGAGGGAAGAAAAATGAAAAGAAAATCACATTTCAGAAGTTTACTTCTGAGGAAGAGAGATTTGTTCTGAATTCAATGAAAATTTAAGAAATGCTCTGTACATGTCATGAGCACAGTAGTAAAGAAAACTTTGTACATCACCACTAAACCTCAGGCACTGCAATTGTTTCATGAGGTAAACCTTGACAAACTATGTGAGACTTACAAAGAGAATTTGCAGTACAGGTGGAAATTTATTTTACTTACACAACTGCTTTAACCTCTTCCTAACATATCTAGAAATAATGTCTCTGTGTATTTTGCATGTATGTTTGGATTTACAATGCATGTGAGAGGGAAGCACTCTCTCATGAAGTTCGGATCCCATTTGTAGGTTTTCTGTTCCAATACAGTTGAGTCATTTGTTTTAGTAATAACTTAAATAAAATGAAAACTAAACTTAAAACTAAACCAAAATGTCCTGCATTAAAAAAAAAAAAAGAAAAATAGCTGAAAATATCTATTTAAGAGTGAAATTGTAGTGGAAATGATCTGTACATGATTGTGAGCCATCATCTAATTAGTACATTGATGATGATACCATTTTTTGTCTATACTACACAATAGTTCCTGGGGACATAAGAACATTACAGGAAAGAGATTTCCATCTTATATCTTTAAACATCTAGACCACAAATTCAGGTCTAATCAATACTGATTTACCTTTTTGTGCAAATACCAGCCCTGAACACTCAGTGTCTGTAGGATTAAAGCAAGTCTCTTCAGCATTGCAGCATTCTGATGTATCTTTACCGCCTGTTTGAGGAAAAAGCAGAAGATAAGCACTCAGATACCATGGAGAGGAGTTCAGTGTTAGAGTCAAAAGTAATATTTATGGTGATAGAAAGAGATATCTTATGTTTTAGTCACATGTATCTTATTATTTAGTTACAAGATTTTAAATCTTCAAAGTTATACTTCAAGGCTCAAAAAGTTCTTTTTATGTAGAGAGAAAAAACATCAATCATTTAAAAAATCTGAAATAATTTGCAAAGCAAAGTGAAAAATTATTTACCTCTAATTAATCCCATTAATATACCCCTTCTGAAAATGTTTAATTATTGCTTTCAGCATTTTTAAAGACCTTTTAAATTCATTATTGGACTATCAGCTGTAGATTTATCAAATCTGGACAGGCTAGGCCATCATTCATGGAACCAACTTATACAAGCGCCAGTTAACCACCACATGCAAAAACTGGCTTTTAAAGTTCACAGTGCTGTTACAAAGGTCATGGTGATACTTAGTGAAAATTGAATCATGCAGAAGTCGATACAAAAAGACATATTGTCTTCCTTCAATAAGGAGCTTTAATGCTATGCCAGTTTACTTACCATCGAACTCTGCAAAGTCAGCAAGCTAATAAAGAATTTAGGATTTATGGGCCCTTTAATTCAGCATAGAGAAAAAATAGTTAGAAAGTGACAGACTAATAGGCCAATTATCTGAAGAATATTTTGTTTATTTGGCAGAAATTGCAAGGAGATGCATAATAAAAATACCTTCAGTAACCAATTTACTCCTACATTAAAATAAACTCATTCACAACTACTGTGCTACAGAAAGTACCATTAAAATGTTCAAAGTTCTTTCCTGATGCCAAACAAAAACTCTTAACCAAGGCAATATACAATATTAATATGGTTTTATGGTCAATTTATGTCTAGACGCAAGCAATAAGAGGTGGAAGAATACTACAGAAATTACAGCTTTTATGCAGGAAACAGGAACAAAGCCCCAAAGGATTGTATCCACATTTGTCTTACTCCAGATTTAGAAATTATTATTTTTTCCATATTAGGTATGGGTCTAAAATATTAGCTGTTTTCTTTGCATGAATGAACTCTAGAGAGGGAATAGTCTGACAGTTTTTTATTAAAAAATACTTGAATAAAATTTTGCTTTTTTTATTTAGCTGACATAACCTAATTGTACTGTGCTTTGTACTGGCTAAAAAATGGACTTCATGAAAATAGCCACAAGTGTCCACAGACTCTGACTAATGACACAATGTCAAAGACCACAAACATCACATACTTTAGAAGTTTAAGGTCTGCTGAAAATTAAAGAAATGCAAGCCATTATGTTTCTAAAGCAATCAAAATAATGGTATCTCCATATTCTGTGATTTCACAAGCTTTGGCATGAGACATGAAAGAAAGTTTAAGCCCTGTTTTTTCATTTGGGGTACTTTATAAAGAGCATGTCTGCATTAATAATCATAGGAAGGCATTATAGTTCCAGTATGAAATAAAATAATAAAATGCCAATGTATAGTTCACATATAATTAATCCTATACATTATCTCCTCTGAGCATTGACTTTACTAAAAATAAAATAGATAAGGAGGTAGAAACTGCACAATTTCCTTACTAGGTCATGGGAAAAATGTTATTAGAGAACAATATTCTCAGGATTTTCTAAAATGACTAGTGTCTCTGTCCTAATTTGGGTCATCACTATTTAGGCATAAGGATTTTCATTGTTAGAAAACAGGCTATTCCATTTCTAAAATCAAGTTTCTTCAAGATACAAGAAACTGAACTTTGGGAAATTAAGACACACATATCACTTACAAAGTTCTTGGCTGGAATTTTAGTTTGAGTTGGGAAAAGAAAGAAAAAGCTATGAACTAATATCCGTGGCCACTGTGTAACCTTTGGACTCCTTTAGATCTAGCTTCTTCCCATGTACAAGATTCCAGGAAACCAAGATATTTTGTTCCTAATAGATAACAGTAAATTCTCATTAAAGAGTCACTTGTTTTCCTTCACGATCTCAAATTTTGGATCAGTTGCTGAGACATGGTGGCCAGCGCTATCCTATCCAATTGGTGCTCCTAGAACTGTCAGTCTCAAGAATAGTGTTTGCACAAAGGAAATATAAATCAAAATAACGTACAAGCATAAAGAAAATGGTAATCCTAAATTTGTCTGATTTTTACAGTGGAATTTTCCACTTACCAAAGAAAATTCAAACAGATAGAGAACTACAACGTCAGAGTTTTGTTTTTTCATTTGTGTTTAATGGAGAAGATTAAAGGAATCATTCATGTGGTAGATTAATCAAACTATCCTTTTATTGAAATATAATTGTAGGTATAATGTACAGCAAATCAGACTGCTAAAGTGATCCCACACTAAAACATCAAAACATCCCACACTAAAACAGTGGTTTGATGGCTTTCTCTCCTGCTTGTATGAGTTTGCAATGAAGTAATTTTTTTATGAGGCAACAGAGACACACTTGAACTATTCTACAAGATGCTTTGTAGGTGGGGAAAAATAATTTCTGGATTTTTATTTCTCAGAATGGCAGCTTTCTTACTGTCCATAGATCAGAGAATCATGTTGAAAGGAACTTGTGAAGATCATCTAGTCCAATTCACAGGATCAGGACTGGATCTGATATGGATCATCACCTGTTGAAGTCTTTTTACCTCAACACATGAATTTTCTCCCTTTAATCCTTATGATTCTCTCCCCCATCCCACCAGGGGAGAGTGAGTGAGTATCTGTGTATGGCTTAGTTGCCAGATGGAGTTAAACCAAGATAGAAATTTATGGGCCAGCATGCAGGCATAGAAATTAAAGCAACTTTATTGAGAACTCATAGAAATTCAGTGGAATGAGTTGGAAAAATTCCTCAGTTTATGCAGAACCCTCCTGCTGTAATACTATCAATTGTGTATCCTGTCTTCAGTACAGCCATTGTCTTCCTTTTCCCTCAGCAAAAAAAAAAAAAAATTTGGCATTTGACAAACAACTTAGGAATGTGGTGATTCACAAATACAGGTAGAAGCACCAATCAAAATTTTGACAATATTTTTATAAGAGTTAAATCTTTTAGGAGTATCACTCAGGGGTACTGAGTGATTTTCTAGAATAAGTTTATATGGTCATTAGTGAGAGGGAATGGGAGACAAGGCTGACATAATCAGCTTCAGTGCACCAAAACTTTCAATAAACAAGCTCTTTGGTAAGCTAGTAAGCTACAGTGCTGTAAAGGGCCCTCTACATAGCACAGAAGGAATGTAAGTACTTTTTGTTGAATGACTGAAAAAAATGCAATTGTGAATTAAAGAATCTAGAAGAGAGAAACAAAGAGATAAAGCAATACCTCTCACCAGTGCATTTTTACCTGCAAACACTTCATGAAAAGCCCATGGGTGGTTGCCTCACAGAAATAAACTTAAATTACAGAACTGTTCAATGAAATTAGTTCAAGTGTGCCATATGAGAGCCTTTTCAAAGACTATGGTTGCTTTCAACTAAGTGTGCAACAATTAAAAACCATCAGAAACAAAGACAGGGAAAGAGAAAACGCCTTACAGTAAGAGTTTTAAAGGTTTTTTCCTTTCAGTTTCAGGCAGGTAGTTCTGTTTTGCCTGGAGACAGGTGAAAGCAGAGCTCAACCCTGCAAGTGTCTGCTGAGGGAGCACAGCCCTTGTCACCATGGGTGCTTTGGAGGCAGGGGAGCTGCATGACTGTCGCCGAACGAGAGCGGCCCTCAGCAATGCAACTACTGTCATGGCCAGAAACCAGGCAGGGTCTTGGCAAGTTTCCCCATGCTGTTTCCCCATGCTACTCTCTCTAAAGTGCCTCGTATGAAAGGGGTATTTTTTTACTGGGGAAAGACCAACTCTGCCCATGTGCCTGATGAGCTCCCGATTCCTTCAAAGAGGCTGTTGACACAGCTGCCAATTAAGGCCATTTGTGATGTACACAAATGACTACAGAGTCTTTGCACAGGCCAAACAGCACGTGGACTTTCATTCATTACTGTCATAGGTTAAATTTAAACTGGTGACAGAGAACAGACGTGAGGCGCCCTTTAATCTTGAGCTTTTCCATCCAGGCCTGGAAGTATTTCCAGGGATTTTTCTGAGGGCTATAGACCCAGTTTATACTGCATAAAAAATGATCAAGGTCACGAAAGGTCTGTGTTTTGACAGTGTCCAAGCAAAAGCCACTCTTTCCTGAGCACCTTTGACATAACCTTAATCCAAATCCAAATCTTGAGGTATTATTCTGCCATACAGAAGCAGAAGAAAGACTGTCATCCATATCTGTGCACTGATCAGCCCCTCTCCAGATGAGAGGAAGAAAATTACATGGAAACTTCAGGAGCCTTTGCTATTTTTGTGTGAGTCATCAAGAGATAAAGGAAAAGGAGCTGGATCTTCCATCCTACTGAAATGCATATGGCAGTGGCAGGCAGGACTAGTTTCTTCCATAGTTCTCACCTCAGAAGATCCAAATCCTTCTAGATGCTGCTGTCACATCCCCAGCAGACCTGTGAGCACAGAACATTTACTGCCATGTTCTGGTGATGCACTTCCACAGCTGTAGCTATGCTTCAACATCAAATTCTCTCCTTCTGTGGCTCAGTGTTAACGTTAGTATGTGTCTGAATAGAGAGATGAATTTCTTCTTGTGTCTTCCATTACATTGTGAAGCCTCATATATCCATAAAGACATACATAGTGTAAGGTCCAGAATACTATATTTACTACATAACACTATAAACTACTTAAATTGCTTTTCACCCTGAGAAAAACAATCCCACACTGACTAATTGCCCATTTTCTTCATGTGCGGTATTCAGTAATTGTATGCACAGGGAGGAGATGATCTGTTGCTCTTTCAAAAATCTAGTAAGGATTAATGTAAACAGATCACCTCTGTTCCAAACAGTTGGACAACAGATATCAATACAAAACAGGAGAGACCTTGACCCACTGACTTCAGGAAGAACCAGGTGCCTACTACACTGTTCCAAATCTGTTTGCACTTCTGAACTCTGCAGCTGTTAATATCTCTCCACAATCATCTCACTAAACTGCTTCTATGCACATCTGTATCTGACAGGCTCAATTCTCTTGAGCACTTGAAAAAACATACAACATGCAGAGATACCATTAATAGGAATTCAGATGGTGAGGCTGATGTTTTCTTTCTTCATCAACATCAAGCATTTTCCTGGGAAAACATTTTCCTGCTGCTAGGATTCTACACAAAGAAGCAGAAAAGGGAAGTGGATGAAAACTATTAAAAGCATACAGGAAAGTAGACTGTACCATTCTGTGGGTCACTTTCCAAGATCATCTCATTTATTTTCTGTTCACAAGAAAAATTCTGGAGTAAAATATCTGAAAGAAATTTACTGAAAAATCAGGTCTAATAGAGAGAAACAGCCCACAGTTTAAGTCCTTTTCACTCTATTAAAGTACATTAGGGCCATTTCTGATGTTTTCTGGCTATTTTGAAGGTGAAGCCACTCACATCAATGAATCTCTCCCTGATGCATTGATTTTATTTTACTTTGTCTCTTTTATTGGCAAACAGGTTAAAACACATATTTACACATTAATTTCTACGATCTTTGGCTCAGGCAAAATAATCTACATCTACAGAAAAATAAACAGCCAAAAAATGGATTATAGAGCAGTTGCCAAAGGTTCAGACTCATTGCTGAATAATTTTTCCTTTTAGTTTGGATACCAGCCCACAGTACTGAAAATCTACATTGCAAGTATAACGAATGACCTTCATTTTGTCTATTCTGTTGTAAGCACAGCAATGAAAACAAGAAAATAATGTTAGGGAAAATCAGCTTTCCATCTTACTTAAAATCCATACATTGATTTTCATTGAATAACAGAATCATTTAAGTGGGGAGGGACCTCTGCTCCAGGCCCCAGCCCAAGTCAAGGCCATCCTCAAAGTTAGACCAGCTTTTCCAGTTCTTAGAGTCTCCAAGGATGGTAATTATACAGTCTCAGTGAAGTTTGCTTCAGTGTTTCATGCTCTGATTATTAAAAAAAAAAAAATCCTAACATCTATTAGGAATTTCTGTTTTGTCCATTGCCTCTTGTGCTTTCACTGTGCACTTCCAAACAGAATATGGTCTTAACTTCCTTATAACCAGACATTAGGTAACTGAAGGCAGCAATAAGATCCTCTCTTGGCCTTCCTTTTCTCAGACAGAAAAAATAGTTCTCTCAGCAGCATTTCCTACATCAAATGCTTCAGCCCCAGCCATCCTGGTGGCTCTCTGCTAACTCATTCCAGTGACTTAATGACTTTTTGCTACCATCTATGCCTACTATATCTTCGTACATTCCAGAAACACTGTCTTCATCTAATGAGATGAAGTTTAAGTTCACATGTGTGGATGAATCTGGTACTAATAGCAAATGAATGATCATCAACCAGTAGCAGACAGATATTTTGCAAAAATCTCAGTTCCCTTCTTTCCTACGTGTACCAGTACACCATAGCACATCCAGTCCAGCATGTGCCTTGAGAAGACCAGACACATGTCCAGTTCTGTGGCAATGCTAGTGTGTAAGAAGTCAGCTCTGTAGCCTAAAGCCTAAGTAAAATTATCACTTTATTATTAAAGTATGGATTTCAACAAGCAGATGCCCCTCATTACATCATGTGTCCCCAAAAATACAATGTCATAATAAGTCATTCAGCAAAACTAAACCCCAGCAAGTGAGAAGCTGGAGATGGTGCTGCAGGGAGAAATAGAGAAGCATTCTGATTCTGCAAATGCCAACCTGTTATTGCCAGGTATGTAACGTTTGCCAACAAATTAAAGACCAAATTAAAGACTTATTTGAAATAGCATGTGGCACAGCTCTTCACTGATTGTGAATACAATCCTTCCTGTTAATACACCACATCTAAATTCTATGATTCATATTCCTCAGATAACACAACATATCCAGTGCTGCTAATAAAATACCCACATAGTTTTCTAATGTGGTCTGGCAATAGTTAAGCATTATAGTTTGAACAATGGGCCAGTGTTGAGGTGACTGCAGTTCAGTTCTCTTTTGCCAGCTATGGCCTAGCAGTGACTAAAGAGAAAGCAATTCTTGTGTATTAGCAGCTTTGAGACAGCTAGTGGAGCCAAATGGTGCAGTTAACCAGTGTGGGAAACATAGTAAAGGTAAGAAGACTTTTAGAAAGCTGTGAAAGTAGGTTTTAGAAATAGAAAGAGTAGAGAACTTAGAGTTGTAAAGTTTGAAAGTAGAAAAGTTACAATAAATAAGGATATTAAATAATAGTTTGAGTTTTAGGTTTGGCTAAGAGAGACCTTAAGACTGTAGAAAAATATACTTAGTAAGATAGTAGAAAGTTTTAAGTTTAATAAAAAAGTATTGTGTATTGTTAATATAAAGTATATAAGTAAACATCGTTTGAAGTAAATGTATGTGTGTTTTTAGTGATTGGTTGGAATAACTATAAGTTTCAGTAATATGTTATTAGCTAGAGTTTTTTAAATGTTCTATAACAAAGAAATCTTTGGCTGTTGTTGGTAAGATCTGAGTTGTTACTATTTTTCAATTGTCTCAACATCAATGAGACTGATATTATAATGAAGTTTAAAGAACATTCCATCACTTAATGGAATCACATGCTCCTTAAGCAAGCAAAAAAATACATTAAATAGTGAGAAACTTTAAATTTTGTTGACATATCTTTGTGTAAAAAACTTTCAACACTGTTTTACTAGATTAAAAAATATGTATTATAGTAGAGCTGTGTAACACAAAGTAGTTAATAAACAACAAAGTTAAAAAAGTTTCTCTGTAGTTGTACTGAGAGGGGGAATTGTGGGAAACATAGTAAAGGTAAGAAGACTTTCAGAAAGCTGTGAAAGCAAGCCTCAGAAACAGAAAGAGCAGAGAACTTAGAGCTGCAAAGTCTGAAATTAGAAAAGTTACAATAGTACAGCAAACAAGGACATGAAACAATAGTTTGAATCTTAGGCTTGGCCAAAATAGACCTTAAGACTGCAGTAAAATATACCTAGCAAGAGAGTAGAATGTTTTAAGCTTAATAATAGAGTATTTGTGTGCTGTTAATAGAAAACATACAAGCAAGCATTGTTTGAAGCAGGTGTATGTGTGCTTTTAGTGATTGGCTAGAAGAATTATCTATAAGCTTTAGCAATATGTTATTAGCTAGAAAGTTTTCTAAATGCTCTGTAACAAAGAAATCTTTGGCTGCTGCTGGCAAGACATGAGCTGTTGCTATCTTTCAATTGTCTCAATCATGTAATGAGACTGATGCCACAGTAAAGCTCAAAGAACATATCCCAACAGTCCTGCCCTCTTTGTACAAACCTCCAACACAAACCAAGGAATAACATGCAAAAAACAAAGGCATTTTTCATATTCTCATAACTATGGATCAAAGTTTACCCCAAGGACTACACTAATTTTTTTATTCACTTTTTAAGTCTGTTTTACAATATTTTCTATTAGTGAAAGCCTGAATCCATCTATGCTGTTTTCATTTCTATCTAACTAGGAAACTCATGTTGTCTTCATTAGAAATCTCAGACCACTAAAAAAAAGTTGAATTTTCATCAAAGTGCAGCAAAATGTTGAAGATCTGTTTTCTTCTCTCTTTTATGGACAAATTTCTCTTAAATTCAGGCACCAAATTACTGCCAATAATAAAGTTCATGCTCTAAAGCCTTGCAGATGTGTTGTTACCTGGTACAGTGTACACAGACTCAGTGTCTTTACCTTGTGCTTGGGGTTACAATGTCAGCCACCACTTCCAAGAACTTATTTTAATGGATGAAATGATCACAGAACTTTTCTTACATCTCTGACATTGCTCCATTACTTTTACAATTTAAACAAGTAAAACAAGGGTAAAAAAACCCAGCCTGACTCCTTCAATTTTTTTTTTACAAATGTCAGACTGGAAACTACACTTTGAGAATGTTGTATTCACTTCATAAATGGATTTCATTATATATTGATCAGAAGGGCAAAAATTAGAGTACCATTTAAATCGAATTTTCACAAGTATTCATTAAGAAATGCATGTGGTCTTGCATACTTCATAAAAAATAATGATCTGACTTTTTTTTCTTTTTTTTCAACCCTTCAGTTGAGGGTTCTCTGATAAACAGAACTATCTCCTGGTATAAGGGAATCCCCTTCCTCACTATTTGCATTATTTTGAAAAAGAATCAATATATTTAAAATTGAAAAGAGTAGAATTTAATTCCATGAAATATGAAGAGATGGCATGACCAAGAGCACACTTCCGATATCTACCTTCTCTTGATGGTGAAACTCCTGAAGGAGTGATGATAGTTTCTTCAGGTGTATTTCATGAATATTTACCCAGAATGACACTTTTGAAGAATTCTATTCAAATTTCACAGGTCTCTGACTCAGAAAATAAATTTCATGTCTTGATTGAATGTTGGCGTCTGAAACAGAACAGCAAGGCAGCAAGGTAATCTTCACTCACTTGAATCTGCCATTCATATAGGAAAAATAGTATATAAAAAAGAAAAATTTTTTTTTTTTCAAAATTGTTTTTCTTTCTATCTCAGTAAAAGAACAAATATTTACAACTCTAGACTTCTAGAGCAAATTCTTTACATTAAAGAGAAAGATATGTTTCTTTTTGCTTTTATAATCTAAGAAGCAAAACAATGCTGTACTCATAAACATGATAGCTGCATTTCATGAGAATCCATATCTATCCCTGCTTCAAACTTAAACCTTAAAAGACATCTCCATTACAAGCTCCAGCTTCCTTATTTTATCTCTGGTCTAGCAGCAATACATAGACCATTTGCGTCATTTTACACTGAAAATTATTTTGGAAATATAATATTCTCTGCCAACTTAAAACCTTTAAAAACAGTTACAGAACCCAAAGTATTGTGGTAAAAGTCCAGAATGTCAAAACTTCAAATAATAAAACAAGACATATAAATAAGCTTTAATTATTGGAACAAGAGAGCTTTATGCTATGGATAGAGTGCATAAAATTCTTACTGAAACTAGCAGAATTTTTTGCAATCACATCACAAATCCTTCACATAAGATGAAAATATATACACTTAATAGTTAGTCCTGTGCCAAGGAAATATTCATGAAACCACATGAAGTTCTAGCGGTTTCACTAACTGCTTCTATATGGTAACAATCATAAATACTTATAATTATGTCAAAATAACATCAAAACAGAAAGAACTTGAAAGACCTCAACTTCTAAAATGAAGATTC
This sequence comes from Urocynchramus pylzowi, assembly GCA_013397555.1. NCBI lineage: Eukaryota > Metazoa > Chordata > Aves > Passeriformes > Fringillidae > Urocynchramus > Urocynchramus pylzowi. Next base: position 529,412 of record VZRH01006479.1, read on the forward strand.
AGTGCTACTTTTCTTTTACATCTTTAGTTAAACATCACTAAGTATCTGTGATACTGCTCAGTTTCATTGAATGCCAAGCTACTAAATTTCAAATGAAAAAGTCAACAAATATTTTACAGTAGCATTAATTGAAGAGTTTAAAAATGGTTAACTTTGGATGTGTATTGATGTTGGATCAATATTAGAATTTAAATACAGGTTAGATACAGAGTCCAATTCAATTAAATCACAGACATCTCTGTCTTATTCAGTGAAGCTCAGGGTTTCTTCACAGCTGTTTCACTTCAATTCATGAGGGAAAGAAGGGCCTATTCCTAGCTGTGCACTAGTTCTGAATCCAAAATTTCCACATGTTTGGATCAACATTTGGGTCCTGGCCCACTTTTGCAACATGTCAGAGCAAAACCTTAAGACATCAAGTAAAAGGGGATTTTGGGATTAAAGGCAAAAAAAGCATTTTAAAATCCAAATAGAAATATTACGAATCATCCCCTCTGCACTATATATATTATTTCAGCATGTGTCCCAGGCATGACCCACTTCCTGATAAAAACATTCTTAAAAAGGACTGGGCTACTGAAGTATCTGTGGGCATTTTGGTGATTTTGTTCTCTCTAAAAGCAATATTGAGCAAATGCTTTACTTATAAAATGTTTCTAATATCTCATCTAGCTCAAAATAATGTTTTGGGGAAACTGCCAGGAATATATATCTTGGTTTTTAAATTACAGTGGTTTCAGTAATGAATCTGCTTCCTTCACACCTGGAAGTGTTCAAGGCCAGGCTGGATGGGGCACTGAGCAACCTGATCTAGCGAGTGACATCTCTGCCCATGGCAGGAGGGTTGGAACTAAATGATCTTTAAGGTCCCTTCCAGCCCAAACCATTCGATGATTCTGTGACTCAAATCTCAGTAAGTGCTTTTGACTAACTTCTAAGAAAGACAAGTTGACAAAATGTATAAAATTTATTTGTTTGTGATTTATAACATGAAACTTCCCTGCTGGTATTTACTAATGGATTGTTTTGTTTAGTTTAAATTCAATTTTATGATTAAAGTATGACCTCATGCTACTGAAGTGAACATGAGACTATATAGTTGCAATATGACATATAACTGACTCAGTCCAACCTCAGACTGTAGGATGATGCAATTGTGATGGCAGAGCAGCTCTGGTGAAAGTTTATTAAGACCTTCACTATTAATTTTTTTTAAAAAAGACAGAGACATTAAGAATTATCCCCTCTGCACTGTCAGTCTTTTTTAAAAGCCATGTAACTTTAAGCATTTATCATTAATGTTTGAGCTAGGTGTGGTGCTTCACTCAAATACTGACATTCCATGTGCTAAATCTTCTCTTTCTCACTGTTAAATGTAAATGGTCTGCCAGTGTGACTGTAAAGCTGTGATCAAAAGCATAATGAAGAGTTGTCCTTGGGCCTAAGGAGCATTACAATCCTGCCTTCTGGAATCTAAGTGCCATTGCATCTCACTATCTGTATGGCACCTTTTCAGATCTAGTGTCTTAAGAAACACTGGATGAGGAATGTTCTTTACTGCATATTTCAGTATTTTCCAACTTTTTAAGTATATATGCAATCTTTTTCAGAAGAACATATTACCCACTTCCTTATTATTTTCAAAATAATGACCTCGTGCTTTTGTGCACTAATAAAATGAAGCCTTCTTGCTATACATTTTATTCCAAGTAAAATACACAGTTATCTCCCAGACAGTCTTTGAAATTTTGTAAACTCAGTACTGTTTAACCAGTGATTTTAATTTCTTAAATTTTGCATATTTTACTGCAAATAAGAAGACATTAAATGTAACTGCACTATGGAGTATAGGGGGTTTTATATTTTATTGTCTACATCCGTACAGAGGAGTTAATATAAAAATTGGGAATGTGACATAATGGAATTAAAGTGTAGTCAAGCAAAGTAACATTTGATATGTTTCTGTAAAGTGAAAACAAATTTAATTGAAATTAGCTCTTAACTGAAAAGTATAGGTCAGCTCCAAATAGTGACTAAAAATGGAAGTGAATTATGGTACCTCAGTGTCTGCTAGCAAATGCAACATGTTGTAGTTAAAGTCATAGACTCCAGGCCTGCCAAACGAAACCAAAATCCTGAAAGTTCCTGAGTGCATCCCAAGGATATGAGTATTTTTTGCATGAGTATTTTTAAGGAAAAACTAATATCCATTCCAATGGGTGCATGTAGGTGTAACAGATCATGTCAGAATTTACAGAGTATCATAAAAAACTACATCATCAAATAGAAAACTTGTTTATTCAATTCCCTGCTCCACATTGCCTTGTCTCTACAGAAATAAGAATAAACTAAAAGGAGCACATACATATTTTGATTACTAAAACTTCTTTTGAAATTTTGAAGCTCTCCAAAAGAAGTTTTAGTAAAACCATAACAAAATTCTCTACGTTAAGTGATGTCATCCTGATGTTTTCTGACTTTCTCAAACACCAGAATGTTCTTTGAACTGTGCTGCAAGAACTTGGAATGCTTTTCAGACAGAAGTACCACCAAAGAATTCACATGGAAAGCAATTTATTTTACTTCACTGTTCTCTGCATGACTATTAGCTGAAAATAAATAAAAAATATTTCTAATTTGTCTCAAAGGGGATGATGGAGTATTAGGAGTACTGCTAATTTCTTTAATCATTGCCCAAGGCTAACACTAATTTAAAAGTTAACTTCTTCCAAAAAGCTTCTTCTTTCTTCAAAAACTACTCTTCATCAGGAAAACTTCCAAGTATCAATGAAAAAAATATGTGTTTATTTACAGTGATCAAAACCTAGCATCATTTACCTTGGAGTAATTTTAGCAGAAACAGCAAAAACCTTTTCCAGTCTTTCTTTTCTTTTTTTTTTCCTCATTAAGGAAAATATATTCTCTGTTTTATTTTACCATCTCAAAGGCCATGTTAATATAAATGCACATCTTAGAGTGAAAATGAATGGATGGGAAAAGGAAGCAATTCACTCTCTGAGTAATTAATTTAAATCAGGTAGGATAGGGTTTGTTTCCCTCTAGTAGTTAGGAAATAAAGCTCATGTTGTGACAAACAACTAATATGCCACAGGAGCTGCAGATTTTTTAAGTGTGCAAATTAATTTTATCTAGATGAAGGTTTTTTGCAAAAAATGTTTGCCTCTGCTATGATTGATATAGTCATGTGTCATAATCACACACAATTACATTTAGGTGATCCAATGAAGGTGACATCATTTTATTGCTTCAAAAGTATAAGCACAAATGCACAGAACTCTGGATACCTCACTTAGTTGTAGTGCTGTATTTTATTAATATCAACCCACCTTGAAAACAAGATGTAGCAATTGCTGACTGAAGAAACAATTAACATGTTATTCATAATTTTACAACATTGAGTGTGCTATCCTAAAGATATTGAAGTTATTTGCATAAAACTGGGACAAAAAAGAAAAAAGTTGAGAAGCATTACAAAAAAAGCAGACTTATTTTAACATTATTTGATTTTCAGAATGCGGTTTATTTATTTACATTTTTAATAAATTCACATGTGTGTATTAGAATTCAGCTTATTCACTTTTTGTTGTCTAGTACATCCAAAGGACCAATTCTCTAGGGGAAACAAGAGGCTTTCATGCAACTTTCTGCCAGTACAATATCATTCTTAGAAAATAGCATTTCCTGCATCAAACTGTACAGTAATTTCTAATTTAATATAAGAATCTCTTGTAGTCGAACAATAACATCTCTGATGCTATTACACTTTCAGAACAATCATGCTAAATACAATCACTCATAGACTGTATTGTTAATTTTGTGTTGTTCTGATCTTCTGTGTAGGGAGGAGTTACAGATGCTGTTAATATCTGAGGAGTTTAATAGAGTAAGGCTACAAGTTAGAAACAGAGAACTTTACAAGTAAGGGTGAAATTTAAAATTCCCTGAGCTCTTGAGCGACTGACTTAGCCAGCCACCAGGTGTAGGACATACCAAATCTCTGTTTCCAGGCTTCCACACTGTAAGACTACACCTTCCTTTACTTAGGGCAGGCTAGACACCATAGACCACACATGGGTACATTCAGGAGGGCTTTTAAAATTGAAGGCCTTAATCACAACCTGAATACTATCCTGCAGAGTTTGTTGTAGCTTCTGATTTTGCAAGAAACATTGCAGACACCAACTAGACTTACTAAAGTCAGTAAATAAATAAAAACCCACTGTTGACTTCATAGCAGTGGTGATAGATTTATCTCAGGATTTTAATCAGACCTCAGGAAGGCAATTTTTAGCTGTGGCTTTGAGTGCTGACTATCTGAAGAGAGTAGCTGAATTCCTCAGTCAAGAGGCCTCTTTGCAAGAAGTTGCCACAGCTCTTCAGGGTTTGGCATCCCAAGGAAGTGGCAGCAGCTAATGAGCAGTCCTGAGTCTGATGTCTGACCTCCAGGGGCACACTTAAGTGACCAGCAGCCCCCATGCTCAGCACAAAGCTGCTCTGCATCACCTTTAAGAGGCACACAAAACCCTCTCTTTACTTGTTATGCCTGAAGGTCAAGGGAACTGATTGTGCCCCTCTGCTCTGGTGAGACCCCACTTGGAGTGCTGTGTTCAGCTCTGGGACTCCCAGAACAGGAAAGACTTGGATCTGTTGTAATGACTCCAAAGAAGGGCCACAGAAACAGTCAGAGAGAGGGAGCATCTCTCCTGTGAAGAGGATTGAAAGTTTCAGGATTGCTCAACCCAGAGAAGAGAAGGCTCCAGGGAGAATTTAATTGCAGTCTTGCAGTACTTGAAGGGGACTTACAAAAAAGATGAGGACAAATTTTTAAATTAGTCTGCTGCAGGACAGGGGGGAATGGTTGCTTAGAACCATTAAGGAAGGTCAGTTCAGAGAAGATATAAGGAACAAAGTTTTTATGCTTATGGTAGTGAAGCACTGGAACAGAGAAGCTGTGGGTGCCCTATGCCTGGAAGTGTTCAAGGTCAGGTTGGATGGGGCTCTGAGAAACCTGGTCTAGTAGCAGGTGTCCTTGCCCATGGCAGAGGGGCTGGACTAGATGACCTTTAAAGGTCCCTTCCAGCTGAAAACATTCCATGACTTCATGATTCCCTGCCTACCTTTGGCAGACTGAGCTACCTTCTGTAAGCCAAATACTCACCCATACTTAGTCTGAATCCTACTGAGCAAGGGTCACATTTGTTTCATGTTGTTTATCTCTCCCCTTCAAGAAACTGTCTTCATGCAAGGCATTTTCTTTTACATTAATTTCTATGAGTTTGTGACAGAGAAAATGAATGGCAGAAGCTTGCCTGGAATTCAGTTTGGAAGATGATGAAAGAAAGGGAAAATTCCCTCTGTTTCAGTACCAAGATTACAGGCAATTTTTCCAAGAGATTTTTATTTTGTTTTGTCTCTGGTTAGATGATGTTGAAATACTTCAAAACAAACAAACCTAAAAATTTAGTCATATCAAGGAACTAAACTGTTTCAGCTTAGGCCAGCTCCATTTAAAATTACACTGATGAGAGGAAACATCCAAATTATCATATTAAACCTCTATAGCATGTGAAAATTGAATTTTTCAGTGAAATGTTTACTAGTCATGTATTTCATGGGACCATTTACATCAAGACATATTTTACAGGATCTTAGGAGAATGCATCTAGAAAAAACTCTTCAAGAAAATATCTTGTGTTGGGAAAGGTTAAAAAATTGACATGATCACAATAAAAACTCTTTGCAATCATAACGAAATAGTCTTTCCATCAAGTTTTCATCATCAATTTTTTGTCATCTTCCACTAAGACAGGTTGTACCTTATGTAAGGTATCTATTCTAGGGGTGGGAAAGGCAATCAGGAGGGAAGAAGGAGGGGAAAGGGATGAGTTCAACTGCTCCCTGTTAGAAAGGATTAAGGCAATGTTTATACAGACATTCAGATCAATTAGGTATCAAAAAAGGTAATTAACTATAAATATCTTCACCCTCCTCTAGATTGTAGTGAATATATTTTCACAAAAGATAGGACAAACTCCCTTTCCTACTACATATTTGGAAAACAAACAAAACCAACACAAAAAAAGGGCAAAGAAGAAATATATTGTCACAAAGTAGAACTTCATATTTCTTAAAGCTCTTTTTCTCCATATGCTACTTTCATATAGTCTTCCCCAGAGACATGAGAAAATTTTTTCTGTAAAATAGATTGTCTTGACTTTTCATTCTCACTAGTTTTCTGTAATACAGGAAAAAGAAAAGAAAAGAAAAGAAAAGAAAAGAAAAGAAAAGAAAAGAAAAGAAAAGAAAAGAAAAGAAAAGAAAAGAAAAGAAAAGAAAAGAAAAGAAAAGAAAAGAAAAGAAAAGAAAAGAAAAGAAAAGAAAAGAAAAGAAAAGAAAAGAAAAGAAAAGAAAAGAAAAGAAAAGAAAAGAAAAGAAAAGAAAAGAAAAGAAAAGAAAAGAAAAGAAAAGAAAAGAAAAGAAAAGAAAAGAAAAGAAAAGAAAAGAAAAGAAAAGAAAAGAAAAGAAAAGAAAAGAAAAGAAAAGAAAAGAAAAGAAAAGAAAAGAAAAGAAAAGAAAAGAAAAGAAAAGAAAAGAAAAGAAAAGAAAAGAAAAGAAAAGAAAAGAAAAGAAAAGAAAAGAAAAGAAAAGAAAAGAAAAGAAAAGAAAAGAAAAGAAAAGAAAAGAAAAGAAAAGAAAAGAAAAGAAAAGAAAAGAAAAGAAAAGAAAAGAAAAGAAAAGAAAAGAAAAGAAAAGAAAAGAAAAGAAAAGAAAAGAAAAGAAAAGAAAAGAAAAGAAAAGAAAAGAAAAGAAAAGAAAAGAAAAGAAAAGAAAAGAAAAGAAAAGAAAAGAAAAGAAAAGAAAAGAAAAGAAAAGAAAAGAAAAGAAAAGAAAAGAAAAGAAAAGAAAAGAAAAGAAAAGAAAAGATGTTCTTATTGCAGCATTGTTAGTTTTATCCATCTGGAAAGCACAGGTTTTCCTCTGTGGCATCCCAATGACCATAAGAACGGAAACGTAATGACAAAGTTAGGTGGTTCAATAAGCTCCTAAAGTCATTTAATTAAGAAAAACCTACTAAGCTTTTAAGCATGTGTTAGCACATGAGATAACATAGAAAGAAAAGATCCCTGTGCTTGCATCCTGATTTAAGACCTTGAGAACTTGGCACTAGGTTCAGTGGACGCAGGTACTGTGACCAGAGGAAAAGCATTCTCTGCCCCTTATAATATGAAACATGCAAGGTCATCTCTCATAATTTAATTCACTACTGAATAAGTGAACTAGATAAAAGCACTGACTGCTTTTTGAGTTTGACCATGGAGACTAAAAATCCATACCGTGTTGGGTAAACATGAGTAATCTAGGACATTGAAAAAAAATTGTTTATAAACAAGACTTCAAAATACAGAAGCACTAAGAGTTCTGGAACTCTTAGTAGGGCTGGAAAAATAGCTCATAGCAACTGAAAAATAAGAAAACAAAATCTCCCTGATAAAAAGAACACAAAATCTACAGAGCAGACCAAGATCCCTCAGCCATTCATTTATATCAGAATTGCTGGAACAGGTGGTGCAATATGAAATTGATTTTTTAAATCAGCCATCAATGGATACTGCATACCTACACTAGCTACATATGCAACCTGTGAAATCAATCTGTGTGCTCTATCAAGATAAAGTTACTCATTTGAAGGGCAAATCTAATACTAAGTGTACAGTATTTTGATATTCCATTAGCTCTGAGCACACATTATGTTTCTAAAATTAATATCTGTTACCCAGTAACCAATGAAGAGTGTGAAAATCATTGTCTTATAATAACAGAGGTAGTGTTGAAACAAAATGTATTTAAGCTGGAAAAGAGGAGAAAGGATTCCTTTGAAAGTTGGAAGTTCAACTTCCAGAGAAGTTGAACTTACACTAATCACAGGTATGGGTTCTAATTTTTTAAAAATCTACCAGTTAGACTAATTCAGCATTTGTCTGTCTGGAGTCAAGGCTGGGGACTGTTCAAGGGATGCAGTAGTGTGAATTGCAGAATGACAACAGCAGATACGTGGGGAGCAGAGCCTGGGCCTGACACTGTCTGCACACAAATATGGCAGGACTAATGCACCTCTTGCACTGCCTTCTAAAAAGCACTTGGCCTACATGGCTATGGAGTGTTATGAGAAGGGTTTACCTGCTTGCCAGCTCTGCTACAAAACACTATTTATTGCACTTCCTGGGTTGACTGCATCCCAGGTTCATCATTTCCTCTTGTCTGCTGACTGCTGACTGTCCACAGGACTTATCACAGTCATCAGTGCTATGGGATTGCACCTTCTTGGTGAGATCCTCTGCATCTGGGCTGTCCTTTGCTATGAGCTCATCCTCCTCTGTGGAACAATCTGACCTTACTGCTCCCCAGCAATTAGAATTATGCCAAAAGCACTATTAAATGAAATATCTCTCTGAAGGGTCAAACCCTAGAGAAGAAAAACCTTCTTGTGCAGCCAATTCAAGAGGAAATGAAGTTGTGCATTTAATATGCAGGCAAGAGAATGGCTGTGGCACCTCCAGATACTCCAGACTTAGTAAAAAAAATCAATTCAGACTGAGAGTGGGCAAATTAATACTGTGGAATACAGTGGCTGTACTGTATAAACACTCAATGTCTTTCTCTGCATTTCAGCAAAGATTTAATACAGGAGTCTGTGGTGAGCTGACATAATACTGAGATTTCATTTTATTTTTAAAATACACCACAGATCACTTATTAATACATGAAGGATTATAAATATTTAAAACAGGTCTGTAATTGTCAAAATCGATGCACAAAATATATTAGCTGATTTTTGCACTTACACTGTTTATTTGCTTACTCAGAAATTTGGAAAAGTCTAATTCACAATGGATTGCATCAGTAATGTTTTTCTTCCATAAACATATTTTGTAAACTAAATTATCTGTTAGTAGCATAAATCTACACAGCCAGTTATACCCTGACTTCTCGCTTGCCTTCAAAAACAAACCCAAATCTCTCCTCTGTCTAATCCTAGAATTTATTGGCTCAGGAAAAATTTCTCATAAAAGTCAATAGCAATAGCAAATTAAATCCAGCAGAAATTTTATGTGAATAAGGACATTGTGAAACTTATGGATTAAAATTTTTTTGTCATCACATAGAGGAAAGGATAAGAAATTCCCTTTTCTCCTTCTTCATGACTCTTTCAAAAGTTGATGCCAGAGCAAGCTATGAACAATAATCTATGCAATCTGGGGAAAAAAACTGTACCCTTGAAAGGTTGTTTGGTTTCTTTTTTCCGCACATCATGACTTGTTTTACAAAACTTAGGAATCATCCTAAGTTTCCTAGTGTGTTACATACAATAGCATAACTATGTTCAGAGGTATGTGCCTTTTTTATACAGAGACCTTCTAACATTCACTAACTGTGTTCCTAGAGGATGCACACCCAGGAGAGTGTGTGAAGTGAAAGGAAAGAAAGAAGAAAACCTGTCCAAGTCTTCCTAAGCAACAGCTACCCAGCTAATAAATTACAGCCTGTGAAAGGGCACCCACAGCTGTGTCTTTGTAGACCTGCTGGTTCCCAGGAGGCATTCCCTCAGGACTCGGCAGAACCTGGCACAACAGGACAGGAGGATGCATGTCTGTAAGCCTCACTGAGCCTCAAAGAAGATTTTGGCTCTACATTAAATTTTAGCAACTCAAACTCAAGACAAATTCTCCACAAGAATAACATGTGAATATACTGACTGTCATGGAATAGCAATGATCAAGAGTAGTTAAGATCTGAGCTATTCATTTAGCAGTGTATTTTGATTTCAAAATCCATTTCACTTGCGCACCTCTGGTTGAACTATGTTATGACTTAGTCATTCTTTGAAAGTAGCAGCCACAGCCTTGTCCTTTTGTAAGTTATGACCCAATATAATTGTATTTAAAAACTTCAGTGTAAAATATCAACATCAAGAGTTTGAAAGGTAAAAAAAAAGCACCCAATCCAAAAATCTTGAAAACCTTCCCTTAACTATTGATGTTGAGGTTATAAGGCCAATTCCAATTAAAATCTTAAAACCACATTTTTTTCCTTTTTTTTTTTCTTTTTTTTTTTTTTTTTTTTTTTTTACAGCATTAATGTAAATCTTTTCCTATAAGGCTGCTTGCAGACAAATCAAAAAACACCTGGCATTTGTCCTAGATGATTTCTGGATTTCACTTTCTCCAATATCTCTCACATCTGGTCAGTTTTTGGCTTTTGCTAGTTTCCCTTTGAAATAACTGCAAAGACAGTCTGTTCACCAAGCTGAGATTTACCCAGTCACTACCCATCTCATGTCCCACATATTCTGTCTTACAGGTGTTAGCTTTGTTTCCCAGTATTATGCTCGCCTCCCTAAATCCATTCAAAATGCTGATGTACAAATTACCTTTTGTTTTATGACTGTTGCCATGATGATCCCTTTGCTTCTTCATTTATCTCTCCAGACAGCAGAAGTTTTCTATCTACCTATTTAGGGCTCCTGATTTTGGTGTTAATTGAAGTACTCTTTGTGCTGGTAATAACAATAACCCTCCTGAACATTTTTAGCTAACCAAACACATTATAAGACATTTCTTGGAACAAAAAAAAAAAAAAAATCTAGTCTAGGTTAAAACAGTCTAGACCTTACCCACACCAGAGAAAGTCTCATGGCCTCTCCAGCTGGAGCTATTTTCAGAAGAGAGCTTGGCTGCCTGCTCCAGGGGAACAAGCGGTGTGGCACAACAGAAAGAAGCTGGCAGGACTGGGGGAGCTGCCACTGAGAGAGACCTCAACAGGCTGGAGAAAGAGGGAAACAAGAAGTTTGCTTCATGAAGTTCAGCAAAGGCAGATGTGAAGTCCTGCACCCTGGAACAATCACTTGATGCACCAGTACAGGCTGGAAGTTACTGGCTGGAAAGCAGAAAAGACCTGGGTGTTCTAGTGAACAGCAGTGTCCATGAACCAGCAATGCTCCCTTGGAGCTAAGGAGGCCAACAACTGCCGGGAAGTCCAGTGAGGTGAACCTTCCCCTCTCCTCAGCTCTGGTGAGACACAGCTGGAGTGCAGGGTCCACTTCTGGGCTCCCCAGTACATGAACAACATGGGTATCCCAGAGCAAGTCCAGCAAAAGGCCACATAGGCGATTAAGGGTTTGGAGCCTGTCATAGGAGGAGAGGCTGAAAGAGCTAGGACTCTTTCTGGAGAAGAAAAGCTTCAGGAAGGTCTTATAAATATGCAAAACACATCGATAGAGGGAATAAAAAAGATGGAGTTTGACTTTTCTCAGTGGAGCCCAGTGAAAGAACAAAAGGCCATAGGCACAGATAAAAGTACAAGAAATTCCACATTAATATAAAGGTGATTGATGCCTCCTTCTCTAGGCTGGGAGGTTGTGAATCTCCATCCTTGGAGATACCCAAAACCCAACTGGGCACAGCCTGGACAACCTGCTATAGTTGCTCCAAGGCAACCTGCTATAAGATAATTTAGAAATAGGAGGAATATGCCTTACATTATAGACCAAAAGAAATAAGCACTTCTCTTTGAAAAAAGTAAATATTTGTTCCTGTAGGTGGATATTATTCTGACTTTTTGAGTGAAGAGTACTAACAGCATGAAAGACAGACAGATATGCACCAATCTTTTTATGTTCCTGCCAAAAGTTATTAGCCAATGCTGTTCCAAAGGAGTTAATCCACAAGAATTCAAACACAGATAGCAGCTGAGAGCAAACAGTAAAATCATTGCATTGCTTGATCCATTCATGCACATGGAAGTACTCTGCAGAGTTTGAGGAGAAACTCACACATGTTTTGCTGGAGAGTTGCAGTACAGCACCACCCTCTTACTGCTGGCTTTATGACAAGGCTTTTCTCAGAGCAGGCTTCCAGCCAGACTGCTGGAATGGGGAGGCTGAACTGCTACAGCAAACCAGACACACAACAGTAAGCAAGCTTACCACTATCAACTGATTCTTTCTTTCTCACAGGTCTGTATATACCTAGCATTCCATGGCCTTTTTTATCCTTTTGCTCAAAATACCTCACTTTTTTCTCACTTTTTTTTTTTTTTTTTTTTTTTTTTTATTTAATTAGGTTCTCTTA
>VZRH01006479.1:544466-568149 GCA_013397555.1 Urocynchramus pylzowi
TTTTTTTTTTTTTTTTTTGCATCTTTGGGATGCAAATGAACCACCCCAGACTTTCCCACTGCCAACAAAGGTGGTAGTTTGTGATTTAGTAATTTTAAAAAGTAACACATTCCCCCCATCCCTATACACAAAGTGGAAATTAAATAAGTCTGCATGAAAATATGTGAAGAGCTACTTGTAGGAAATTCTTGGAAGGTACTGGAACCAAGGGACTTTAAAAGCCAGCCTCTATGCAAGAAATTCTGAAAGAAAAACCCGGGACTGGTTAAATCTCTTTAGAATTCAGGCATGAAATGTCTAGTATTACAGTGCTTGCTTCGTACAAGTAATGACTGCTTGGAGAGACATTACAATAATTTCGTTTCCTGAAATTTTCCCCAGTCCATTTTTTAAAACACGTTTTAAATAAGTTATACATTGTTTGTAGATGTCTACCTTTGAAATTTAGAAACTGAGGCAAATAAAAGTTAAGTAAATTGTTCAAGGTCCCATGGAAGTCTGTGTCAGAATTTCATTTTCAGAGGTGAATTATGCTGTGCACATTAATAACATAAAGTGTAGTGGTCCAAGTTGCCATTTAGCTTTTCCTTCTTTATAAAAGCAGGAACTTTTCCTAGGTGAGTAGGGGACACCATTTAAAAATAACTGTATTCTGGAGAAATACTCAAAATATATCACATTCCTGCTGAGCCTATGATGGTTCTATTAAGCCAAATTATGGAAGATGCCACTAAGAGAATCCACTGGCAGCATTTCTAGTAGAGCAAACATCCTGATACTGAACCTTCAGTGAAAGACAGAATTCCTCATTATTAGCATCGTGGAAGAAACAGATAGGACAGCCTTAGGTGGAATAAAGCAAACAGCTTTATGCTGTGGTCGGGCAGATTTTAATATGTACAATTTCTACTATCCAAGAGTGGATAAAGATAGTGAATATCTAATAAGTAGTTGATCAAAATCAGATGGATTAAAGATAAAAGTTCTGAATAAGTTTTGAAAGTATCTATGTGTAAATTCATACCACTTGCTCATGCATTTGAAAACATCTAAAGAAACAATTGGTTCTCACAAGTTCCAGTCCTACATCTTATCTTTCTCTTTCCACTCTTTATCACAATGGAAGTGATGTTACACAGCTCTCATCAATATTTTTCCTAAAAATATGGGAGCTGATTTGGGAATATACATATTCCTTAAACAGATCTCCTCTTTTGAATAGATGCAACCTTTATTTTTTAGAGACATGGTTGCACCCTCTATTCATGTTCATCTCTGAATAAATTCCTGGTTATTCATTACCAAAGCTAACACTCTTCTGATTTCAGCCAGCTGAGGCAAAACACCAGGCAGAGAAGACCTCAGGGTGCCCTGAGCAAAGCCTACAGGATAAAAGTACATTAAGTCTTTGCAGAGAGAGCTCTAACTGCAAAACAGACATTTTTAAAATAACAAAAATAAGATTATTAGGGAAAAAAATGCAAGGTGCTGAGGACAGTATAGTAATTCTTTGGAAAGTTTTACTTTGCAAAATGGGGCAGGTGTGGGCAAATGTTGGAGCTTTTAAGTGGGGAGGGAGGCGGGTTGCAATAGTTTTTTTGCAATAAGTATTGGGTGAAATTTCTTCATGGATTTTCTTAGTGCAGTGCCACATGCTCATAGTTTGGACTGATGAGGAAACCACATTGAAAGACTGCAGCAGGGGATAAAATTTCTCCAGCTGCTGTGGCAATACCTTTGTCTGTGCACTGCACTCTACATAATCCTAAAGAATATTACCTGGCTCCAGAAGAAAGAAGGGGACTATACTTCCATAATATATTTCAAAAATAAGCAAAACTAAAACATACTAGGCCACTGCTTCTGTATGGCACCAGATTAGAACAGAGCATGCCATTAGGCAGGTATACAACCAGGTGACTGAGACATAAAAGAAAGACACAATCCCGAATTTTTTTACTCCTTAAAACTAATTTGAAAAGTCCACTCTACTGCCTTTGCCTTTGTGTCTAAAGAATTTAACAGTGTAGCAATGTAAAGCACCATGCAGAATCTTTTTTGTTGAATTGTATTAATGTTGTCCTCAATTAATTAGAAGTAAATTACAGATGAACACCACCAAGCAGATGCATACTTAAATAGCCACAAAACCACCCTAGTCAAAAGAAAAGGAGAAATCAATTAATGATACAAACCTTCAAGACTTCTGGACATCATCAGCTGGTAGCTAATGAGATGAGGAAAGAGCTTGACCTACAAGCAAGTACTGGCAGCAATATTACACCAGCCAAAACAGGATGCAAATCTGATCAAGGAAGGCCATGCACCCATTACAGCATCACACTGAATTCAAAGGTATTAAACAGGAACAGACAGTTTTTGAATTTTTTACGTATCACACAGCAATCAGGTGGAGTCCATAGCTCAGTGGTCATGGTTATAGTATCAAGGCTAGGAATTTAAAGCAGGACAGATGGAATTTCCTTCATTTAGGGAATCCCAAAAGTCTGCAAGAAACATTTGACATGCTCGAATGGTTTTTATGAATAGAACACTGTTATCTAACATGAAATTTTGCCACTTCTAGAGCAGAACTCAGCTAATATAAATTAGCACGGGCTTTCCTGCAGGAAGTAAAAAATAAATATATCCTGTTAGAACTACAGGGGGAATTTCATGTAGGCAAAATCTAATTACACAAGATGGAGTACAGCCAGTGACACCAAGTAACACACACACTCTTTTGAAATGTGTAGTAGAATTTTTTTTTTTAACAGTTAAGCTTTCTTTGGGGCTTCCTTTTCATTCATCTGAAATGCTCATTTGTGCAAAATCAGTTGTAATGGATATAATGAAAATTTACACAGGTCTTGTATAACTGGTTTAAACAGCTAGAATCTGAAGTTTAGGTTTGGCCAGCATCAGGCCACAAAGGCACCTTTGTATAGTGTCAAAATTTTTTTTTGCAGAAACTGGAGACAAGTGGCAATAAAAATTAAAGTATTGAGACTGTCTTTTAAAATATTTCACACACTTCATAAATAAAGCTCTGTATTTTTAGAATATTAATAAAACTGTCCTACTTCTGCCCCTCCGTTTTTAAGTATCCATCGTGTCCCTTTAAAGCAATGACCCCTGAAAAAGGGAAGGAGGCAGAAAGCAAAGCCAGTAATAGAGCACATATCCTGAAGAAACAAAACCAGAAAATTATTGAAATACCCCGCACAGAACTGTTCAAAACCTACACAGCAAATTTCCAAACATCAATTTGTGATTGTGTGTGTGTCTAATGCCAACAAAATGGCATTGGAAGTTATATGTGATTTCCACATTGCCCAGAGTTATAGGTGGCTCATTGAGCCCTGTGCCAAATTCAGTGAATTTCTCATGTGTTCAGTGGCAAGCACTGTTGATCATGCAGTGGTAGCAGTGGTGTTCTGTACCAAGAGCTGGCATTTCTAGTTCTCTGTGGTTTAATTCCTTCCTCCTGCCTTAGGGGTAATTCTGCTGTGAAACAATTGCATTAGCCAGCCACTCAAAGGCAGAAAGAACATCAAGGTGTACAATTAGCAAGAGATGAAACCCAGGAAGAGTGGGCATAGCTGCAACCACCTCTTGTATAGACAGCTCTTTGGCTTATTGATTAAGGCTCCCAGAAAGCAGAAGCAAAGGAGATTCTTTGCAGGACTATTTGTACTTCACACACTAGCATCAAGAAAACAGTGAGAAAAATCGATCAGCAATAGTAAATTTTTTCTCCAGTTTCCAGGATTTTTTTTAATACTTGGAGCAGTGCAAAGTCATGCCCCAGACGTTTCACATTACATTTACATATGGCTTGCTCATCACCCCTTTTTGTCTTTCCCATTCCAAAACAAACAAAATTCTCTTCCATTTGCTCATGAAAGAAAATTTGTTCATATCCACATTACATGTGGAAGAGATTCCAACGAGGATGATGCCCAGTTATCGCTGTAAAGCTAAAAAAATCCCCAAACATGAAGTGATTTTAATACCCAGACATGACAATAGGCGTTTCAGAAGTTAGTCTTCGTCAGCTTCATCTTGTTCTGTGCTTTAAATGCTTTCTTTTTTAATTAGATTCTGTAAATACACGTCTGATAACTAACTGTACTAAATAATTGATATAAACAAAACAAGTCCATAAACTGAAACAATGTTATAAAATCAAATACATATTCAAGTATCAAAAAAACACTGAGTTTGTAATCAACTTCCCACTGTAGCAATCTAACTCACATATATATTTCCATTATTCAATTCAGTTAGTAAAAAAAATCACTTTTTTTACATACAAAAGTACTATTCTGGAACACGTATTGTTGGGATAAGGGGTATAGTTAAGGTAATACCTTGGGAGAACTCTAGGCAAAACCAGAAAGCAAAATTTGGACCAGAACACTCCCTGTGTTCAGAGTTAGTTTGAAGCAGAGTATTTTTATTCAGGTCTCTCTGGAAATTGTTCCTGTAAGCAGAAAATCTGCTCTTTGACTAGCTTCTAGCACTTCAAAGTCTGGGCTCGTGCCACAGGATGAAATAGCTATTGAGTGAGAAAGGGAGCAAAAGCTTTCTGAAGCCACCTTGCCAACATGACTCAAAACAACTATGAAGGGACCATCTATAAAGCTTGAAAGTTAAAACTCTCTTCACACAGAATTTTTTTTTACCTTTCTGCTAAAACTACCAGAAAGCATCATTTAGTTCTTTAGAGCTTCTGGCATCTCCAACCAGCCTGAAACCACCAATCTGGCCTTTGAAGGGCAACGATTTTTTTTTCACATTTTTATTTACTGTAACAGTAAAGATTTAATACAATGTGATCAATGAATACTTTGTATTTGTCCTGAATATTAATTGCCATAACAGAAAAATGATTGTGCTGCACAGCCAGTGCGTAGCTAGACAGTAGAGAAAATGTTTCCACAGTAAATAAACAAGGTAGCAGACATGGGTATGTCTGAGTTTATTTCAGGTGATCAAGTGATTAGCTGTTGTTTGAATTCCTGAAAGGAAAGCTGCCATCATCAACAATGTTTTCTTTTAATTTTTCTGCCAAATAAATAGGTATGTACACAGGATATTTCCTCTAGTACCATAACATCTGTATTCAGAGCATGAGACAAACAATTAGTCTGTGTTAGCTGTCAGAGGTCATTAAAGAAAAATGGGTAACAAAAGGAAAAAAAGAGCACTTGAGAAATGGGGAAAACAGACTGTGTATGTGTTTCTGTTTAAACATTTGCCAAGAAGACCTCACCTACATCTTAAACACATACATGACACAAAAAGGAGGGAAAATCCATTTCATGAGGAACAGTCTGTTTAGGATATTTCTGTAAACATGTGTTTATCAAAAGTTTTGTGTTTGTGCTTATCTGTAGAGTTTAAAGCTACTGCTCATATTTTAAAAACCTTTTGCTTTTTCAAAGAATAGTCATTTCACAATCCCACAGCTTGAAACCTGTAATTTTGCCCACATTTTCTCTGTGCCTTGTGTCAGCTTCTCATCTTTCACATGGTTGGCAATTTTCAGCATTGAAATATGTGTAAATTACTGCTTTTGCAAGAGATATTAGCACGTCATTATTGCTAGTTAAAAAGAAAGAGTAAATATGGAATTAGGAATACTAAAAATACAGTCTTCCCACAGTCCCTGAATGCAAGAAGTATTCAATTTTTTCAAAAAATTCAAAGTATTCCAGATTCTTTATATGAAACAAACAACTATTGCTCTCAAATTCAAGAAGTTTTGAGGAAGGTGTTGGTGTTAGTACATGTTATGTGCCATCATAAAATTTTTTTGACCCTATTCTGAGACTGACTGGACAAAAATATTAAAATTTATTGCAAAGGGGAATCAGCATTCTGAGTCTCTAGATACATATCCTGCATAATAAAAAAAGTGGGGGTCTTTTGTTGTGTAGAAAAGCAGTGCCATAATTTTTTAGAGTTTTTGAATGTCAGAGCAATAGGAGGGAATTAAAACATGAACTTGGAAATAAAATCCTAAGGGGGGTTTTAGATAGTCAGAGTTATGTGGTGATGCCGGCGTTGATATTTTGATATTAATCCTGCGGTTTCTTTTCTATAGATCATAACTTTCTTAAATATTATTTACATTTGAGACTTGTCTCAAAGTCATCAAGAGCTGTATTATCAATTAAGTTGAACCAGTGCTACCAAACTGCCTGCTCTCTTTAGTTTTGACAGAAAAATTTCAGGTGACAGAAATTCAGTGCAGTATGCAATCCGCTAAAATATATTTACCAAATTGTTAAAAACAAGACATATATCAACTGATGTCTACCCCTCTAATATTATTTTACTAGTCTAAAAGGCTTAAATCTAACAGGAGAGGTGTCTTACATGTTTTTTTCTAATGGCCAGTGAATCCATAGGAACTGAATGGAAGCTGAAATATTACAGCTGGTGTTCTGAGAGAATGAACAAGATAAATGTACTATGAAAAGGATGAATAATAAAAACACTCTGCAGATGAAACTGAATTCTTCTGAAGAATATATAAACTTACAAAGACATAGTCATTATTTAAATAGGGAGATCCATGTCATTTGTGGAGAACAAACCACCAATAGACTCTGTGAAGTTTCAGTCCATTAAATTCAGAGGAGTTTTATACTATAATAGAAATAATATTAAAAATTTAATTGTTGGTATCCTATTGTGCAAAGAAAGTATATCCTTAACTCTGACACCAAATCCAGTCACAGTGAGAAAGCATTTAAAACACAAGGTTCATAAAATGTAATTGAAACAAAAACAATGGCAACATTATAGAAAACATGAAGAGAGTGAAAAGTGGTGAGTATTTGCACAAGAAGAGAACATTCAGTGGAACCATTGGGTGTCAAATTTTAAGCAAATGGAAGCCACAAAGTACTTCTCAAAATACTGTATATTTATGGTATGGAATCCATTGCCACAAGACACTGTAAATGCCAGAACTATAAATACATGGGAGAAAGGTCCATCAGGGGCTATTAACACACTAGATGCAACCACCAGTTCAGGAAGTCCCTAAACTTGAAGCATTCATGCAGTAGTCCTTATCAGTGGCAGGACACTGGGCTAGAAGAGCTGTAGGTTTCCTTAGGTATGACCAGTCTCAGTTCTCTTGATGCAGAAACATGTCAGCAAGCAACTGATTTCAGGTCTAGGAAAAAATAAATAGTAAGGATATTGGCTCATTGTGGCCTGGAATACACCATTTAGAAAAAGAAAACCACGTAAGGACAGAACCTTAAATGCAACTATATACACGAGGTACTTGGCCACTCAGTGTCGTGGCAGGTTAAATTGAAGGAGTTCATCATATTGGTAATTCAGAGAAACCCATTTAAGTTAATGGAATAAGATGCTGATGGAAGTCCTACAGAAGCACACAGTTAAAATCAATCCAAGTGAAAAGTGGAAGCATTTTTGGGAAGTAGGATATCAAATGACCCACTGGATGTCTACATAGGTTTTGGATTAAGATCAGGAGATAAGATGCAGTAATGTTTTTTATCATAAGCATATACCATAGAAAAACGTCAGGTAAAGTCAGCACATAGTCCTTAAGCATTCTTAATTATAGCATAAAAGAATTTTGAATTTTGTAGTGTGCAAAATTCTCACATTCAATAGATATTTCTTGAAAGGTATCCAATGTCTAGGACCACTCTCCTCACCACGATACCCTTTCTGTATAGTGGTGCAGTGCTCTGCACAGGTACAACTTCATATGATGTATCACCTCTGCCAGCAACCTGTATTACAGCTGGCACATGACATTAAAGTATGTATGGGCATTTGTCTGCAATATAAAAGTGGAATAAGAAATGCTTATTTGGAAGACAAGACATGAAAATGCAGCTCAGAGGCAGCTTTTAAGTTTGTATTAGACATTACAGGTTATATTGCAGGTTTTTCAAACAACCACAAATAGTTCATTCAAACTCAGTAATTACAGTTGCTGGTATTTCAGGAATGTCACAACCTAAAATTTACATAATAAAGATAGAACTTAATTTTCTCTGAGGTATATCAGAAATCATTTTCCTGGATCAAACTGGTACAGACAGCTATTTCACTTGTGAAATATTTGGCAGGTAAATTTTGTTTAATGATTGGTTACTAATCTGTCTAATTCAAAAGTCATTAAAAACTGCCTGCTTCCTCACTGGTCAACCTACTTATTAAGGACAGTTCTATTTACATAATGAATGGTTACACTGGTGAGTGTCTGCTTGAGCCTGAGTAACAATCCTTTGTGAAAGCCACCTTAAACACCATCTGTTTTAATACCCTAAAACAGAAATAGGTCTAAATAAAGTTATAATTTCTTTAGAAATAGAATAAGAGTAAGTGAATATCTAGTTGACCACTCTCTTCATACCATCAATGAAAGCTATTTCCTGGGGACAACTCAATTCATAATTGACCACATGTAAATAAAGTCTTGTATGGGACAATTGCCTAAATATGAGGAGCTGTCTGACAGTTAAGTCCTGCCTCTGAGGTGTTTATGGTCTTAGAAATGAAATTATCGAAGTGTACAAATGTCACCTGATTCAATGCTGGCAAAATTATTAGTATGCAAATTACAACAGGAAGATTAAGTGTCTGTACCAAATCAGGGAACCCATTTCAGATGCAGAATCATACTCTAGCACTACAAATGCTCAAAAAAACCTTCTACCTACACAGGGCAGAGGGTAGTTCTGGCTACAGACAAACACTTGGATATGAATAAAAGGCAGAGATGACACTGGTTTAGTTTGTAAGAACAAAGAGTCAAATGTCACAAAACTATAATTCTACATGTTATGGGATGAAAGATTTAATAAATAAAGAAAACAGGAATTAATTTTCATATCTACCAAGTATGCTGTACTTTCAGGAAGGGGGTGAAAAAATGTATTTTTCCACTTTGAAAGATGAAATTTTAACTCAGCATTTTCAAAATTTGCAGGTTTCTCTAGTACAGAATTCTCTTACTCATGGGATTGGTGAGCTCTGTAGCTCAGTTATACTGGAGAAATTACTCAGATTGGAAAAATGAAAGTGTAACACTTAATTCACTTAAAAAGTGGATGTAAGACTTAGTTATCAGAGTTCTTTGGAGACTTTTCCAAAAGAAGGTTTTCTTGATAGGAAGATGTCTTTTAGATGATTCAGAGACATACAATGCTTCAGATAACTTTCAGAGTTCTACTCTGAACTGTTTCAGAAGCCACAGCTTTATCAGACAATCTGATCTTAGTGTCCAGTGATCTTAATTAGCCCAGTGTCTTCACACTGGGTAGACCTAATTCTTCTGTATTTTATATTTTTGAACATATGGGATGGGCTGTGTTTCAAGGAGCAGGTCCAGTCCTTCAGCAGACACACTGACTGCCGTTCCAGTTTCAGAACAGGGACTTCTGACACAAATAGCTCAAGGTTTCCAAGGAAGCCTACTGCTTATGCTCAAAATATCTGGGAAGTATGGAGTTGCAAAACTATGCTGGAAGAAACTAATTTCACCCCAAACACTTATATAATTCACTCTCAGAGTTCACAGGAGATATTTTAAATAAATACCAGAGCAAAATACCGACCCCACTCTCTCATCAAAATGCAAACTACGGCCAAAGAGCTTGATTTGTGCTAGAAAAAGCAATATTCATGAAGAAAGATCTCACAATCTTTAAAGTTAATCTTTATTCTTATCTGGTTTTTTCACAATTGTTCGTTTTGTGCCTCTTCTATTCTTTGTCTTCCATGTACCTTTGACTGCATTTCAATTTTTATGCCTCCTATGCTGTTTTTTGCTCCTCTACTCATTCTTAGGAGGTTTTCACCATCCTCTTGTAACCCAAACATCCACTTTCTATTTATTTTCACATCAGCAAAAATGCATTTTTCTATCCAATCTCCAAAAGATCTATCTTTGTAGGAATGGTCCTAGTTGGAAACTGAAGTGGAGAGCAAGTCAGATTCTGCTTTTTCTCTCTGTTTTTGCCTCCTTAACTGCTCTGTAGTTCTTGCTGCTGTTTTGTTACTACTTATGAAAAGGCACACAAACATATGCATGGAGAAAATACAGAAAGGGAGTTTTTTACTTTACAATCAATTCCTTGGCTTGCAACTTCTTTGTATTGAGGTCTCCAGCTAAGAATGATTCAATGAAAACTAACTGCCTATAACTAACATTTTCTACATCCTACATCAGGTAAAGCAGTAGAGTGGTTTGTATTTAATAAAACAGTCTTAGATTCAAGCTTACAAGGTTAATTATGTGTGCATTCATGGTGATGTTAATGGTGAGAAAGCTGAACAGACAAGAATAATGATATTGTGAATTAATATGGGAGCAGATACTGCTGCCTGTAAAGTTAAAAAACCCTTTGTTTCCCCCCAAAACTCCCCCTGTTGTAACTCAATGTAAAGGACTGTTTTAAAAAATAATGACTGGTTTGGATTAGGTTTCCAGTTCAGTTATAGTACCATCAAAATTTTTAAGCTGATTACATACAAATATGGAGGTTTTTGTATATCACGTCCAACAAGTAACAGTCTTATAGACTTTGCTTAAGTTTGAACTACAAATGCACAGCAAACCACATAGCAAAAAGGCAAAATAAAAACTGTTATGTGCTTTGCAATTTCGTGTTCTTCGTACAGTTTTGTTTGCTTAGAAAGCATCAGGGGTTACTTTCCAGTTTTTTAGCACATAAAAGTCCCATCTTCCTGGATCTGCTGAAACTGAATTCTGTGGAAGACCATACTTAAGCAACTTGTCTTTAATTTCAGTTAGAATTTAGACTCAGATGTTGCATTGCTTGTGAGGTTTTGCCTGGGGTGTGGGGAGATGTTGGAAAGCTGCCAGTCAAGTCACAGCATTTCTAATGCCAGTTCTCATATCCAATACGCCCACAATTTGCTTTCTCTGCTTAATAGGAGTCTTATCTCACTGAACTCTGCTGAGTGCACTGAAATGTTAGAAATTTGTATCTGTTCACTTTACAGATCTCCCATCCTCCTGCCTGGATGCATTTTCAATGTTCAATTCCTGAGTTTCTCTAATGTAAGTGTTTCAGTTTTGTCTTTTCAAGCACCTTCCAGTGAGCTTTTAGGTGCTGTACAACAAGGGCTGCCTGAGACTCTTTTTATTTGCTTTTCATAAAATGAGAAGATATTTTGTGGAGTTGGCTGCACTCCAGTTTAACTTCTGTTGAAATGGCTTCACAGGCACAGAAACTCTTTCCTTAGCAGCATTCCCAGCCCCACAGTAGAGCAGCTGGCAAAGCACGTACTCAAATGCTGTTGATTGCTAACATGCAGCCTACTCTGCTCCAGTTTGAGCATGGATATCACCAGACATCTCCCACCTCCCTGACAGAAAAAGCAGCCAGAACTGAGCACCTCCCCCTGTAGGTTCCCTTTGGACATTCTCTGGATTTTATATATATTTAGGTTTTAGTCTGGAGGAGATAGAGACAGAAACAGAGAGTAACTTTATTTTATGGACCACAGTCAGAGCACACAGTTGGGAGGTGGGGTAACACTGTTGAGGCTGTATGGATTAAAGCAGCTTTTCCCACACTGTGGATGGAAGAGCTCTGTGCCAATAACTATAACATACTTTCTAATTTATTGTGTAATGTCAAGAATATATGGTGCATGTTATTTTTTCTTTTGCCAGTCTGGTTGTTAATTTCTCCTTCTTCTAGTTTACACGTCACAAAGACAATTTTTTTGCATTACATTTAAAAGTGTTGCCCATGCCTGAGTTGATATCAGACAACTTTGGGCAGGCTACAGATGTTTAGAGATGCCAGACACTCTACCTGCTAAGCAATATGGAGGCAGTGCCTAGGCCTTTTGCCAGGCCTTGTTGTTTGTCATTCTGACTGCCCTTGGGTCCTTTTAAAACAGGATGGAGAGGGGTTTTAGTATTGCACACTTGTTCTACATTTTAAAGGATTATTTAAAATGAATTATTTATCATTAATAAATATGATTTTATTTAATCATATTTTATGATAATTAAAATAATATTTATTAATAAATAAATAATTATTAATTTTTATTTATTAATAAAAAATTAATAAATAATTATTTATAATAAATAAATAAATTATTTATTTATTAATAAATAAAAAAATAATAAAGCGTGAATTTAAACCAAAACAAAGAGTGGATAAACAGATAAACTCATCAACACTGAATTGCCACATAACCTGATCATTATCATCATTCTTTTAATCCTATTACTTTGCAGTGTGTACTTATGAGAACTTATTCTTTTGGATTCACTCTTATCTAACAAAAAATGGCTTGACTTTGCTGCCAACTTTAGTCTCCATTACTTCTCCAGACATGTTCCCTCTTACCCACAAGTACCCGGTTTTCTCCTCCTACTTTACTCCCCCCTCCCCTTTGTTCAGACAACAGTCTTCATGATCCTGTTCACAGGATGTTCACACAACAATTAGAGCTCACAGGAAGAAGATTCACAGAAAGCTGTTTCCCAGTGAGATTCTTTTATAAACAAACTCAGCATGTGCAGCTCTTATTTAGTACATTTTACACAGTGTGCTCTGAACTACGATGTAAGAGGAGCCATATTTTATTAACTTCCTGTATTTTTATACTAGAAGTCCCAGCAGAGCTGACTGGGTCTAGAATATAGAGCAGGATAATCAGGTTCTAGTAATTAGTCACAGAACAAACTTTTAGCAATTTGTCAAACAGCCCTAGGCAGCTGAAGATCTTGGGTTTCCTCTTTCCTACAGGAAGCAATAACAGAACCTCAGTCCTCTTCAAATCAGTGAACAGATGGGTAATCACCTAACTGTAACAACCAAGGGTGACCCTACCTCTACATGATATCAGATTCAGCTTGATGTGTAATGTCAAGAATATATTCTGCATGTACTTATTACCCAAAAAAACATGCATACTTGTGGCATGCAGATTCATAAAGAAGTTGGTAGCACAATCTTGTCAAATTTCTTGGGCATGCAGTTAACTGAAAGGAGAAGCTCCTGTCAGAAAAATACGGATTTTTTTAGTTCTTCTCAGTTCACATCATGCTTTTCTCTAAGAAACATATTAAATACCATCCTGAATTAGTCTGATCATCCATGGAGAGCAGCATCCTCTTTAGTAGGATGTGTTTCTGTGTTAGAAACTTCAGAGAACTCTGCAACAGTAAGTGTGTAACAACATGCCATCAGGGAGTTTTCTTCCACAGAGCAAAAAATGGTCAGCTAAGTTACACTATAGAAGAGCTGATAGCTGCTTCCCTTGTGTTTAAATGAAACAGTGCTCATCACTGATAGGCTGGCACATCCTTTCTAAGTACCTAGGTAGGGCAAGAAACCTTTGAATGCTTCAGACACATTGCCTGGATCTACCCTAAGTTCTAGGTTTTGATTTCCAAAGTCATTTTCTAGAATCTTGCTTACACAACTCAGCTATAAATTCAGCTCCACTTAACCATGGTCTTGTTATGGCATCCAAACAAAGCTAATGAGAAATAAAACCTCTGAACTAAAATAAATTATTGGCAGCTATATAACAAACTTTCCACAGGACAACTCTAGATTTTGGCTATCATTAGGGAACATTGGAAAATCTCCTTTTCATGTAAATGACTTTATTGCAAGTCACACAATTTTTTTTTTCAACCTCACATTCTATGGTAATAGTTATATGGGCTTATCAATCTTAATCTATTTATTTCCTTAAGACTCTAGCATGCAGGTCTACAGAGAAAGGCTTGTAAGCATGTATCTTAAAGGCTCAATCTATAAGATCTCTTAAAGAAATGCAAGCCAATTACTTCTTAGAATCTCATTAATTTCGACAACTTTCAACATGGTTTCTTGTATTAGAGGAGATGCAGGTAAAACTGAGTTTTTCTGACATGATTTTTTAACTACAGCTACAGTTTCTGTACATTTGGATTGCTACTACTTGGTAGATGATAATTTTTTAACCCTAGGGAGAATTACCTTCACTGCATCCTTGGCCACTATAAGCATATAAAAATTTTTAAAAAAAAGTTTACCCTTTAGCTCCTAGATACACATAAACATCAAGATAGTTACATTACTTCTCATCCCTAGATGAAGAAAATTTCTTTCTCTTTATACCAAAGTTACCTGTTCAGTTTGTCATTCACTGTTTTCATATTTGTTTTGTCTGTCATACCAACTGCCCACTTCCTTTTCCAATGACACATCACATCTTGTGATATTTAAATAACTGCTACTAAATAAAATTTCACTTTTCCTCACTCTATGAAAGGAACACACTGTACCAATTAAAGAGCTTTCTATGAAGAAATCTAATTATAAAAACACAAGGCCTAATTCAAAGCCCATTTTAGTCCATGGAAATACTTCTATTGACTTCTTTGGCCTCAAGTCCATACTCAGCAATGTTTAAGTTGAATAAGAAGAGAGCTTATTTCCAGTTAACAAACAATTCATGGGCATATTAAATGCAAATATATACTTACATTATCTCTACATGTTCCTATAAAGCATGCAAATTGACCACTTTGCAAGTACAGTGTTGTACCAGAGCAAAAAGTTCACATGAAAATTCATACATTCCTGCATATCTATACAGGATTTTTACAGATAACATATGGAATGAGGAAAGAATTTTCTCTGTGAACATCACATAATGGGGATGTGAAAGCTTCTTTGGGAAATGTGAGTATTCTTCAAGTTAAAATTCCTCATTCAGTAACTTCCCGTAAGTTTAAGGATTTCTAGAGTGGTCAAATAGCCACAGGCTATGCTTGTTTACTAGTGGGCATTTCTGCATCCTTCAAAACCTTATTTATCAAGGGACCTGATAAATTGAATTTTTCTCTCTTTCTGCCCCTCAACAGGACAGTGGAAGCAATGGGATTTGCTCCTTTTTTGTACTGCCTGTTTTGTGAAAGACCCAGCAAGGAAGCCATTAGTAAATGGAGCTGGCAGAGGAAGGGCTTGCTTTGGTCAGTAAAAAGACTACACCTAGATCCAGCCTCTGTGCCTGAGACAGCTTGCTCTGCAAAACAAAAGTCTCTGTGTGCAAATTCCCCCATCACACATTTTCTTTCTCCACTGTGTGAATTCAGCCTGGCTGGGAAATTGCCAGAGCTACCAGCTGAGTAACTCCATAGAGGAGAGTTTATTTTGAGGAAAGGAACAGGACCTGTGGCTCCAGCCTATCTTAGTGTAGGAGCTGGAAATAAACCACAAATACTGCCAAGTTTTTCCTGTTTTCTCCCTCAGTAGAAAGAATTACATTTGCAGAATATTACCACTGACAGGAATGGGATCAGAATGGCATTTCCAGACTTTTTTAAATAAAGAAAATCCACTGAGTAATCACTAGAGCAACTAAAGATTGTGGAGGTGATGCCAGCTATAAAACATGAATGTATATTTTGAAAGCCAGCCAGAATAATTTTTAATGACCTTTCTCAACCCATTTGGCCTCTAGATAAAAGAGAGACTTTGCTTTGAGTATGTGTCCTGAATGCAGGCAGACCCTGTGTCATTTGAAAAGGGAGAAGAGCTTAAAAGAGTAAATTTCTGCTAAATTCAATGCTATTTCAGAGCAGGACTTTGCATCTTGGGCTTATTCTGTCTCAACACGCACATTCATGTTTATTTCCATACCCATATTTTTAACACAGCTGGCTAATTCTGCCTTCCCAAAACTTTATTTAAGGAAAGCTATCCAAGTGTTTTCTGGACAATGTTAACTTCCCATTAACATTGCTAGATCTCCAGAAAGCAAAATCCTTTCTAAAGGCATCATAGCACATTCTCAGCAGCAAAATACTACCAAGATGAATCATGACATTATTGTTTGAGTATCCAGAACCTTTTGTGAAGTAAGTATGAGTGACAAAAAACAAACTTCCAATGCAAATATTGGAACCTCATAATAATAGGCATTAACATTACAGGCCTTGACTGAAGTGTCTTGAAAGCATGTCCATATGTAAAATTATATAAATACTTCAATGTTATCTAGATGTGTGCATTTGATTCATTGTAATTCATTCAACTACTCAAAAAAAACAAACCAAACAAACAAAAATGCAAAGACTGTCCAAGTATAATAGAAATAGTCACAAATTATGTAAGGCAACATTCCCTTCTTGCAAAAGATAAAATAAAATTACAGGAACAGAAGTATACACGTTTGTGGATGTAATTACCTCATGTAAAACTTCATAAGAAGTTTGCTTCCAGTTTTGATCCAAGATTCAGATATAGCACATTCCCAAATTCACTAGACATGAGGCCTCTAGACATGAGGTAGTTCTAATTCTTCTTTCTTAAACACAAATCAGTACTTTATTCCTCATTTTTCTGTGTCTCCCATTCTATGAGTTTAACATTTCAGTCTTCATCATTGTTTCAGCCTAAATATTGCATTATACTGTAAAACAATGAACAACAGTAATTCATGCACAGCTGCATTATTAAACAAACTTTATTTCTGTATGCTACAGATTTCTTAAAGAAGACCAAAATTACTCGATTGCAAAAATCCACTGTATCTCAGCAATTTAAGAACTGAGTGTTTAGGAGTATCCTTCAAAAGAAAATGAGAACATATTAATGTGATAGAAAAGCTTGCCTAGTAGAAAAGACCCATTTACAGAGTAATGGAGATAAAGAGATTAATTGGCTTATAGTGGTTACTAAAAGCCAGTCAATGGAATATCAAATCTCTCAAAAATGGAGGGAGGAAAACAGACTGTAAGCCATCAGTGTTAAATTAATCTTTTAGACTGTAATGACTGACAGACAGGTCTATCCTAAATGTCCTTGGATAAAAATTCAGGATAAGTTTTTTTCATAACCTGTATACAAAAGGCAGGGAAATCTGCTTATGTCTTTCCTTTCTGTTGCTATCTATTTATGGGTGACTGGCTTAAACTCTTAATGAAACTTCCAAAAAGTCAAGTGGAGTATTTATACTAATTTTCTGGACTGCAGATCACAACTTCAGTACACAAGAGTTCAGGGACTAAACTCTTCTATCACTTTTGCCATTCCCCCATATCTATCTAATTTTTGATAAAAATCCACATTACGTCTATAAGATTCAACTAAACAACCTTGAAATCCATCACATTAATTTGTTACTATTCTTCTTAATTTAAAGAAGATGAAGACCACATCAAAAGCTTGCATACAGACCAACAGAAAAAAACCCACTGGAAACACTGAACTATAAACTGAGACTTGAGAGTCAAACTGGGCTATGTTGTACAGTAACTAGTTTAGCACATGAATGGAGGCAGGCAGAAAATGGGAGTGCTAAATGTTCAGTACTGGGTTAAAAGCATGCCTTCCAGTTTTAAGAAACATTTATTTTGTAGCACAAATAGATAATCTTATTCAAAAAGAGCTTAACTAACCACTAAATTTATCTTAGAATCTGTCTGATTAATTTCATCTCTCTTAAAACCGTTTTTAATGCCCACTCTCTTTATAACATTACATTTTCTTTCAATGACCCTCTGTCTCTTCCATTATGGGATGAACTAAAATATGGACTTGAACTTTGGATTTCGTATAGAGCAGCTTCTCTAGGTGTCCTGGAGAAGCCAGACACCAGGAAAATGAATTCTACTTGAGACTAGAAGAAGAATGGGACTCCTGAAAAGCTTGTGGACTCCTGAAAAACCTAAATGCCATTGTTTTCAATAGGTAGAGGAAGCCAACAGGCAGCTTTTAGAAAAAGAAACCCAGCTGCCCAGTATTTGTGCAGACACAAATACTGTATTATGTGTACACCTCTCTTTTTACACAGACGAAACGCTATTCTTGATTTTGATTCCACTTACTGTGCTGGAGGTTGAAATTTGGGGAGTGATGTGGGCATGGGTGTGCTGTTTTCACAGGAATGACCCACCATTGCACTGTGGAAACAGAGTGGGGAGGAGAGGAAGTTAATCCAAGCATCTTCTCTGATTTCCTTTATGTGCCATCTGTGAGGAGTTACCGTCTGAATTCCTTGGATCTGGAGATATTCCAGAGCAATTAGACAGTGCATCCCACAAAGCAGGATTGCAAATTTTCTGAGCCTTGTTAGATCTTTTTATTCTTTTATGTTCAATTACCTTGGAGGGTAGGGAGGGAAATGCTTAG
Source organism: Urocynchramus pylzowi (assembly GCA_013397555.1). Taxonomy (NCBI): domain Eukaryota; kingdom Metazoa; phylum Chordata; class Aves; order Passeriformes; family Fringillidae; genus Urocynchramus; species Urocynchramus pylzowi. Next base: position 562,655 of record VZRH01006479.1, read on the forward strand.
GACTGTATTGCAGTATAAATCCTTTTTAAGACAAAACAACATGGATCTCTGTTTGTACCCACTTGCCAACATAGGCAACCCTTTATCTGCTTGAGTTTTTCAGTTTGTAAGAAGTTTTAAAAGCCTGTAAGAAAATAGGAGTCAAGTTCAGGACTGTAGAACAATGGAAAGCTCAGATTTACCTGACTTCCTCTTTACTGACTTCAAAACCTGTGATGAGATCAACAAAACACAGACAAGAGTCTGTATTCCAAATGCATTCAAGAGTCACATGCTAGCTGAGAAGTACATTCAAGCAGCAGTTCATTCAAATTATTTAATATTATTGCCTTTTGACAATACGTATGTAAGGCTTCTCAGATGCAACCAAAACCAGGCAGTGCCAAATCTGGAACCTTATTTTAAAGAGATTTAAAGCCAGGGGAGCTCAACAGCAGAAGAAAGTGGAAATATTAGCAGCACTTAATCAGGCAAGCTCCAGAGGTCATTTCCTTTCCTTATGTTTTATAAGATGGCTTTTTAAATGTTGATATAACTCCAAGTGTATGGTGTTACTGGCTTCTTTACATCTTAAATATTATTTGATATACCCACCAAAGCTTTTTAAAGGTCTAGAGGCAAGCTATGCAAAAAAGGAGCTCTCTAGATACTAGACACTTAACACTGCATTTTTTCAAGTATTGGCACACTGCTTAAGACAGGCTTCTATAAACTTTTTATTCTGATTCAGCAAAATAATCTGGCTTGCTGCAGAAGGGAAGAAGCTGCTAGATGGAATATTGCACAAAGAATAGCAAGGTAGGAATACAGTGTCTAGGTGCATTCTTTGCAATTCTGCTGAGAAAAATGCATTACAACTAGCTGAACCTGTGAAAATAAAGATTTAAATAAAATAGTCATCAATGTCAGATTAAACAGCACTTGTAACAGAAGAACATTGCTATTTACACTGCTTTTTTTCCTTTCCAGGCTTCAGTCTAAACTTTTAGCTATGTGATGCTCTTCTGAATCATCTAGTAATTGAGTGTGTGGACTTATGTAAAGATGACAGATTCCAAATTAACTCAATATGTTGCAGCAAGTTCTTATAGATGCTGTAACTTAAGGTTCTTGTAGAGCTTAATAATCCTGAGCCTGTGAAGTCTGATGATGCAGGACAGTAAGGAATGGCATCCTTCATCACTGTATAATATTGGTGTTGTTTCATATCCAAAAAGCCAACTTCTTCACCCTCTTTTGCTGCAGATCTTTCCTGCAAGGGGAATGAAGCATAATCTTGGAACCTAAGAAGAGTCCTTCTTTTGTGGTATCATTTACAGTCTCACTGCTTCCTTAATTTGCTGCCTTCTCCTACATATTGTTTTATACTACCATGTGAAAACATTCAAAGTAAATTATCCCTCGACAGATAAATTCTAAGCCTCTGAGTGCAAGTGTCTGCATGGTAAATAAAATAATGACTCCGTTAATCTGTGAGGTAAAATTTTCTGTGATTTTATTTTATCCTATTTTATTTTGTTTTGTTTCTTTGATTTTTATAATTAGATGAGCCACAGACAAGTTGTTTTCCATTAAAGCATATCATCTCACCTCACTGCATTTACTGTCAGAGGGAAGAGGAGAAGATTCCCTTGGAGTCATCTCTTCTCTTCTCTTCTCTTCTCTTCTCTTCTCTTCTCTTCTCTTCTCTTCTCTTCTCTTCTCTTCTCTTCTCTTCTCTTCTCTTCTCTTCTCTTCTCTTCTCTTCTCTTCTCTTCTCTTCTCTTCTCTTCTCTTCTCTTCTCTTCTCTTCTCTTCTCTTCTCTTCTCTTCTCTTCTCTTCTCTTCTCTTCTCTTCTCTTCTCTTCTCTTCTCTTCTCTTCTCTTCTCTTCTCTTCTCTTCTCTTCTCTTCTCTTCTCTTCTCTTCTCTTCTCTTCTCTTCTCTTCTCTTCTCTTCTCTTCTCTTCTCTTCTCTTCTCTTCTCTTCTCTTCTCTTCTCTTCTCTTCTCTTCTCTTCTCTTCTCTTCTCTTCTCTTCTCTTCTCTTCTCTTCTCTTCTCTTCTCTTCTCTTCTCTTCTCTTCTCTTCTCTTCTCTTCTCTTCTCTTCTCTTCTCTTCTCTTCTCTTCTCTTCTCTTCTCTTCTCTTCTCTTCTCTTCTCTTCTCTTCTCTTCTCTTCTCTTCTCTTCTCTTCTCTTCTCTTCTCTTCTCTTCTCTTCTCTTCTCTTCTCTTCTCTTCTCTTCTCTTCTCTTCTCTTCTCTTCTCTTCTCTTCTCTTCTCTTCTCTTCTCTTCTCTTCTCTTCTCTTCTCTTCTCTTCTCTTCTCTTCTCTTCTTCTTCTCAGCTCCTGTGGGACACCACTCATCATTGATCTCCATCCAGACATGGAGCTGTTGACCATCCATCAGGTCCATATCTCTCCACTGTCCTGACATGTCAGCTTGGCAAGAAATGTGTTTACACGCATGAAACACAAGCACTCGCAGAAATAGGATAACACAGTGTGTTAATTTCCACTGTAAATTTGCTTTCTTAGCATACCAGAGCAACTGAAGGCACTAGGGACTAATGAAAATCACGTATCTCTGTCTTGTGCTTCTGGCTGAAAGTACCTTCAATTAAACGCCAGTCTGACTCCTTTCCCTCTAAAGGAAACAGTCCTTCATTCATTTTCTGCAATTAAAGTAAAATTCCCATGCCAGATTATTTTCTCAGTGGTGCATTCCTTATTCTTCATGAACTCTATAGATACTCTATAGATTTACTACAGTTTTGTAATCTGCACCTGTCAAAACTCTTTCACAGTGTTTTCGCCATCCTGGCTATTGTTTCCTCCTTTATGCCACAACCACAACTCAGTCAACACTGCTTTCTGGGTCTCATTGGACTATAGTTATTCTGAAGTGAAATGTGTATTATAAATGCATAAATATGTAACTTCTGATGTGGTAGTCATATTCTTGCTTTTGTAAGGGTGTCATGGCTTTAGGCAAACCATGTAATGAAGCTTCGCCAGGTATATTCTATCCCCAGAGATGTGAACTAGAAAGTTAGAGAGCTGTATTAAAAACACACCTGGTCTCCGTCACATTTCCACAATATGTGTGGTTGAGAGCACCATGGAAAAATGGAGATTCCCTGAATAACTAACTAAGTGCATGACAGCACATTCAACAACCTCAGACCTAGAAATAATGCATTTTTTTTTTCCAAAAGGAGAAAAGGCTGCACCATTGTTTGCTGATACATAAAAGTTCTCAGAGCAGGTTTGGCCCAGACACAGCAAATGAAGTGGATTACAAAGCAGAGACAGGTCCTACTGTAATTAGTCTATTGCTATCAGTATTTTATAAACCTTCTATTATTTTGGAGAAAGAGAAGAAGTTCCCATGAGACCAAAGAGGAAAGGTTGATCATATTATTTATGATATTTATGTTCCTACAGCCATTCAGATGTAAAATAATTCCACCTCTGGACAAAAGGTTATTTATAAGAGCAGTTTATTTAAACATATCAATTTTTGAAGGTGTTCATATGAAGATTTACTGTTGCTTACTTGATGGTGTGAATAATTCATTCTTTTCAAGTCAAGCATACACTCATTTCAGAGAGGAAATGCCTCCAAAACCACATTTATTGACTTGGGGATCAGCATTCACCAAGCAACATCAGATAAGTAACTCACAGTAACAGGAGCTTTAAGGAACATGCTGAAATGAGAAATTTTTTTTAAAAAACAGTTGCCCTTTACTGTTCATAGCAAAACAAATTTTGTTTCTTCAATAATAAAAACCCTATTTCACATTTATTAGTGCCAAAACTTAAAAAGATATTCTGGCTGTAAAATTAAGCAAATGGTGTACCAAGAACAACTGGAAGTAAACAACTGCATTGTGCCCTTCTCAGTGACTGGAGGTCTCTGGAACAGGGGCCGGTTGGAAGGCCCAGCAGTGTGCCCTGCCCATGGAGAAACGTAACCAGCTGGTTTGGGGACACAGCCAGATCCACATGACTACTTGTGGTATTTGGCTGCAAGCTCTGAAAGACTGCACAATGCTTCATTCTCAATCATGCAAGTGGAGCCCTCTTTTGAAGGGTCAGGTCCCTCAGGAAGTATTTAAGGGGGTTGCTAGGGCATGCAGGAAAAAAAATAGGGAGGCCAAAGCTCAGTTCGAACTTAATTTGGCCACTTTTGTAAAGGATAATAAAAAATGTTTTTACAAATATATTAATGGCAAAAGGAAGGGTAAGACCAACCTTTGTTCTCTACTGATGCGGCAGGAAACTCAGTAACTGCAGATGAGGAGAAGGAGGATGTGCTTAATGCCTTCTTTGCCTCAGTCTTTAGTGGGAAGACAGCTTGTCCTCAGGACAACTGTCTTCCTGGGCTGGTAGATGGTGTCAGGGAGCAGAATGGTCCTCCTTTATTCAGGAGGAGGCAGTCAGAGAACTGCTGAGCCACTTGGATGTTCATGAATCTATGGGACCAGATGGGATCCACCCCAGGGTGATGAGGGAACTGGCAGATGAGCTTGAGAAGCTGCTCTCCATCATTTACCAGCAGTCCTGGCTCACTGGTGAGGTTCCAGATGACTGGAAGCTGGCCAATGTGATGCCCATTCACAACAAGGGTGGGAAGGAGGATCCTGGTATTTATAGACCAGTCAGCCTGACCTCAGTACCAGGTAAGGCAATGGAGCAGTTTATACTGAGTGTCATCACACAGCACTTACAGGATGGCCAGGGTATCAGACCCAGCCAGCATGGGTTTAGGAGGGGTAGGTTGTGTTTGACCAACCTGGTCTCCTTTTATGACCAGGTTACCTGCCTAGTGGATGAGGGAAAGACTGTGGATGTTGTCTGTTTGAACTTTAGCAAGGCCTTTGACACTGTCTCCCACAGCACACTCCTGGCAAAGCTGGCAGCCCACAGCTTGGACAGGAGCACTCTTTGCTGGGTTAGGAACTGGCTGGATGGCTGGGCCCAGAGCGTGGTGGTGAAGGGTGCTGCATCCAGCTGGGACCAGTCACCACTGGTGTCCCTCAGGGGTCTGTGCTGGGGCCAGCTCTGTTCAATATTTCTATTGACGACATAGATGAGGGTATTGAGTCTTTCGTTAGTAAATTTGCAGATGACACTAAGCTGGGAGCGTGTGTCAGTCTGTTGGAAGGGAGAAGGGCTCTGCAGAGAGACCTGAAATGGCTGGATGGATGGGCAGAGTCCAATACTATGAAGTTTAGTAAGTCCTGGATTTTGACCACAATAATGCCCATTATAGGTTGGGGATGGTGCAGCTGGACAGTGCCCAGGCAGAAAGGGGCCTGTATCAGGAACAGTGTGGCCAGCAGGAGCAGGGAGGTCATCCTTCCCCTATGCTCAGCACTGCTGAGGCTGCACCTTGAGTGCTGTGTCCAGCTCTGGGCCCCTCAGTTTGGGAAGGACCTTGAGACACTTGAGCACATCCAGAGGAGGGCAACGAGGCTGGTGAGGGGCTGGGAACACAAGCCCTGTGAGGA
>VZRH01006479.1:568162-651795 GCA_013397555.1 Urocynchramus pylzowi
ATATTAGGAAAATTTTTTTTATGGAAATACTTATAAAGTACTGGATATGTCTGTCTGGGGAGGTGGTGGAGTCACCATCTCTGGATGTGTTTAAAAAAAGATTGGATGTGGCACTCGGTGCCATGGCTTCGTTGAGGTGTTAGGGCATGGGTTGGACTCGATGATCTTGAAGGTCTCTTCCAACCTAGTGATTCTCTGTGTGATTCTGTACATCACTGCCTGAGGCACCACCTGTGATGGCTCGTTCTACTTAGACACAGCTATAGTAGCTGTAAGGTATTCTTTCTGCCAGATTTTATAAAAAAACCTTTGAATTTGCTGTAGAATGAGTTAGTCTCTGATTTATAGTGAAAATGTAGTTAAAAGAAAGGTTTGTGGACTAAGCAAAATAAAGCAAGGAATTGTGGGGTATGGGTGATAGATGACAGCAAACTGCAGAAGAATTTTTCACCAAAATCAAATGATCCAAAAAATACACAACTTCAGAAAGTAAAGAAGTTACCCTCTCATGTAAAGGGCACCCTATTGGCAATTATAAGTGTACTGGATTCACATTCAGTTAGAAGGGTTTGAGATAGCATTCGACAGTGGGGATCTATTTTCTGCTGTGCTTGAGTCCTGTTCACTCTGAAAAGCTGGGACTGGCTTCTGATGTGTACATTCACATGCAGCAGCAAGGACACTAAAGAACATCTGGCTTTTTTTTCAGTGCCCCTTTTTGCCTTCCAGAATGTAAAGCATTCTCTAACAACTCAGTATTTATACAAAAATGAATGTTTATTGTCTTACATTTTGAAGAGAGAGGGAAGGCAGGAAATTCTTAGATGTAAATCTTCAAATGGAGATTTTCAGATCTTCTGTTTTATCTTCCCAAACACATAAAACAATTGGACCTCCACCCATCAGCAACTTCACAGCAAATTACAAAACCAGAATATTTCTTCAATTCAAAACAATCCTTCAGCTCACAAGTTCCATTACCATTCTTCAGTGAAACAGAAGGACCAGCAAGCCAACAAATTGCAACAGACACGCCATAAAAACCCCTTATGCACTTAACAACCAATACACTGCACATTTTTCAAGTAGGTAATTTTAACAGTGTGAAATACAAGCAAAAAATACAAACTTAATATTATCTATAAAAAACAAAGATGTTTCTGTGGAGGCAGTCAGGACATCTCGATGTCTTTACGACCATTACTGAAGAATAATCTTCTAAAGAGTAATTTTTTTTCAGTCAGCATTAATTGTATAGTTCCAAAAGTGTTGCAATAGAATTTGCAAGAGTATCATGGCTGAAACTCAGGAGAGAAGTGGAAAAACTCTAGTTCTGTAAACTTTTAGTAATTAGAATAGTTGCCTATGATTTTTATGGCAATATTCACACAAGTAATATTGGAAGCTATTAATGTTTGCAGGGTAAAAATTTTAAGTTTGCAAGGAAAAGATTATAAGCAATTCTGCTCTGGCATCTTTCCCAATAACGAAATGGGAAAACTGTATGAAGTCAACAAAAACCAAGTATTTACACACAATTCTTAAGAACTTTGATACCTAAGAATAAAGTTTTTAAAAGCACCTTGATTAGCAGAGCTGAAGATAGATCTTCCCCAACAAATGAACACAAAGCAGAAGTACTCTTTTTATTCAGGATTAGAATAGCATTGGAAGAAGGTTTTTTTAAAAGGACACAAAGTATTTTTCATGTTATGGAAATCTACACCATTCATTAGTGAGCAGTACTAATACAGACACTCAGTTCAACCCAAACCACTCTTCTTCACTTGCTGGCCATTTCTTATGAGCAAAAACCCCCATACTCTAAGAATTTATCTTCAGTCATGTTTGCATCCTCACTCCCATTTTTATTAGTCATTTTTATTTCACTGTCCCTGTGAACAAACCAAGAACAGTGACTCATTGTGGTGCGTGTTGCACAAACAGGCCAACATCAGGTACTGCCCTGCTGAGCCTGCATACAAAATAAGAAAATAGCCATTCATGTCAATAGCACAAATGTCCTTATGAACCAATGTAGAGACAGTCACAAGAAGAGGAAAATGTTTTGCAAAGCATCCAGGAGGGAACATGCCAAGTTAATATTTAAGAACATATGTGAGCTGATGTAGTTTCAAAATAGCTGTAATATTTTCCATTGTATTTCTCAAAAAATGTTCTTATTATTGAATCTAGAGCTGGACTACAAGTAAGTGGATTAGCTTTCACACACTGCCAGATAAATTCAGGATCAGTTCAACTCTACCCTAAAAGCACCAAAGGCTGTTCCAATATCAATAGTATTTTCCTGTTTTAATAATCATTATATTTGCTCATACATGCTTTGATTTCACCTTTCATGAATCTGGTACAATAAGCTCAGCATTTATAAGAAAATGAATAGCCAAGGGAAAAGGTTATTTCCTTTGGCTCAGGCCTCACTCTTGCTGGGCTGGGCAGAACTATTCTTGACCCAGTTTTATAGGTTTCACAGTTGGCTGACCCATCCATTGTCAACTGATACGGATGTTAGCTCAACATTGTCCTAGCAACCAAGAAAGCACACAGAGATCTGAAGAAACCCCAGCATTTAAACATATAATCTGAGATCTCCCATTCAGCATGGTTTAGGCAAGTGCAACAGAGAACACCAGCTAACATGTACTATGGTAACAAGCTGCTTTGTAAAAAAGGCCAATAGCTCAGCTGGCTAAAACAGGGTGCACAGCATGCTCCAAGTGACTGCCTAATTAATAAATAGTCTAAAGAACATGTGTCCAATCCAGAGATCATGTATCAAAAGTGAATGAAGCAGATCAGTGCCTATCCTGAAGCGTGTACATACTGACACAAGGCTCTTCTCCTTCCAGCAACAAGCAATAGGGTTTGTGCAGACTCAGAAAGGTTGAAGAACAGCCATGGCAACCCTGATACCACCCAAGAATCCAGTTTCAATATGCTGTTAATTACTTGTCCTTCCCCTTCTTGTGTTTTAAGTGTAAGCAATAACAATGTCACACTTTATAAAGTGCATCAAGTCAAGGGTCAAAGGGAAGCACTGCTGTAAATAATTTTAAATTTAAAAAGAAACATGTAGTAATGTAGTAAGCAAAGTTCACAAATTACTGTAGAATCTCCACTCACATGCACTCCTCCAAAATGGTTTGGAATTACCAAGCTAATTTAAACCTGAAATCCAGGGTAAAAGTAAGAAAATGGAAATTCCAACTTCTTTTAAAATGTTTGCCAAGCTGAAAAATATTCAGAAAAAAGAGGTTTAAGAAATAATAGCTTGCACTGGGAAAAGAGTCTTGTCTTTATTACTGTGTCAATAGTTTATAGGTGTTACTCTCGTAATTCTTGTAACAAGCTGCTTAATTATATTGTACTACCTGAGTTCATTTAATTAGTCACCTTTTATTCATTCTTTCATATATTCAAAATATTTTTTGGTCCTTTTTCTTGTTTTGCATGTTATGGACCATCATCTTGCTCTTCCAAGAAAGCTGCTTAGATGTGAGCAAAACTGTCAGTTTGTGGCTTGCCTATGTTTCAGCAATCCACTTGGCATTCTGTGGATGAATTACAGCTTCCCATAGGTAAGGGTTATGTGTGACACTATATTCAGATTAGTACTCCTACAGATTTGGTGGAAAGCTCACATGTCAAAATCCTCATGAAATGGACTTTTACTGAAAAGTTGTATTTACCCTTAACTAGGTGTTCCTATATATAGAATATATATATATATATATATATATATATATAAAAAGAGAAAATCCAAACATTCCATAGGAAGTTTAACTACAATAGGTGATAAAAAAGACAAATTTTAAAGGGTATTCATGGCACTCACTGTTTCTTATTGCAAAGTCTTCTAATGCTCTCCATACAACCAGCCAATTTCCCTGTTTTTCTAACAGGATTGTCCACTGGCATCAGGCACCAGTCACGGTGCTACTCTGCCAAATATTGCTCCAAAACAGAGCAAATAGGTGGTTATTATTTCCACACCTCATGTGGAATGAGAATAAGATGCATTTAAGTCATCTATCTACTAATACAAATGAGATTATGAATTAAGTCCATAATAAGGAAATTCTTCCATTATATAGAGCTTCTGGGTCACAAAATCAGAGAATATGCTGATTGGAAGGTATCCACAAAGCTCATTGAGTCCAGCTCCCTGTCCTGCATAGGACCATCCCCAAGAGTCTCACCATGTGCCTGAGTGCATTGTCCAAGCACTTCCTGAACTCTGCCAGGCTGGTGCTGTGACCACTTCCCTGGGGAGCCTGTTCCAACACACAACCACCCACTGGGTGAAGAATCTTTTCCTAATATCCAATCTAAACCTCCCCTGACTCAGCTTTGTGCCATTCTGTCTGGTCCTGTCACTGGTCACCACAGAGAAGAGATAAGTGCCTGCCCCTCCTCTTCTCCTCACAAGGAAGTTGTCAACTGCAAAGACTCCCCTCAGTCTCCTCCAAGCTGAACAGACCAAGTGACACCAACCTCAGAGCCATGCACTGACTTGATGGATTTGCCTATTCTTATCAATATTATTAGGAGTTAGCATTTGCCACAAAAACAACAGTTTTCAGAAAACAGTTTTTATTTTGTGACTTTTATAAAATGGATCTATTCACTCCATATCTGTAGAGCCAAATGCACTGGAAAAGACAGAACTTTTTATCTGATGGAATTGTTTGTTTGTTGGTGATGGTATTCCTGGCTAGCACAAAATATATGAAGTCCTTATATTGAGAAGGCAGGAATCAAAACAGACAAATCCAGAAATATAGTATCCATTGGGAAATCAAGGGCTTATTTGCTTAAATAGTTTCATTCTTGCAGAAACATTTTACCATAGATGATGGATACATTACAATTGGTGATGCTATTTTGGCTGAATATGCTATACATTCTAATGTGGTAAAGAATAATTCCTTAACTTGAAATCCCATTCTGACAATACTTAAACTAGGTTTAAATTCAAACCATTTTCTAGATTATAAAGCTTTGCATAGTGCACTTTAATAGCTTTCTGGTATTTAAAGCAATTAAGTGGACACCTACTCTTTCAAGTCCCTGTATGGTAACAGGTTCTAAAGTATCTATTCTGCCATCCTAATGCCATTCCTAATATGTCTACTTTTAATAAGGACTATAAAATCAATATTTAAGTAGTATTCTGCTCAAATAAAGTTGGGGCTTTTTTACATTTCCTCTGGCAGTACAGAGTCAGTGTCAGACCTTTCACAGATCTGGAGGAAGACATTTTTCCTAATTTTTAAAGAGGGAACTGAGATTTACTATGGAACATTTTTAACTGAGCATGCATTAAACAGCATTCAAGAAAGAAGATTGGGAAGGTATATAGGCTTTAATGTCTTCAACATTCACCATAGTTTGTCACCAACTGAGTACTTCTAACTGATCAACATTATTTAATCATTTTGTGAAGTCATTCAAAACAGAATTAGAAAATATCAACCGAAGCTAAGACTAAAAAATACTGAAATATCTTTTCAGTTAGAATTTTTGTAATCTCATCACAGAATACAAAGAAAACTCCTGATTGAAATGGTCTGCATTTGTGTTATTCTTTGAATTCTGCTGCTCTTGCAGACTTCACTAGGTAAACAACACTCAGGTCTGTATGTATTCTTCTACCAAGCATGTAAGAAGTGCACAAAAGAAGTAGAAAAAGACCACAAATAATTTATTTGAGTATCCAGTGCTTCCACTGTCATGAGGATGTCTTATGGTAATTTACTCCACAAGACATTTCTCCCTTTTTGTAAAGAGAATTTGTGTTCTATTATCAAAAATAAATTCATTTGCGTTTCCACACCTGCTGAAAATAATGGAGAGGGAAAAAAAGACCAAGAGTGATGTCACCAACTGTGACATTAATAAATAGCTAGAAGTACTACACTAACAAATAATGTAGAACCAGTTAGACCTTGAATGTCAACAGTAATATTACCATGATGAACATGGTTAGAGGGACAGCTTGGAATCAGAGTCAGCAAATTTTTACTGCCTTATTGTTAGATTTAGATGCAAAACAGTTTTTTAGAAAAAATTTAATCCCTGTATTCAATAATTCTTAATTAAAAACAACTGCAGTTCTCCCCAGGTTTTGGAGGAAGAGTGCATGTGAGATGCCAAATACATATAAGTACACAAGTTCAAAGAAACTTAATATTAACAGTTTGGCAATAACCATAAAAACCAACAAAGTCACAGCTTGCACAAAGAGAGAAGGGAACCATATAAGAGTGGCTCAGCCTTTCTCTTTACCAGCCAAACAGTGCCAGCACCACCCCAACTCACAGGGCAGACAGCAAAAGCTTCATGTTAGAAAAGTGAGGGAAAATGAAGCTATTGTTTCTTTAATTCTTACAGCTATCACAGGCAGTTGAATCTTGGATTTCCTTGTCTAATTTTCTCTAACACACCAGGTGACTCATGGGTCTCCACACTGACCTCCAGGGAGTATATTTTCTTTATCAGGCCTTTTTGCCTCTGTTTTATCATCTACCAGCCTCATGGATACAGCATACTAAAATGTTCATGTACTCATTCTTCTGATGACAATGGGACCAGATGGCATAAAGATGAAAAACCAAAAAATACAGTCATAATACAAGTCATATTTCAGTCACATTTCCAAAACGTAGCACTGTACAAAAATTACTAGAGAATGGCTACTCTGCCCACGCTTTGAAAACACAGGCATTATATTAAAAATGTGCATTCTGTCACCTTCAACTGTACTAATTGTTATGCAGAAGTCACAGATATAGATAGAAGCAAATCTGATGGAGGCTATTTATCAAGCTATGTAAGATGAATTGGTCACTTTTCCATCAATGATAATTAGAAGCACTAACTTCTGTAGTTTGTAGATATTTTGTTAAAGAAACATTTCTTCTTATATCAACAGTGTTTTTCTAATACTGCATCTTTCATAAGCTGAGATCCTTGCTTATTTTGTGCACACATGAAATTCAACTTGAAAAGGGTTGTGGCAGAAGAATCGGAAATGCTGAAAATACCACAGAGATTTTATGCGAGATTACTTACTGAATGCACATTTTTTAAACACCTAAAAACCCTGCTCAGAAGAATTTAAGAATGTAATTTCATTTGGAATGGTCATGGGAAAAGGAATTGTCATGACAAAATAAGGGGTTTACTAGGAATGTTCAGATTTTAAACTACTTAGTTGGCTTCCAATTTCTTCAATCAGTGACAGCATTCAAATCACAGCACACAAAATAAAGGCTCAATGAGAAAAGAAGACTGATTTTCCATATTCTATAGAATTCAATTTCAAGTAAAGTACTTGAAGAAAAAATTAAAGTAATCTAATCCAGTTAAAGAATAAGGTTTTAATTAGTCAAAGGCATTACTTTTTTTTTTTTTTAATTATATCCCTCTGTTCCATAATAACAATTCAAAGTTCAGAGGAGGTTATGATTTTCCGTTACTAAATCAACTCCATCATAGAATTGTACAAAGGAATATTTTTTCCCCAGTGAGTGGCAAGATTTTTCACTTTCCAAATATGCTGCAAGGATCCTATGAAGTTCAGAGACTTTCACTAATAATTTGTTTGCTTGTTTGCTTGTAGATCAAAAAAAATCCCAAATCCATGTAAATCTAGGTAAATACAGAATCCCATAGTTAAAATGTTTGTCCTTTCATGCCTATGGGAAGATATTCTACATTATATTTTGGACTGAAGAATAGGAACTTCTAGTACTTGTAACTAACCAGGACTGTAGGAACCAAAGAACTGTTGCTACCATTTCCATGATGAAAAAGATGTTGAAGTTTTTTGCTTCTAGTAAGCTTTACATGCAAAAGATTGTTCTCATCTACCTAAATTCCCATGCGTACCAGTAAAAGACAATAGTATTGTGCAAGATATAAATTCACCCTTAATTTATTCAATATGTAAGAAATAAGAACATAATTTATAATGTTATCTGACTTATGAAAGTCATGAACCCTGAAATTTGGTTGCTTGTGGTCAGGACACAGAGACACATGAACAGTGGATAGAGCCACATGTGGCACATTAACCATAATTTGAAACCTTCTGAAAAAAAGCTTTTACTCCCATGAAGCCCTCTGGAGAAAAGGACCAAGAAGAAAGCATACTATACAAATTAAAGGTGAGACCAAAGAGTAAATGTGGATTATTAAATTCTGCAAATTACAGGATTCATTTAAAAAAAGTAAATTATTTGCTTTTTCAAGGAAAAAGGATAGTTGTTGTACTTCTTTAGAATTAAATTCCTGATGAAAGGTCAAGCACAAAACATAATTTACAGCTGGTGTCAACAACACTTCTCTTCTCATAGGCATAAAAATGTTGTATCCTCCCAACACAAGTATATATGAAAATCACTAAGAAAAACATTAGGAACAGGGCAGTCAAATGTAATATTTTTTTCAAATTTCAAGTACTGGTGCATTTTAATGTTGGAGATGCCAGGACCATACCTAAGTAAGCCATTAACTGATTGCTCAGTAATAAAAAGACAAGCATGTATCTGAAATACAAAAATTAACTACTATTTCTGCTTCAAACTGATGGCAAAAGCCATTGGGATAAAAAACCATCAATTTAAAATTCCTTGGTTCCTGTTATGGTACATGGCAATTTCAATCACAGGAATACCTCAGCTAAACATAGGTCAGTAAGCCTTCTGTCACACGCTTTCCAGCTAAGAACTCTTTTATGTTTTTACAGTGATTAAAATTCTTGTGGCTGAGAGTAGTTGATATCATGCATTCAAAACATTTCACTTTATTTTCCTAATTTCCTCATTCAGATTTTCATATTTTCACTAGGTGGCTTAAAGTTTCATTTTATTGGAGCACATATTTCTGTGAATATTTAACACAAAACACATGTTCAGTGTTCAGGCCTCTGAGAACTCTGAAATCAACTAAGAATTTTAACTGCAGTCCAGTTACTTCACCATGAAACCTTCGTGTCAAAAGATTCATACCAAAATGAAATATTTTTATGAACAGATATTTTCCTTAACTTCTGGTGTTAGGACAGCAGCTTATATTGTCACATCTCACACGGCACTACGGGTTTTGTTTTCCCTTTCACATTTTCAGTATGTAAATTTCATAGAAATTCATTCATCAAAAGGCCTGACATCAGAAACTGAAAGAATTTATTGAATTTCTTTCAAACCCAGATGATGGCACAAAACAAAAAGCATCTTATTCTCTTGAACTAAAATACCACGTTATTCCCAGCTGAAAAAGAGAAAACGCCACTTCAAAAGAAAAATCATCAGAACATTTAAAGGAATAAATTTTCAGTGATTTCAGGAACACTTGATCCATAAAAATGTCTTAGAAGTAAATGCTTTCAGAGGCACTGCTCAAGCAGTAGGCAAAAGGGTTTCCATTTATAAAATGGTTCCTATTTAAGGGAAGGAAGGGAGTGCCCACTCTTGCTAACAGGCCAGGGGCTGTCGTTATGCTGCCATTAAAGCTTTCTCTCAACTCATAAACAGAGCCATTTCAGTTTAAATGAAAAGGGAAAAAGTCATTAAAAAAATAAAGAACATGCAAAGGGAAGAGACATTTTGCAAAACGCTTAATTGCACTAAGCTTTTTGGAATCACAAACAATAGGGCTGTTCAGTAGAAGCAAAACTCCCAGCTACAGTGACTATAGCTCAGTCAATTTATTAAGTAGCCTTTTGATATCCAAGAGGACTTTTCTTTTCTTTTTAATTGATAAAAAAGCACAATACTGAAAGGATCATGGGAAATCCTATATATACATCCCCTTCCTAAGCTAAATAACAAAAGCTACCAGACATGAAATATTACACAAACCTTCAAATATTTTCTCCAGTGTGTTTTGTTTTTTTTTTTTGCAAGATTTAGGCTTTGTTATCAAATTCTTGCATCTGGAGTTCCTTTTTTGGTTAATGGGAACCAAGGGCTTCCAGGAGTGAGCACATGCATACTTGGAAATGGCACTTCCTGCTTCAACGAGAGGAAACCCACCTTTTGATCAGCAAACATGAACTGATTATAGAAAGTTATGTGGCAATGACAGAGGTATCAATGATTGATTGCACTGCCAGGAACTTCTCTATTTAACCCCTGTAAAGGTACTGTCAAGGAGGGGATAGCAATATATGCTATAGCTTTTTCTAACATCATGTGATGTACCAGTGAAAAATAATTTTCTTTTCCAGCTTTGTTTCTGGATTGCTGTAGCAATCTCTCTTTGAATACATCACTTTTCAAAGCTTCCAGTTTATTTCCCTTACCTAATTCCCCTTCTTTATGAAATTTTATGTGAACTGTAGCTTCTCCCTGAAAATTTTCAAGAGTTTTGGTGTTCTTACAAAGCATGTAGGAATAAAACATTAGTATTCTGGGGGATTCCTATCAGATGGAACAATTAAAACAAATTAAAACTTATTAAACACAATTCTCAAAAAGTAACTTTGGCAAGAACATTTTAAACCATTCCTCACACTTGAACAGCACTCAGTACCATCTTCTCACAGAGTAAAATGTGTCTCCAGGGTTTTCCTTGGCAAATTAGGAACTGAGTTCCAATCAAGGATTTTAGTAGTTACCAAGGTAAGTACCTTGAAAGAATCAATGTGAAAAATTTGATAAATAAAGAGAATTCTCATTTAATTGTTTATTTATTTATTTTATTCAGGGGAAAGAGCATCATTTGAAGAAGCAACAACTGTAAGGCTGCTTTTCCACAAATTAAAAATCAGTTTCAGATCTTGCAGTGAAACAGGGAAAAAAAAATCACTGACACTTGGCACAATAAAGGTAGAAATAACTGCACCAATGGGGCTGAAATGTCCTTTCTTACAGATAAGCCAAATTCAGACCTGCTCTAAGCAGTAGTAAATCCATTAACAGTAACAGCATATTCAATTAAAGTTGCATTTGTCATAGATCTGAATGCAGTATTATAAACCCACATTAACAGCAGAAAGATTGCCTATTCCAACTCTACAGTATGGCAGGGTTGAGTGCAAGAAGGTAACCCCAGCCTCTGTAAAAGGGAACTTTGTTGAATGCTAAAAGCTGAAGTCAGAGCCAAATTATAAACCAATTTGCTTTCTGCATGTCAGGCAAGATGAATACCATTCATTGGCATGAATGCCTGCTTTGAAGTGTAAAAAAGCCCCTTCTCTTTTCCAGGAGATGTGTAATTTTAAGATCAGATGGTAAAAACTGGGAGGACTCATAAAATAGTCAACCAACCAGAACATGACACACGATGCAATTGGGCCTTATGTCCCTATTATAATGAAGGGCATAATTTTCCTGGCCCCTGCTGTACAGATTCCAACTCTGCAATGGGAAAAATAGTGAGTTTTAGGCATACATTACTTCCAAACCACATTATCAAGTCGGAAGGCTCATGATTCCACACCAGATTACAGACTCCTGCAGCATTCCATTGTTGATTAACAAGTATTTTGGGAGCCCACATTTGTCCATTTATACGCAAGACTGAAAACGGCCATTGTCCCATCCTCTAGAGACACTGGACACCCACTTCCATACAGGACTCTTCTGGGTTACCAGTTTATCTTCACTTTTGACATAGAACTTCATTCCCCAGATCACTTTTTCATTGTAACATCAATAAGCTACTTTTACAAGTAAGGTCACTGTTTTAAGAAATGTTCTTTGGGCGAATGTTCCCTGGGCAAATGTTCTCCTTAATTATACTGGCACAACCATATCAACTTCAGCAAGGCTGAACAAATATAAACAAGAGCAAATGCTGGACACATGATTTCAAATCAACAAATAGCTGGTACTAGATGAAAGGTTCTGGATAGACTTTAATAATCTTGGTTCTCTTGCTAATTCATTGAGAAGTAAAACATAACACAATCTCTGGAAAACATATCAAGGAGGTATTCAACAAGCATAATTACAGAAAGATTGAAATAACATGTGTTCGTAAAAGTCCAGAGGCAAAAAATAAAGAAACAATTGATGAGGCTAAATCAAACAAATGGATTGATTCCATCTTAAAAAATATAAGATAAAATTAGAAAATCATCAGCTGAAAGCTTGAAGCTAACACTTCTAAGTCAATAACAATCCTTTGTAGTGTAGTGTAAATCATGGAAGAAAATAGCGTTCTTAAATTCCATTATTTAACAGTTAATTATGCATACTCATACAAGATAAGAATATGCTATCAGGAAATACTCTCTCATTTAGGAAGTGGAAGAAGAGGCTGTAATTGCTGAATAAAGAAGCTTAATAAGAAGAAATATTTGTCTAGTTTGATCAAAATATTCAGTCCTGCTTTTACGTCCATGAATTTAGGCTTTCATGTTTTGAATTTAATAATATTTATCCCTTCTGAATGCTCGTTCCCCATGAGAAAGCTTATTTTATTTAGCTGCATTGGTTTTCATGGTCATCCATTTCTGTAGACTTGACCAGAATAAATTTCAATTTCGGCTTCACAGTTTCACAAATATTTGCTTATTTGGACTGGATACTTTAGAGCCTCTGTACAATTAAAAAACAAAATACAGATTCACCTTCCACCCTTGCAAAAAAAACCTGCAAGAGAAGAGAGTGCCTGCATAGGTTCCTGTAGGGTTTACCAGTGGCTGTTTCTACAATCCACTTTCTCTCCTCACAGGGTCATTCTTTATCATTTTTATCACTTTCCCAGTCTAGCTTTATAAGAAATCTCTTAACTATGAAGTCCACTAAAAAAACACTTTTAGAGAGTCATCTACCTTTTCCCTTGGACTCAAAATGGTTCGCTCATCCCACGAATAAACTCACCAGTTATAAGGTTTTGGTGTTTCCACAGATACTGGTTTCCAGGTTTGCCCATGCCATGTTGGAACTTCACAGTATCAGCTGGAAACCAGGGTCTTGATTTTGAGGGGTATTTTTCGAGGGGTATGTTAGAAACAAAATGGAAATATAGTACCTGGCAGATGACACCTGTCTCTCCTCTACTAAAATTGTATGTGTCAAAACCAAATCTGGATGTTTTGAAGCCAGGATTTAAAAATTATTCACCTAAAGAGTTCTATCAATGGAGAACATTGGTTTTTAAGTTTTTTCTTTTAAGCTAGGGGAGGGCTAAAGAACTGGAATGAAGCTGGAAACTGAGAAGTTTGCATATACCGATTTTAACTGCATTATTATTCCTTCTTTTAACAATTAGATATGCACTGATAAAGATCAGAAAAATCTAAAGGATTCGACCCTTTAGATTTTAACATGACTAACAATAAATTCAAGACTAACAAAATTTTTTTTGCTTTACTGTGTATGAGGCGTGATTTGTCTTTTCCCATAAGCAAGATTTTGAGCACAACAAAAGGAAAGATGTGAAGTTTTTGCTGACAAATACTTTAAATTTTTTTTTTATTTTACAAAAGTTGGGGAAATAGCAGGTAGGGAACCTTCTAGGTCATCAGCCTATCTAGCAAGGAACATGCTAGAAAATAATGGCATAAAAACATCCAGCTTGCATCCATCCATACTTCCAGAACTATCTTAGCAAGTTGAAGACCTACAACAGCTGTAGACTGAGACTACATAATAGTTAAAAGTAAGCCTTCTGTAAAATCTTCTAACAACCAGAAACTACTGATTAAATTTTTCAGTATTTACACAGTTTTCTTTTCTCTTTTGCAACTTCTATGAAAATAATGCCTTCAGGCTTCCCTAGAGAGAAAGCACAAGAAAGAAGAAAGTAATGCTAAATAGCTTTAATGGTTTAGGGCCATCTTCATCAGGATATGTAAATCACTTGCATGTTGGATTCTGTTGAACCGGAGTTCTCTAAAACTTTAAAATAAGAAGTATCATGTTAAAACATTGATATAGAAGAGGTGATCTATTTGTGTGTAATCTGCTATTTGTAACAATATGTGTAATCATAGAAACAGAGAATTACACAGGAAGGACCTCTGGAGCTCATCCAGTCCAATACTCCACTCAAAACAGACTATTTCTGCATTAGATCCACCTTTGAAGATATGTCAGGTTGCTCAGGTCCTTGTTTAGTTGAAATTTTATAATCTTGAAGTATGGAGATTATATCTTGAAGTATGGAGATTTCACAGCTTCTTCAGGCAACATTTTTCATTCTGACTATCCTCAGAGTGAAAAAATTCTTTCCTAACACCTACAACAAAATTCCTGAGTTGCAACTTTTACCTGTTGCACCTTGTAGGCCATTGTGGCTTACTAGAAGCACGTAGTTGCATTTTCTCAGCATCCACTTAATTGATGTTGAGGAGAGCCATAAGATCTTCTCTTAGTGTTTTCCACACACAACAAACAAACCCTCTCCATCTCTCCTTAAATGCCATGTGCTCCAGCCCACAACTGCCTTGATGGTCCCCTGCTGACCTTGCTCCATTGTTCCTTTCTGACTGTGTAATCAATCATCTAATGTATAATAAACTACCCAAAGGCATGGGTTTGTCAAATCTCCTAAAAGAATAGTGGAATAAATATGTCATAACTCAGAAAATTCATCCACCACTCAAGACAATGCATGTAAGAATGGAGCATTTTGAACTTATCAGAGAAAATGGTCCCTCTGTAAAACACCTAGAGTAGCACGAAGAGTCTGAAGGATACAAAAAGCATTTTTAAAAGAGCAGCAGAATTCAGGTAACAGTGTAAAAGAGACAAAGATTTTAAGAATGCCAGTAGTAGAGTGCTACTGCAGTATCAGACAAAACTAGAGAGTGGAATTTAATGACCAGCAAGAATATGAATTTAAGTGTTTATCTTTCAAACCTGTAAGAATCTGTAGAGACAATGATAAATACCCAAAGAATGGTCATGAGCATTGAAAAACATATTTATTAGATCCCGGGGAGCTTTTTTATTTATCTAGGAAATCATCTACATAAATTTGAAGACCAGGTATGAGTGGCTTAAAGCTTAGCTTTTCAGGACAATAGAAAAGATCATTTAAAGTTGAGAGCAGATAAAATGAGAGAACTGAGGGAAATAACTGTCTCAGGAAGCAGACAAATGCAGGGACTGGCACCCACAGCAACACAGAGGAGCCACCAGAAACCAGACAAGTCCAAAAAACAAGGCAGCTTGAAGAGACCAGGATGGAAGCTTCAATTAGAGCTGCAGAGCACTCTATTTCACTTCATCATATGCTGGTCTGGCCACCACCTTGGAAAATGACACAGGACACTGCTCTGGTCTCTTTCCAAGTGTCATCTTCTTCCTCCCTACCTGGAAAAATCAAATCAGTTGGATTATGGCATAGCAGATGAAGAAGGAAAGAGTGAATTCTGTCTGAACACAACAGCACTCTATTTAGAGTGTAAAGGGTATGGCATGCCATATTGTCAGTCAGTAGTGTACATTCGGCCCAGAAAGACAAAGTACAGCTGGGAAATCAAAGGGAAATAGGAGTGCCACTGCAGCCAGTGCTCCCCTTGTTGTGTGACATGGAGGAATATTTCCCACCACACTGTCTCCCTATGCACTGCTGGAGCTGCATGTGGCACCCACAGACACAGCTACCACCACATTGAGTTTACAGCTAATATTGGCACTTAATAATCCATCTGAAAACAAGAAAGTGCTCTATGTCTCAGGGTCTTGCTATCTTTCCAAAGATTTTCCTTGTCTTACAATACCATGTTTTTCTTTAAATTCCCAATTCAACTTAAAAAAAACAGTAATATAGGAATTCAAACACTAGGGAGAAGGTGGATAGAAAAATAGTCCCAGGCAGAACAGGAAGGCTCCTTTGGGTGGTAACCTGCATTTAGACTGGCTCACAGTGCTTGTGACCCCACAGTCTCACTCTTCCTAACCATTTTTCTTTCCCAGAAGAAGGAGTTCTTTGTTTTACTGTATACTTTGACAAGAAGTTCCAGTGACTGCTTAACCTCTACCATATAAGCAGATCTATTTGACAGTAATACATAACCAAAATATTTTCTAAGCATAGCAGCAAACTACTTTGCAAAAATCCTTTTCAAATCTGTATTTCATAAATTATATTTAGTTCCGTAGTATTAGTTGTTAGTGTCAAAATGTTCATGAAAAGTATTTGGTTACCAAGAAAATATAATTTCTGTCTATTAGTGTTTCAACAATAAATTTTCTGGACTAAAGAAACAAAACAGAATCAGAGAAGGAGTCTGTTCTCCTCTCTTTTGAAATCTGATTACCAAATACATTAGGAATAAGTATCAAAGTAAATAATTCTGTTTATCTGCAGAAGCTGGCAACCACACTTTACAATCCCATTCAGAATTATAAAACTACAATCTGAAAACAAGATAATGCAAAAAAGCCCCCAGCAAACCTAACTGGTTGCATAGAAAGGCTGTTTCAGAACCTCAGTGTTTCTGTGACTGGAAGCCCTTTACAAATTTTTTGCATTCTTTTGTTCGTGACCAGTCCAGATGTTTTTCTTGTGCCAAATTATTCTTCAGGTTGAAGAGTTGAAACAACATATCTTTATTTACTTTCAAAGTAGCTTGCTGGCCTCCCTAGCTATAAAGGGACATGCAAGGGACAGACCCAGAACTTCATTTGAGTTGTCAGCTGCCTCCTCTCTGTTACAACAACATGAAAAATAGCATTCCAGTCCTCCCAGGTCTACCTGAACTGCCCTCTGCAAGAGACAAGCAGAATAAAAGTAAACAACCAACAAATTTCTTCATTAGCAAAAACCACATTTTTTTCACTGAAGAAGACAGAACAAAATTCTAATGCGACATCTGAACAACATAAATTTGAATGAAAAACAGATTTCCAAGATGATTGATTTGGAGAGCATGAAATCTATGATTTTGTTCATGGGCTCAAATTTGGAATTCTTGACCTACCTCCTAAGAAAGAGCACATCTCCATTGTTTTTATAGGCATTATTCTCAAAAAATCATGCCTGGAAGAACACTAGAATTTCTAGGAACATTTTTTTTAAATTTTCAGATCAAGATAAAGGCAATATTTTTAGGATATTGGAAGGATAAAGCCTTCAAAAACTGAGGAGAAAAAAGTAGACTAAAAAAAGTGTTTTTTCAATTGCACAGGATTAATTTACAGTACACTGACTGATCATAAGAGCATAGAGAAAATCATGCTGATATTTTCAAGGCTAAACTTGGGGCTTGGGGAGTATAACTGTCTCCAGGGTAGAGTTTTTTCCTTTTTTTTTTAAATCTCAGTTCCACTTTTGTTTCCTCCAAGGCAGTGAAGTTCCACGACTTTGAGCAGAGTTAGCTGCTCCGAGTTCAGCTTTGAGTCTGTCATCTAAAATCTGAAAGATTCCTCCTTATTTTTATCATCTTAGTTGGAATGAAAGAAGCATTTTCAGCTATCTTATCAGCTAGCATAGCAAGACACTCTCACTCCCGTCTTAGGATGTATTATTAATGATAGAAAAGAACAGCAGGCAACAGGATTTTACACAATTGATGGTGCTCAGTACCATGCCAAGATATTATTAATGTAGCTTTTTATGAAAACAAAAACAGTTTTGAAATATAGCCTGTAGCTCTATGGTTTAATATTTCAGGACAGGAGTCTTCTGTAGTGGACATTTTGTTTCAGAACAAAAAGCAAGATGGCTCTAGGTCAGCACTGTCCATGTCTGTGTGTGTGTCTCTACTCCCTGTTTTGTCTCCCCAAATCACTGGGCATTCTCAATATATCCTTGGTGCTTTTTATCCCCAATCTAAAATCCTGCAGGAAACTTGAAAACAGCATCAATTATTTTTGTTGTGAAGTTCAGTAAGAGTCCCGTATCAACGTCCTGCAAAAACAGTTATTAAATCGGAATTGGAATGGAATCTAAGTTGGTTCAGTTTCAAGGTCTGGTTTAACTGCCAATCGTTGTCCAAAAAAAAGCCAATAAAAAACTTCACTGTTTTAGCTTATTTTCATTATCAGAGCTGTTTTGCTTGCTGTTCACATTATTGTGGAGAATAAGAAGAAAAGAGTTGATCCAATACTAGTCTTCCACACTGAGACTATGGATACCAGGATACCAAGGTTCTCACCAAGCAAAGGCAGTTTGAAGAGAACCTGAAGCTTCAGTCAGGGGATAATGCAAAGTATCAGTTTGGATCTAACAGCAGTCAGGTATCAGCATTGCTCTTCTGCTTGCAAAACACCCAGCACTGGAGCTGTGGCTTGTCTAAAGGAGTTTTCTTTCAGCAGTTTCCTGAAAGCCAGAGAAAGATGAACTTCATTTCCACCAGTGAACTGTAACGGGATAGCTCTGATGATACATTGCGCATAAGAAATGAGTCATGCTGCGGTTTCCTGCTTCAGTTTATTGAGTGCAGAGTTGTTTGGCCTTTTTCTTCAGCCATGACCCTTCTCCTGTTCAGAAGTCCTTGAAGATAGCTCTTTCCTTTCCCAGTCTCCATAGTTACAGTAAGGCTCAAGGATACAAGTTTGTTATGCAGACTCTTACTTTTGGCCCAGAGGCAAAATCTTACACCCACATCTTGTAAAATCTTGTAAAATCACAGTGGCCAACAACAGCCTGAAAGACAGACAAGATCAACAACTACACAGCTAGCTTACAACTGCACCAGTGTTTTAAAAAGAATCATTATTAAGGATCTTTACTGTAAATTTCAAATAATTCTACAGACTGCCTTCCTGATGTCAAACTCCTCCAGAAACAGCAGCATGATGATTCTGAACAAACCAAGAGCTGCCTGCTGATCGAACATGACAGGGCCTGAAGTTCAGAGCACTCTAGGTGTAATCTACTGGGTGAAGGGAAATTTGTGCAGCACCTGATAATTCTTTTTTCTAATAAGATAATGCATTTTCATATATACATCATCACAGGAAGTTAATGGCTTATAATCATGGTTCAAATAGTTTGCTAATAGCTTAAATATCAGTTAGGTATGGGAAAGAAAACCCAATCATGAAGTGGAAGTGCCTAAAGAGAAAGTAAAAAATCAGTGCTCTAAACAGTGTAAACAAGATATGAGCTAGAAGAAAAAAATGCAGATGGTCACTTTTGACCCCCTGATGTGTACAACTGATTGTCAGGGGTACACAACTGTGTATCTCCTTGGAAGACAGTCAGGCTACTCCAGTTCATGTCTAACTGAGCTCTTGTCCTTGAAATCAAGAATGTTCTTGGCTATAATACTTTTTGGTATGTGAATGTGAAGTGCCACATTTTACTAAATTTTATCATTTTTCTATATGCAGACACATGCAAATGCCCACTGTCAACCTGCAGATTCCATATAGTAGTTGTGGATTTTTCACATGAAAGACTAAAAATGTTATTCTTTTGACCAAATTATTTCCCACATCAGCCTCATTGATCCCTTTGTCCTCATATCATCTTAACATATATTTTCTCATTTTCTGATGTTTTAAAAGACCTTCCACATCCTTTCTTACTAGCTTCTTTCAGAATAATTCAATTTCTCTTGGAGCAGCAGTGACTGGAAATTGCTTCTTCTTAATAATTATGTAGTTATCTCTTCTCCAGTGACAGTCTTATCTTCAAACTCCTTAATATTTCTGGAAAGCTCCTTGAAACATTCTTTGTGAAAGGGAGTTGCATTTTGGCAATTCATGCAGTTTTCTTTTTGTTGGAGGCAGAACTAATTCATCTGAAGGGCATTTTTGTCATCATAAGTATTATTGTGGTGACAAGCAGTGGGCATTTTGAATTCTTCTCTGCTGCACCTACTACTCACAGACTTAGCTCTTTTAAAGCCAAATCCTTCATATCTACAGCAGGGAGGGAAAGTGCTTAAGCAAAGCTCTGCAGATGTGTGCAAGCATCTATCCACCGCTACATGTGGGACTCAGATTCAGTAGATCTTGTGGTTGTCTCTCAGCTTTCATTCCCTGGATTTCCTAATAATAAGGGTATAAATTACAGCCAATTAGGATTATAGTTATTGCTTGGGGAAAGGCAACTGAAAGGAAGAAAACTCTTCCTTCAAAAATGTTGGGAAGAGGACATTCATTGATGGGAATAGTTAATTTTTATGGAGTCTACTCAGTCTGGTTTCTAAGTGCAATCTTAAGTGATGCTGAAAGCACTGCAGTAAGAGATAAAGTATATTAGGCATTAGAGTCTCAAAGCACCCAGTGCATGATTCCCAGTCTTCACATGATAACAACTTTTAAGACTAGATCAAGCCTGGATAACATTGGGAGAAATATCTTTTCTGTCAGCTATGCATCAGTACAGACCCCAGTCTTCCCTACTGCCTTGTTAATACAAGAAAAATCACATTTAAATCCCAAAGCTATAGCCACAGTGCTGGTGAGTGACTATCACTGGCCTTAGTCACCCAAGTATAGATGGAAACCCTTGAAATACTTTCTTCAGTCACTGGTAATCTAATTCAAATTATTTATCAAAAAAAAACTTTTATACATCTTCTGAATTACTGCTGGATTCCTCTATTAGCTTGAATAGTCATTTTATTTTTTGTGTTGCTATTTATCTCTAATTCAGGTTGTCATGTCTCCCATCAATTTCTGAGAAAAATAAAATGTGAGCAAGTTACAAAACAATGTTTCTGTGAAAGAGTTTGTAGGGCACGAGTTCAATACTTTAACAACCATTTTTCTGGACATATTTCACCATAATTTGCAAGGAGACAAGGAAAAAAACCCAGCTTTTTCTGCAGTAACTCCTGCTGTGACACCACACCTCTTTTAAGGCTAGTCTGTGCCTGTAGGCTCTGTTGCAATGTCCCTAAACCCTCCTCTGGTTTTTCCTGTGAACAAACTGTTAGCCAGGTTCTGGGATCTCTACAAGTTGATTAACAGAGTCCAGCAGAGCACCTCCAAAGGCATTATTTTCCTGAGTTGTTTCTGAACTTGTCTGTGGGTGACTTAAAGCCAGAATTATTTGTTTCAATGGTCCTTAAGATAATTTCCCAGGCAATTCCTTCATCTGTGAAAGATTGTATCTGCTGCTGAGGTGTGGGAGCCTGAAGAAAGCCTTCAGCATTCGTAAGATATTTTCTCCTTATGAGATGGGTGAGTTCCAGCCAGACCTAAAATCATTCCTGATTTGCAACACACTAATCCAAGTGGGTAAACTACAGCAAACTTTCACTTTCATCAGACCCTGCTCAGAAGTGGTTTTGCTTTGTCTAAACACAGTATAACCTAAGACTCACCCCTGGGTGTGGACCTCCTTATCAACACTGTGCAAGGGCTAAAATTCAGATAACAGCCTTTACTACTTGAGCCTTAAAACGCACCCAGACAATTACTGCAACAAGGGGCAAGGACAAAGAAAACACTGGACAAGTGTTAAAATAATTCCTATGTCAGAATATATTACAAAGTCTTCTCTGCCCTTTAAGAAATAACATTCTTATTTCATGTCTGACTGATATAGAAATAGATGAAGCTTATAAT
Source organism: Urocynchramus pylzowi (assembly GCA_013397555.1). Classification (NCBI taxonomy): domain Eukaryota; kingdom Metazoa; phylum Chordata; class Aves; order Passeriformes; family Fringillidae; genus Urocynchramus; species Urocynchramus pylzowi. The sequence continues at coordinate 589,618 of VZRH01006479.1, forward strand.
AAGGAGGGAAGTGAAATAACTTTTTTAAATAAAGTGAAATTGGTTTTATCCTCCTGAAGTTTCATTAAAATAACAAGGGTAAGAGCTTACAGTTTTCTGAAGCAAGCAGTAGATAATTTCTTTCACCACTGTCACTTTCTTATTTGTAGAATTCAAACTCTTAATACTGAAAAAGTGACCGGTACATTTCAAATGAATCTCATCAAATATTTGTAAACACCTTGTGTTCCATTAGCCAAATATTTTTGAGTCTCAAGAGATTTACATTCATTATTAATTCTAATTTTGAGTCAAACTTGAACATATCTCTCTTTTATCCCATTTACTAATCACCTCTGAAAGAGTCAATGTCTGATTAATTAAAAATAGACTCTAAAAATGTGTAGGAATTATTTTGATAAATACTGTTGTAACTGCTTTCAGATTTCATCTACACTTATCCATAGTGAGAAAGCTATGGATAACTGAATTGACAAAATTGATATTCTTTTCATTCAGTAAGCCTCATACTGGAAGAGATATAACCTGTTGGATTATTTTTCCTCTTTATTTCTCCTAGGCTTTATGTCGTAAAGGACATTGCAGCACAATGCACGCAAGCCCCCCAACCTAAAGTCCTTAAAGCAAAGAGTACTTCCATGGTTTTATGGAAAATCCAACCATTCATTTTTATGAATGCAACAAAAAATAGGGAAAAGGTTGAATTTGGTTGATGGATTTCTCCTAGATCAATATCACTCTCAAAGAGACTTCAATATGGCCTTGGGTTGCCTTTGTAAAGACTGTAATGTTTACTTGGAGGAAGTGCCATTTTAAAAATTGTGGGGCAAGCCTGTTAAAGTAAGCTACATTCTGATGCCCAGCATTTCCTTCCTAAATAGCAAATGCCTAGACTCTTGTGAGTATAAATGATACTTAAGTTTTTTTATGATAACAAAAATACATTTCTTGTCCTCATGCTTATACAAAATAACTTGAAGGTGTGATTTCTTTAACCCCCTGAGCTCATTATTTGTAGCATGTCTGCTGGAAAGCCAGTCAATTTATTTATATTTTAAAGTAGAACTGTATCTGGAGTACATCAGGAAAGAATGTATGGACTTTCAAGCAAGTTTTCAAATGTTTAACAGGAGAAAATGAATTTCCATGCATTTTGCTGACATACACATGTCTCAGGAAGAACCTCTTTAGAGTTTCTGACCCCACTACAAGAAGAAATAAGTTGGAAGTATCCACATGAGTGTATTTGAACTTGATTTGTGAGACCTCCAACTCTGGTTTTGATTGTTTTCATGCAAAAAATGTCTGTTTGTGAGGTTCAGAGAAAGGAGGATTCTGTGGATAGCATTTCTATAGGGCCAATTAACAAAAGAAGCAACTCACCACTGTTGGTGGTCATATTTTTCATCATAAACTGCACCAATACCTGGCTAAGAATCAGCTTAAAATCATGAATAACCTAGAGTTTCTGCAGCACACTTCTATCCTGAACTATTCTCTAGTCTAAGAATCAGACACACATCTTTCTATAGATAACGGTCAACCTGCCACCTTCTTCCAATATCTAAGAATCTGCTATGGGGTACAGAAGAAATGTATTAGAGAATGTAGAAAGTATGATTAGAAGTATGTTCCAGTAGTACTTGTTCCATAGACTGTATTTCTCTGTGCTCTGCAACACCAAGAGCTAGTGGACATCCACCTGACAGCAAACTACAGGGACGGTCTTCCCAAAAGTGCTATCAGCCAGCTGCATTCTTTAAAGAATTACTGGTGTAATTCTGAGAGTCTCAGAGAGACAGAAATGAGAGATGAAGATATGTAAAAACAACCTCTGTATTGCTTGCAATCATCTCTAGTAATCACTTGCAGACTGCGTGTTTTTGTATACAGGGTGTTCAGGATATGCCTACGACAATTGTTTTAGGAATGTCTGGCCCAAATAGACTTATTTTTATATGATTATATACTTCTGTAGTTTTCTTAAAATGAATAAATCATTACAAGAATCATGTGTGCACATCTGAGAAACAATATATGTGATAAAAGTTAACATGGGAAAAACAAAGATTAAAAGCTGCAAACAAACTGTTCATGGAATGAATTCAAACAGGATTATTTAAGGACAGTTTTCAACAAATTTTATACAACACTTATTAGAACTGGAAAATTTAATGTGCTGGATTTTAGCTTTAGAATGTTTTGTCGGTTTTTGAAATTCCATCATGTTTCATTTAGGGATAGGGTGGGATGAAATAGGGGGGGATGGATTGAGATGGGAAAGATGGTGCAAAAAAAGAGGCATTGCTTGTAAAAATAATGTTGCATTTTTCAGTAAACAGATCACAAGCATAAAATCTTTCCAATTAGATGTGAGATTGTTTCTTTGATATGGAGAGGCTATCTAGGCATCTTTAAAAGGAAAGATTTACTCTAAAAGCCAGTGAAACTGTTTGCGTTGGTGTTCAAAATAAAAATCTGTGCTTCATAATTTATATTTCTGAATTCAGCATCTGAAGAATGTAAATAACAGAGAACAATGAAGTTATAAAAAGCATCAAGTGTTCTTCCATAGTTATTTGTGGGTGGTTTTTTTTCCCACACTTTCTACTGTTGTGACTCAAACAAACAGTAAAACTACTTGGTTTAACTTCGTTATTTCAGTTAAATTCTTATTTTCTGTCATCTCTATTGTGGATTCTACAGAGAGGATAAAATACAAAGAATTCATTTGTAATTAAAATTGATTATATCTCAGCAACAAGACGGAGCATGATAGAAGGTAGACAGTGTATGTGGTAAGTAATTTTAATTAGGATAGTTGGGGAGAAAAAAATCTCAAAGCTTTCATTTTCTGATGTGTTATATAGAGAGTGAAGCAGGACTTTTAAATTAAATTTGTAAGGTAGATGATAAAATCTATATTACAAGTATTTATGAATATAGGCTGAAACTAAAGGAAAAATGCAATTTTTAAATTGGCTTTACACTGTGAGTAAATCTTGAGAAAGCTTCTAAAATTAGTGAGTAGCAGAAAAAAAAAATTTCTTATGTATCTCTGAGTACCTCATACCAAGCATTTGTAGTCTCACTTCCTCATGCTTTCCCATGCTTTACCTCCCTACCCTGGGGTTTAAAAATTCTTTCTTATGAAATAAAGGCCAAAATTCTTGTGCAATCATAGGACTACAGTTGTTGAGATAGAGCAAGGGAAATAGCAGCAAGCCCTGCAATAAAATCAGGAAAGCTGGCCGACCTGACGCAGCCACTACTTCCACTGTATTTCCGCACAGCTGGCAGGGATACAGAATAAATCCACTGCCCATTGCCTGTCCTCCTGAAGAGTTTAGGTCTTAAACCTCACCACTGATTCCAGATGGAGGTTGCTGCAGCAAGCAGCTTTCCAGTATTTTTGAAATTCAGTTCTATTTCCTCAAGTCTTCGAAACCTTGTCTCCAGGTGCAGTGAATGACAGATGGTGCAGCCTGCCACAGCCATTTAGTTTCTAATCAAGCCTTTCAATACTTTTAGAAATTTAATATTTGTTAGCAGCCTTACTTATACAAGTGAATAGAAATCATGCAGAATTAATTCAAAACACACAGAAAACACGAATCAAGATACATTGTTATGGTGTAGGAGTCAGAGGAAGCTGACACCTGATTCCTTTTTAGCCATCTGCAAGTAAATGAAAGTAACAAAACCAAAAGTCAAAAATACACAAATCATGCACACACTCAAATGTGAACTCTGAGATGACTCATCCCCTGGTGAAACTTCAGCTCCCCTGTGCATTAATTCACCTTTCATCCTTCACACATAGAAACATTTGAATTAATACTATACAAATCACACAGATTCAAACCCAAAATGCAGGGTCATCACTGTTCTAAAACCCTAAGGAACTGCAGAGTTATGGTTCCTGATTTGCAACCGTATGCTCTGAGGATATGGTGAATGTTTTGTACAGAGAAGACCAAGTATGACTAGAGAAAAAGACTTCCACTTTTTACAGCAGAATGTCCAAAACTTCACAGGTAGGGAGACATTCTTATGGGTAATACCTGACATGAAGGTGCACATCCAGAACCTGTCTTTCTTCAACTAGTGGAGATGTGCAGCCAGTCACCTCCACACCTTCTCCACTCTCTTGACTGTCTGAAATAGAAATGCCTATACTCCTGGCATTGAAAGATACTGAAATTAAATAAGGCACCAAAGTTAAATAAGTAATCCCTAAGAGTAATGAATAAAGTGATACTAGAGCTGAAAGGAAGTCTCATTTTGTGGCTGTCTCCAGTAGAACGAGTCATGCAGAGACAGTATGACCTTTTTATCTTTTCTTTCTTGATAATTTACTTTCACCTGAAGGGTCAGTTCAAAAGAGATAGCAGAAAGAAGTCCACATAGCTACCAGAAGTCAGCAATTCACAGCCATTTAAAGCAGTGTAATAATACCATGGGACAGGGCAGGTTTGAAATCATTAAGGAGACCAAATCTTGAGAAAGGAAATTGTTGCAAGATTGCATTATTTATAAAGTTAAACTATTCACTGGACTGAATCCAAAGTAGTCGTTATTAAGAAGTGAAACTTTGCCTGCTATGAACAAGCCATTCTGTTCTGTCTCATATCAATATTACACACAGCTGGTTTTAGTAAAAATTCTGGTAATGAGTTTTGGACCTATGTAATTCTGCTTCTGATCAACTTTTTAATTTTATCATTACAAGTCTTTTAGAATGAAGTTTACAAATGTGCACACACAAACAATCCCCCCAGCTATAATTGCAGCATTTTCAAAGGACAGAAAGAACTTGAAGTTTGACCTGCAAACAGCCTACTTGCATTCCAATGTCTCTCTCATAGCTTGAAAATGTTCCTGAAAACTTCTCCACAAGTTTTATTTTCTGATTTGGTGGCCAGTACATATAACATGTAGATGGATCAAAATCTTACAGGTTATTCCATGGGAACATGACCTTACCAATCGCTCCTATAAAGATTTTCCTTTTCAATAACCATGGAGAAATCTGCAAATGCGCTCACTCTAGCCACTGAGAGATGTAAAGCATGGTGCTGCGCTTTCATTGAGGCTGGGTAAAATAATTTGCCAGAGACAATATCATTATGCACCCCACCAGAGCCTTCAGAGTACAAGACATGGGAAGAAAAAAGGGATGGAGAATGACAGAAGAGTAAGTAGCAAAATGCAGAAGATTTTTACTGAGTTCTCTTCAAATGTGTTCTGTCTAGAAGAGAAAACGCAATATTCTTGTTCATGGTTTGGTCTTTCTTTCTGTAAATCCATTAGGACATAAAATGAGGATTGAGGGCCATAAAGGTGCAACATTTCATTTAATCAATGCTAAAAAATAGGATATTCCAATGCAGAAGTGGGATTAGGAAACATTATCTAAACAGGCTTGCAAAGCAAAAAGCGTAAGGCATTATTATAATCACATTCATAAGCAGCACTCAGAGCAAGTTCAGACCCTGATGGACCTCTATTCACCTTCCACAAAACCTGTGGAGGTCTCACACCATGCCTGCAAGGGAAATTTTACAGATCCACAACAGAATCCTTCAGAAACCAAAGGAGAGATTCCTGGTAGGAAGCACCAAGCTGTAACCACGCTACCATGCTAATAATGCTACAGCTGACAAGAGGACTCAGTATTTCTGAGTCGCTTATTCTTTTCTGAGTATCTTATTCTTTTCATAGAATAAGGATTTCTTAAAACTCTTCTTCATATATGAAGAAGAGTTTTAAGAAATCCTTATTCTATGAAACACTGATTTCCCAGTCACACAATGAACAGTGGAAAGAAAATGGAAGAAATTGTTTTACTTAAAACTGCAGTAGGGATATTGAGTTTTATTAATGAAAGCAAAGGGGCCATTCCCATTCAGCACCAACACCCCAGTCCTTCTCCTTATGAAGAGTTCTGAAAATAAGGCAACTCATAGTAAATAAATAAACAATTGGGAAAGATGACAAATTGAGTATGTATTCAGCTGAAAACATCTTGAAATGAAGCCAGAATTCTCAAAGTTGTCTTTTTTGAATGTGTATATGTTTTTAATTTTGAACATGATCCATTTGTCATATATATAGGTAAATGTTTTGTCAGTTTTTGAAATTCCATCATGTTTCATTTAGGGATAGGGTGGGGTGAAGAAGAGAATAAGAATAGAATAGAAGAGAATAAAGTGACATTAGAAGAGAATAAAGTAACAAAGAAGAAAATAAAGTGACATTATGAAATTTCCAGTCCACTAGATAACTTATTCTCCCTAAAAATAAACTGATGGATTAGATCAGCTATAAATTAAAATGGCAGATTTACAAGCACCTCTATCTCAGCAGAATGGAGCAAAAAAATATTGTCCACAGATGGCACACCAACAGATAAAAATTTTGCTTATAGAATGTCTATGTGTAGAGGAAAGAAAACACATTCTTCCAATTTGCTGTGCTCCATTCTTGATGTTTACAGGCATTTTGAGGGAAAAAAAATCTAATGGCAATTTTCTACAGAAAATCAGTTTCTGTGCAAGCCCTTTAAATAAATGTTTCCTAAGGAAACATGCAAAGGGAAATTGAGTGACCTATATGTCAGGTGATTATTCCACTCCACTGGATATAATTCATATAATTATTCAATAATCATCAAGATTATTGAATAATTATATTAATCATCGAGACACAAGTGAGGAGCATACCAAGTGAACTCCTTCAGATCATGATGCTAATCTTATGATTGCTGTTAAGTTTAAGCAGCCTTCTGCATAGCACCACAAATCAGTCTTTTCTCAGACAGATCCTTGAGGACTGCTTTTCACAAGGAGAGGGGAGGAAAGGAAGAAAGAAATAGCAAATTGTATGGATTTTAATTACTTGCCAATTCAGATTCACCTACTAGAAATCTTTTCTGACTGTTATTTATTTTTCAGAAGAAACAGGACACCATAAAACAAATTTACTTCATGTTTGACATATACAAGTGTAATGTTCAGTCTATATCAGGAAATGTTTAGTTCACATAGCACATATCGCCCAGAAGGCATTATTACCATAACTGAATAAAAATTTAAAATTAACAAAAATAATAAGGATCTGGTTTCACATACATAGTCTTCTGGTTTAAAGAGGAAGCTGGAATATGTTTTCCAGAGAGTATGGAAATATTTCCCACGGAGAATACTCCACAGTAGAAAGTACCAGAAAAACCATATTTAAAAAACCACACTGTGAAACTCAAGTGTTTTCAGATGAATGTATCCATTTCGTTCATGTACTTCTTGTTTAACTAAAATTCTGTTTTACTAAAATTCTTTGCAATTACCACTCAGATGAGATAATTATTTGAAAATATGCTCGACCTAAAACAACCTAACAAAGGCTACTGCAAAGAGACCAAAATACAAGACCAAGAAAAATCGAACATAGCAGTTTCTGCTGCACTAATATATTTTAAACATTTTTTTGTTTATTTACTTGAAACTGAATCTGAATCACAACATCATTCTCTGTGTAAAGAACTTGTCATCATTATTTCAGGGGCAGGCACAGGTGCATCAAAAGCTCAGCAACATCCATCAGCATTTTGTATGAAATTCCAGCTGAACCCTGAAGTTCACCAGATGTTCTCATATTGGATTTAGGTATCATCACAGGGTAGGATCAAGAATATTGCAGCTACCAATATTTGTATTGGTTTTTATACATGTCAAAACCAAACAACTCACAACAGCACAAGATGAAAAAGGTTATAAAATAAAAACATCTAATGTAAGAAAAACTGCTTGAAGTTGATTCCTGGCATGAAAAACAGTATCCTCAGAAACTATAATGCCTCTGTTCCTGCCAAACATCTGTGATGAGTTTAAAAGTCAGCCAGAGTGGGGGGTTAGGTTTGCCTTGATCTCCCTCAGCGACTTTCCCCCAGAACGTAACAGACTTGTAAATGTAAAAAACAACTAAATAATTAGGAGAGGGAAGGGTCATGGATGAGACACACAAAACCTAAAAAATACTGAAACACTACTTTTCCCCTTTCACTTTATCTTTTTAGTCCCATCTTCTCTCCAGGCTTAGAACCAGTGATTATCCTGGTTGCAACAATCTCCCCTGAGTTTCCTTTCGTCATTAAGAAATATTATAGCATTCAAGATGTGGCTGTCTAATACTCTCTACCCCTCCCAGGGGTAGTCTCTAGACTTCTCTGCCATTGTGAAGTCTTGAGAATTTTCTCTTTCCTGAAAAAAACAATTCTTGTCATGGTATATCCAATCCCATTGGTTTAAAAGGAATACAATAGGATTGGGAATAACAAAAGTCCAATACTGTCCATCCAACACCTTTTGTGTTTCCTCTCTCAGCATATGGTCCAAGTTCTGAAGTACTTCTTCCTGGGCCAAATCCTCTACCTTTCGGTTACAAAGAGTGGGAAAGAAGAATAGAGCAAGGTTTGCTGGGTTACAGCTTTACTGCCACATCTGCTCTGACTGCAGAGGCATGGTTTGCAAACAACTGCCTGGACCAAAAGCCAGGACAAACATACCAAGTTCTGTCTGCAGTTTATGTGCCTTAAGACAAAGAGACTGTTTCAACATTTACAGCACTGGCTATATTTTGGCTCCATTGTGCTTCCCAGGAACTGCTGCTATATATGTGCAGTACTGTTTTGAACTTTGAACTTAGGGTTTTTATTTCTTCATATTCAATTTTGGTTTGTTTTGTTTGTTTGTTTGTTTGTTTTTTCCCAAAATGTGTAGGAGTTAATTTGCAATTAACTTAGACCAGAGTCCTCAGCAGCTATTTATGTGTTGAAATATCTCATTAATGAAAGCACAGCAGAATATAATCTAGCAGCAAAAGGTAAGTCTATAAGCATCTTACTTCTAAGCCCATCTTTCTCTACTACAGCTGTGTCTGACTGTGTTTTGGCATAAGCTAATCTTCATGTTCCCACACAGCTCAGTGCTCTTTTAGAACAGCTGCATAGCATTTGGGGGGGGGGGGCGGGGGGGAATTGCATGATGTGAAGTATTCCAGTTAACAGCATTCCCTCTGTAATTATTTTGCAGCCTTAAAATGTCTAATTGGATTCTAGGACTTTAAAAAGGGATAAAGGAAACAATACTCTCACTCAAATCTTCCAGTATCCCATTAACCATCTGCTTTGAAAATGCACTCCAGGTTTTAGATAGCAGTAAAGCAACATGTGGAAGATTCTATTGGATGTTGAAATTCATTATCATCATCAGTTTTATACAACTTAGGAGTCATGAGTCTAGCTGACAGCAGATGATTTGAGGGTCATCAAAAGAGAGGTAGCAGAAGAAAAGACTAAGCAAAATCCTCAAAACTTTTTTTCAGAGCAACGTTGTTCCATTGAACACTGCTTCTGGTTTCAGCTTGGACACAACTGTAATGCAGACCTGGCATGACCTGCATGGAATGGAGTGATGACAGAGTCATTTTTCTAAAGATGACTGTAAACTCACTCTGAGCAACAGAAGCTGAAGGCAAACATCAAGGTTTTTTTAGCAGGATGAAAAAAAGTGGCCATTACAATTTGGAAGTTCACTACCACATCTTCCACTATTTGACAGCTAGCCAGTTTTGTATACTAGAACAAGCTTCAAGTTTTTCTGGAAGCAGGCAACATTTAGATACTAAACTGCATTAGAAGTACTATTTAGCCTGTCTGCTTCAGGTATACAGTAATGGAGTTCAGAATTCCTTTTCTTCTTTTTCAGACTTAACTCTCTGTGTGAACTGTATAGGGAATTCACCTCTGAAATTTGAATTACATTTAAATTAAATTAGATAAATTAGATAACTTATGTATCCAGCCCCTAATCTTTCTCTTGCACCAAGTCACACTACAGGGCATTTCTGGTTGTTTTAAGGCCCGTTTGACAGCTGTAAAAGTTTATTGAATAGCAAGCATAATCAATAGTTCCTGAATAGTAAGTGTAAAGAAAAATGACAGGAATGCTTGATGGCAATGGAAGAGCATTTTGCTCCCAGATCCACAGTGCTCATTAAGGATGGTGGAGGTACTTTTGTCATTGTATGAGATTTAGCATGCTCTGCATTTTTCTAGATGACAGATAAGAGAGAGAAGTTTATCCAAAACCTAAATAAACTAGCTGGAAATTACCCTGTGAGTTGGAAAGGGACTGTGAGTGTCCTACTAGAAATAAAAATACCTGCTTCCTGCTTCTTGAAGCATAGCTCCCACTTTGCACAAATTCTTTTTGAGGAAGTGAAAAAGTTCTCTAGCAAAGGAGTTGTTGAGAATTTTGTCTTCTCTGAAAAAAACAATTCTTGCCATGGTACTTCCAATCCAAATAGTCAGATGCAAGAAAGAAAGAAGCTTTATAGACATACCAGTCCCATGAAAATCATGCACCTGAAAATCTCCAAAAACTGTTGAAATGGTGTTCTCACACCTTAAATGCTGGCTATAAGAAAACAGAAAGCGTTCTGCCAAGAAGTAAATTAACAGTATTTGTATAAACATTTATTAGTCATTGTTGGTTTGGACTGAGATCCAGCACAACAGGATGGATTTAAAACACAGGAAACTGAAGGGGTCAAACAAGGTGAGTACACATATGTACTTAGTACACGACAGTGACATGCCCAAGTCCCTGTGTCCACAAAGGATGCATTGAGAAAACCTTGGGAGGCTCTTCTTCCAAAGCAGGCATTTTAGAGCACCATCAGCCAACCACCCAAAAGAGGGGAAAAAGAGGACAGCTGGCACATAAACTGTGTCTGAAGGTTCACAAGTTGCTGCATTCCACATCAGTTAAAACCACCACCCCTAAATGTAAATATTCTCCTGATAGCTCCCTGCCTTTTCCAGGAGCCCTTACTGTATCTCTTATTCTGCTTTCTGAGCATGCTTACAAAATGCTCTTATAAAAGTTTGCCCTTTTGATTAATCACAAAATTAAGCAGCCAATGAAAGTTGATGAATTAAAGAGAGAACAAGTTTAATCTCACAAGAAATTGTTATTTGACCTTTTCCCCTTTCTCCCGACTTCTCTTCCTCCTGCCCTTTATCAGGAGATATTTTGAAGCATCATGAAAATTTGGAAATATTTCCCTCATCATAGAAGAGTCCACTGCTAAAAGGCATACCTGGTGTAAGAGATACCACGTGGGGCCACTCTGCTCTGGATACAACTCTCAGGATCAGGAAAGATCTCTCAGCATTCTTTTAGCCTAAAAAAAAAATCACAATTCTTTCAATGGAACAAAGTTTCCAAATGCATAAAAATCTACTGTTTTGCTGTTACACCAGCATGCCCAAGGATTGTGATGCTTGGAGTACTTGCACAGTAAGAAATGTCACGTCGGTATTCATTGGAAGAAACAGCTGTTCTTTACCCTCATTGTCTGACCACACCCAATAGGAAAGTGAGAAGGCAAAAAAAGGGAAGCAGACAAGGGGTAGTGAACATCTTGAAAAAAACCTTACCTTTTTTCCATAAGATTCTTCTTTAGTAAACAAAATTATTGGTTACCTTTTAATATGCAGACAGTTTTATTCACCGTCTCAAGGCAAACTGCCAGAATTAAGCACAGACCATAACTAAGAGCTCAAAATGCTGATCAAACTGTGTGCCAAAGTACTTTTCCTCCCTTGCTTTCTTGTCTGCTGTAAAAGCAGTTATAGAAACCAAGCAGTGATGCCATTCATTGCATTTAATACTGATGGCTTCCTTTACCTTGAGGTAAGCAGCCAGCCAAACAGAAAGAAATAAGCCTTCCAACAAGAACAGGAATGAGCAGAGTACTTGGTACAGCTACACAGTGGATTTTCCAGTTTTAACAAGCAAACATTGAGCATCTGGCACTGTTAAGAAACTAAGCACCTAAAGAGGCACATAGACCAACATAACAGAAATAGAAGTGCTTGGCCATTGTTTGAAACTATCTTACTAAATGCACCTACTGGATTTTATTGCAGTTTCTCTTTTATTTTCCAGCAGGACTGCTCCACAGCAATCTCTACCTGGATTTTGTATCTTTCCTTTGACAAATAATGTGCCAAACAAGAGTCTGATGTCTGGCAGACCTGTGCCTTTTCATAAGGCATGCACTGGCCCAGAAAGGCAAATGGATTCAAGGTGCTGCCCCCATAAGCTCAAATCTCTGTGACAGAACCAGGCAGCACCACCACTTGCACAGGTTCAGTCACTTTCTCTCAGTACCTACAGCAGAAGTCTGGTTCCCTCCCTGTACTAGCACATGATACAAAGGGAGATACAAAATGGTTTATGAGTAGCTGAGAGCTTTTGAACAAGTTTACAGGCAAGGTGACCCAAGGAGAGTAGGTGCACAAAGAAAGTTGGCAGATTGATACAAAGGAGGAGTTGTTCTTCTATGGAAGGGCAGGGAAAATGTAAGAAGCTCTCTAGTCCAGTGAGCTGCTGACTTTTTTGTATCCGTAGGAACATCATTCTAACAGCTTGTTCTGGAATACTTTTAAGAGTATTAAGAGAGTTCAAGAAGCAGTATAAACAAGACCTAGGAAGCAGCTATCCTTTCTGTAGTAAGAAAGATGAGTATTTTGAGTCAACATGGGGAAAACAAGTAAGACAAGAAAATAAGAGATTGTTGTTACTAAGTAGAGAAAGTATGTAGTATATATGGTCCACATGTAAAAGAATAGCACCTTAGCAAGAAATGATCCTGGCAAATTCAACTATTAATCTAGCTCCTGAATAATTAGCATATTCAAAATACTTTCCTTGATTCCTTCTTAAAATGCATTTCAAACTTTTTAGGCATTTTAGAACGCTGATTGGGAAGCTTAGACATTAAGTAGCAAAATGGGAGTGTTTCCAGAGCTCCAGAGTATACATTTCTTTCCCTTACAACTAAAAGTATCTTTCAGGAATGGCCTCCAAGGTAAGTAAACTGATGATACTTTTCTTTCCAGTCAAGTTAGGCGAGTTTTGAGTTTCAATTCTCAATGAAGTCAAGGAATTTATTTTACTTATTGTTTTTGTCTTTGACTAAAAAAAAAAAAATAAATTATCTGAGTGATAATCACCTTTAAAGTGGTTTCTTCCCAAATCAAGACAATTCTGATGCTTTAGAGGAAAGAAATCTGTGTAAATGACACCAAAGACACCCAAAGGAACAAGTCTGCATTTGTTCCAATAAATCCTTTGGCTTCATACACAGAAACACCAGCACCAGAGTTTAGGGATAAAAGAATAGCTCTCTCTTACTATAAAGATAATTCCTTTTTATTTCTAGAAAAGGAGTTTTACAAAACTAGTAAAAATAGTTTTCCTCTGAATCTTCCAACAGAAGATTCAGAAAATGCTCAGAAATGCTCAGAAAGAGACAATCAAAGCAGATGAACTTCTATCATTAAATCCTTCTCAGAGAAAAAATTTGGACTACTATCAAATTTTACCTAGACCACAGAAGCAGGACAGAAAATGTTCATGTCTGTGTTTTATCCTCCTTTTCTTTGCTTAAAAGGGTTTTGATTAGTAGGCATAAGGAATAAGTGCTAGCTCTCATTTCCTGGGGAAAAGTATGCCCTTAGTCCCATGTGGGCAGAGACTAACAGCAAAATCTACCTATTCATTTCTGCAGGTGACATCACTCTAAAAGGGTCGGGTCTTCCAATACAGAAAGCCACAAGGGACTGATCATTTGGGGCAGTAGTCTCCTTGTCTCATAGCTAGACACAGTTTTGATCAATGCTTTATTTTGTATGAAAAAGAAAACACAGGGTTCTTGAAATGAGTAAATTTCACCCTAATTTCACTTCTGATTTCATTTAAATATGCATTGGCATCTTCAAAACTTCTTTGTTGCAATTTCATGATTACTATTTGCCTGCATCACCATCTTGTATTTACTACCATGTGAAAACAGTTTACTTCATAAACCACAAAAGCCCTCCGATATTCCTTTCAGTGTAGCATTAATAATGTAATCTGATGCCCTGGGCATTATGCTACATAGTTTATCAACAGCACATTAACCACTCAGTACTTTCTGCACAATGTTGCTATCTTATATACCATCAGTCCCTGCCTAGATACATCTATTTTGACTGAGAAATAAAAAGTACCATCTTGCCACTAGCTGATGGTGATTAACTGTGGTCTCATCCCAGAGAGATCAGAATATGATTCTTGAGACACCACAGACAGTCATTCCTCATAGCATCTGAAAACGAAAATTCAGATTTACAGGAAAGGCTGCAATTCTTCAGCAGACTCATATGCAGCAGAGTTCTTATTGCAACATCTTTTTTCTGACCTTGCAAAATCCATTGTTCTCAGAATCACAAAATGGTTTAGATTGGAAGGTACCTCTGGGGTTGTCTTGTCCATCCCTCTCTGATCAAGTAGAGCCAATTGACTCACTTGTATTCAGCAAGAAGCATATGAATACCAAACATGAAAATCCAGCCCCTTGCTACAACTCACCGGCTTTTTAACCAGTCTGACAAAGAAGGGAGATGTGCAGTGGCAACACTCATCCTGGCTTGCCTCACTGCAGGCTGCAAGGGGCATTCTGCCTACCCAACACACTCCATCCCAGACCATCAAACCTCACACTGCCTGCATCATGATCCCTTCAGCATCCTTCATATTCATTGCACTCAAAGAGGTCCTTTTGTTTTCTTCCAGCTTATCCCTCACAGTTTTCATTCCTGTAACATACCTACTTTACTGTTATCCTCAAATTCATCCATTCTTCTTTGTTGTAGCAAGCCCAGAATGTTTGCCAAAACCAGATCTACCATTATAGCTTTGGCTTAAACTTCACTTTTGTACACCCCATGCTTCACTGCTTTATTTCAGCATTTTCTCAATGTACATTACTTGCACATGAGATCTCAGGAGATTTATTTCATTTGATAATAAGCTGACTATCAGCAGAGCTTGCCCAGCCTGACCACTATGCACACAAGCTGCACTTGACAGAAATTTTTGTAAGTATTTGCTTATGATAAGAGATGATGCAAACACTTGAAACTATAGCTTCTTTAAAATAGATATTGGAGCATTTTCACAGCCTAATAGTGAAAAGTTTTGTGTGAGAGAAATCTCACCTACAGTAATTTCGAGTTTTCACAGTCTCAACCATTTTTAAGATATTCATATCACTGTTTGGGCTCAGAAAATAACTTGATGAATTTTCTGAAGAGTCTCAGGCTGGATGATATCAGAAATTCCAATAAATCTTCTTTTAGTTCTTTTTAAATGGAAATTTAAATAAGATCACAGGAGTATCCAAAAGTTAACTCTAAGGAATATGAGAGAAGTGAAACCAAGAAAATTATGCTAATATTGTTTATATTAAATCCAAGACACAGAAATGCATCCCATAGTTGCTCTTCATACAAAAGTACAAGGAAAAAAGGTATTTTGGCCAAAGTAAGTGAAAATCGAGCAGCATGTTCAGATTTAAATGGTAGTCAAGAGAGAGTTCAAGAAGCATCTGGGCAATTCTCACAGGCACATGGTGTGATCCTGGGGTTGTCCTGTGCAGAGCTGGGAGTTGTGAGTCTCATCTGACTCTGGATATCCTATGAATCTGATTCTAAATAAGTAGTTTTGTAAAACACAGACATCTAAAGCATGAGGTCTGAGGTTGGGACATGGAATTTCTTGAATTCCGTCAAGCTTGGTGCTGTGACCACTTCCCTGGGAGCCTCCTCCAGTGCCCAACCACCCTCTGGGTGAAGAACCTTTTCTTGTGTATAACCTAAACCTCCCCTGACACAACTTTAGGCCATTCCCTCAGGTCCTATCACTGGTCAGCACAGAGATGAGTGTTTGCCCCTCCTCTTCCCCTCATGAGGAAGCTGTCGACTGCAATGAGGCCTCCCCTCAGGCTCCTCCAGGCTGAACAGACCAAGTGACCTCAGCCATTCCTCATGTGGCTTCTCCTCAAGGCCCTTCACCATCCTTGTGGCCCTCATGTGGATACTCCCTGAGAGTTTGCTATCTTCCTTATATTGCAGTGCCCACACTTGCCCCCAGCACTGGAGGTGAGGCCTCCCCAGTGCAGAGCAGAGCAGGACAATCCCCTCCCTTGCCTGGCTGGCCATGCTGTGCCTGATGCCCCCCAGGACAGGCCTGGCCCTCCTGGCTGCCAGGGCACTGCTGACTCAGGTTCAACTTGTTCATGCTTTGTAATGAATAAAGCATTTCTAGGTTAAGTCCACAACTTAGGAAATGAGACACAATAAAGTTTAAAGAAAAAGCTGCTGAAATGCTACTAATTTTAAATATTTTGGCTTTCTATCAAATCAGAAATCTTCTGGTTTGGACATTCCCAAATGCAATGTATAAGTTTGTAATTACATATCATGGGCTTAAAAGCTTGTATGAGAAGAAAAAGAGAACTCTTCTATACTCTTTTTGAATTCTATAACTACCCAGGCAGGGTAAGGCAGTGTTTTTAGGGGGGAGAATCAGCCATTAAAAGTCACAAACAAAATGCATTGTTGACTGGGCTGCAACTGTGTTTCTTAAACAGATTCCCATGGTGCAGTTGGTTGAAAGAACCAGGTATCAAAAATACCAGATATCACAGATGGGCCCTGGATGGGCACAGGCACATGAACTTTTATTTTTGCACAAAAGGATCCCAGCTGCTAAGCATTAATACCACAGATGGGGTTTTCATTACATCACTCTTTTTACAGAGGATGAACATATTCTGTGTTTATACAACTGCACAGAGAGAAATAGATGATTGGTTTTGCGTGTTGCCAGAGAATCTGAAACTTCTACAGTGAATAATTATAATCACATAAATAGCTGTCCCATCCAACATGTTCTCATTTTTGTAAGGCCACTGAAGACAATGCTGATCAGCACCAGCAAGAATTCAATCTTAGAGGCAGAATCAAACTCTACCACTTCAAGTTTTGACACAAATTAATAACATACCTTGAAAACTGAGTATAAAAGTTGTGTCTCCTCCAGATCTAAGTGATTAGGTTTGAAATGGCTGATTTAAGTTCAAGGAAAGCAGGTAGATAGGCACTTCATAACCACAGAAGCTAGATTTGTGTCCATACCCATTTATCAAAATCATTCTCAATTATCTTTGAAAGGTCATGGCAACTTGGAGAGTGTTTCTGAGGACTGGTAGAAAGCAACCACACTGCTCTCTTCAAGAAAGGCAAGCAGCATGATGGCAGGAGCTATAGACTGGCCAGCCACACCTCAGTGCTCAGAAAGGTAATGGAGCAAGTAATCCTATAAAAAATTTTGAAATACAATGTGAACAAGACATTGAGACAAGTCATCGTGGATTTAGAGACTACTCAGCCCTTGGTGAGCCTGCATCTGGAGGGCTGGGTCCAGTTCTGGGCTCCCTGGTACAAGAGAGAGATGGGAGTCAGTCCAGAAAAGTGTTGTGGAAGTGGTTAAAGGACATGGGGGATCTGACATATGAGAAGAGGCCCAAGATTCTTTAGCCTGGACAGCAGGGGTAAGGGGCAAGACTCAGGGGTAATCTCATCAATGCATATAAATATCTGATGTGAGACAATAAAGAAGACAGAGCCAGACTTTGCTCCATGGGGCCCAGTAACAGGACATGAGGCGATGGGCACAAATGAAAATCCACAAAATTAAGCTTAAATATAGCAGAACCTTTATTACTGCAAGGGTGGTTGATGACTGAAACAGGTTACCTAGAAAGGTTGTGGAGACTCCATTCTTCACTAAAATCAAAACCAAACAGGAGAAGGCGCCCAGCAACCTGCTCTAAAAATTGAAGCATTAATGTTGAACTAGATTATCCCAAATAATTCCTCTTTACAAGGTCAAAGCTAGAAGCAAATTAATATTCCATTATTTCTAGGTACCCTTTCTGGTCGTGGTAATGAAGCAATAAAGTTGTGTGCATAGCTGTCAACTCTGTGTTCTTTATACACCTTACATCATGAGGTCTGCTTTCCACATTTGTCTAGTAACAGAGAGCTGTGCAGATTATTTCCTGGCTCAGAAAGATAAAGTCATGAATAGAAAACAGGAGAACTCATGCAAAAGAAAAAATATGAAGGCCAGTGACAAAATTTCTCTCCCTAATATCAGTTCACGGCCATGTCTCCCAATTAGCTCAGATAAAAGGTCACAGAGGGAAAA
This sequence comes from Urocynchramus pylzowi, assembly GCA_013397555.1. NCBI lineage: Eukaryota > Metazoa > Chordata > Aves > Passeriformes > Fringillidae > Urocynchramus > Urocynchramus pylzowi. Next base: position 607,788 of record VZRH01006479.1, read on the forward strand.
ATCTCTAAATTTTACTAGAAAGTAAAGACCTTAACCAGAACACCTGATTACACAAAATAAGGATCCAGCTGTGCCCCTTTTTCTGTAATACAAGGTATTCTAGGTCTGCAAGGGCACAAAAGTGAAGCTCTGGAATAGACCTTCCTATCCTGGAAGTGTCTCTAACCATTTTATTCTTCTCCACAAGGCAGCTGCTTTTCAGAAACCATTAAAATCTCATGTCATTTCACCTTTTCTCTAATACATGCCACTCAAAGGAAACAAATTCCTCATTATTTCTCTCACAGCATCGCAGAAGCACAGAACAGAACAAAATAATATGGAGACACACTACCCATGCGCAATGGCCGTTTCCTCCACAAATAGCTCCATACCCTATCTGTTTCAGGGGAAAGAAGGGGTACAACATCCCTCCTACTCAGAAGTCATGGCATAATGTAAAGCAAATGGAATGGAATAACTGGGTTTTGGTACCATTCCTTGGCTGCAGACAAATGAATTCACCGCACATCATCTTATGCCGCCACTAAGGAAAATAATTTACTGCCAGGACAGTGTCTCTAAAAATCTCTGACACTTCTCTCAACTCTATTCATCACAGCCTGGATTTATTAACTTGCAGAAGATTGTTTAAAACTGAACTTTTCTGGTACTTAAGAAATGGGAGGTTGAGCAGAATAAGAACAATAGGACTCTCATTTATGTGATTTAATTAAGCTCGATGGAAGCTTCTGATTAGAATATGTGTGGGCAGTGGTTTCTTCCCTATTTAAAATGTTATTAGAGGGAATCCAGTAAGTGTTTCATTATTGTTAAGTGCAATCAGAGAAGTTGTTTTCTACCAATTAAATGCTGCTAAATAAATAGTTAAAAGCAGTTAGCAGCATAATGCTTTGCAGCTGGTGGATTTCTTCTCAGAAACTTCACAGTAGACATGTTCCTCTATGCACACATATAAAACAAGAGAAATTTGAGGAAAGAATCTTAAAAGCCAGAATGGTACAGCTATTCATTGTCAAGATAATACTAACGAGGTAAGAATAACAGCTTTTTATGTAGTGGAAAACAGGATAAATGGCCTTGCATCTTTCTCATGCACAGTTAGAGCCTGAGTTGCTGCATGATAACTTGCATGTAGCCTGTGAAACCCCAGTGAAGGGGGCTTCTGTGCCTATGTACAAATGTGTCAGGACTCTGGATTGCAAGAACACCTTAGTTCAACATCTTTTTAAAATGGAAGCCTGAAACACAGGCCTGTACAACAAATTATTACCACTTGTCTCATGGATAAAATCCAGAAGAGTTTGGGTTAGGTAGCCTTCTCCCATGCATCACTAACCTTGTGCAGCTCCACAGCTTTAGGATCAGCTGGGAAAAGACTCACTTAAAGCTATTTTACAAGCACTATTCCCATGGCAAAGGGCTGTACCTGCTTAGAAAGACCTACATTGCAGAGGTGAAATTAGAATGACAAAACCACTCTTGTATAAAAAGGGAAAGTTATAACTTCTAAGTACACAGCAGACGGAAGCGATAGAAAGTGATCTTCCTGAAGTCCCCAATAGCTAGATAAGTGTTTGTGGTGGGTTTTCTGTGCTGTAGTAAAACAAGCACATTCAGGGTACTTCCATTCCTAATTAGATATCATTGTGCTTATACAAAATGTTTAAAATAGCTTAAATTGGAGGTGAGTCTTGTTGCTTTCTTAAAGCCCACAGAAAGCCTTTAAAACAAACAGCAGTCAGAGCATTAATAGGATGTGGATTTTACTCTTGACACATGCCCATCCCATTTCACCAGCAGAACATCTGTGAAGCATTTCAGATGTGAATGTTAAATTGTTCTACTCTTAAAATGAGAGGTGAGGGAAACAAGAGAATAGATTCTGAGTTGCAACTCTGCCTTTTTTCCTTTTCCAAAATCCATTTTGTTTTATTACCCCTGTATGCTTTGCCTGGCAACCCCAAAGCACACTTGTTTCCCACTAATACTTGTGATTTTTTTTTCTCCTTGTTTCCCTCACAGTTTGGTGTGGTTTCTTGCATAAGCATGTTATTCCAAGCACGGAGTTATATTTAACAATCCTCTCATTTCATTGTTTGTATGTCAAGTCTAACAATGGAAAACCACATTAAACACAGACATATTTGCTCTTTAAAGGCATTTTCAGCCAAGGCTCACAAGATGGAGTCACAACTGTCTCCTCAATAATATAAGAGTGTGCAATCTTTGCCAGGCAGCGTGGTACTTTGATACACCTCTACATATCTGAGTTACTGAAAATAAGTGATCTCACCTTATCTAAAATGGTCTTAGATTCCCTTTTCTTCATCTACAAATAAAGTGGAGCCCTTTCTGCCATCTGTACTTTCATAAATTAAGGAATAAGCAGTCTCAAAAGTTTCTCTCAGGGGATATAACTTCATGTTCTGCATTCATTTACAAGTTGTGTTACTCTCCCATAGTTACTCTTACAGGTACACAGTGAGAACACACAGTTTGAGCCATCTTTCTCCCTGCCATTCTAGATTGTTGTCCACAGAAATTTTAACACTGAAATAAAAGTTAGAATCTCCCTAGAGTCTCATGAAGCATCAGGAAATGAAATACAGGGGAAACCAAAAGGGGAGCAGCAGACACAAATACCCCTGCAGTTATCAGAAGACAGAAGTACGGGATACTCATAAATCCTGCAGATGACTTTGCAGAACAGAGACAGGAAAGTCAGTTGTGGTTGTAGGCTTGTGAAGGACTGGGTGTCAGTGCTCTCCCCTGGCAGTTTCAGCTCACAAGCTGGCACTGAAAAGTTACTGATGAGGCAGCTGTCACAGAGAAGTCATGGGCTTACTACTGAGCAACTGGACAATCAAAATAAATCCCCTGGAATCCACAATGCAGCATCTCCTTCTTTTTGATTCTCACTCTAGGTCTTTATTTTGGTGCTGACTGAGAAACTGTCCACTTTCTTAGGAGTCAGCAACCCACAGAACAGTTAACCTGATGTGTGTGGGTCAGCGCAGTGCTGCTCAGACTCCTTGGCTGCAGGACAAACTCACTCAGCTGACAGAAACAGAGGAGCCTGCAGGTAGCTCCTACTTGATACCAACAATTATCCTGCCTGGGAGGTCTTGCCTTATCTGAAAATGTGGCGAGAAGTTCTCATGATAACCTCCCTCAGGAATACAGCTGTTTTCTTTTAAAGAAATGACGTATTACCTTGAAGGACCAAAAGAGAGAAGTTCTCTTCACAGACAGGGCTGGGTCTGCTCTGTGCAATGCACCAGGGGAAAAGGCATCTGGACTCCAGCTGATGTTGCACAGATGTGGAGCACCCAGTATCGGAAAGGATGCAAGATTAATTTGTTATTTATATTCATGTTCTTATTCTATCTCGTTAAAGGAGTTTTTTTTTTGTTGAGACTTTCTTACTGAGATCCAGAAAGAAACCTACACTGTCTCTCTTTCACCTCAATGCTCCTAAACTTCCCAAGCCCATGCAGAACAGATTTGGAGGCCTGTAGGTCCAACCAAAGGTGTATACATGAATTTACAGCTTCTAAGGGGGACAGGCACTCTATATACTCTAAACACCTTTTCAGATGTAGGATATGGTCTTTAATCCCCAGTTTGCAATTTGTGCAAGACTTCAATGACAATTCCTGGATGTAACAGTTAAACCTGAAAAAAACTTGGAGACAGAATAGAGGTTAGTGAAGTTAGATGAGAACCAATGTGAAGGCAGCACCAGGAATAGGTACACGGGTCATTAGTAGAAGAGGGGTGGCTGCATAGACATCAAGAGAAGGTTGCATCACTTGAAAAGAAAAATTTGCTTTGAGTAGTAAGAGAGGTATTACAGTAGATTCAGTCTTGATTATGCTGAAGGAATGTAGAATTCCTATCACTACAAAGAACTTCCTTCCTGGAGAGTTAGTTTTCAAGAGCTCAGAGAACAAGTACAGGCCATAAAGTTAATCAATACAGTTTAAGAATTTAAGAATCTGACAGAACTCCCTAATATACAACAAGCTCTGTTCATAATGCTGTTGAGCCCCTCTGCATTTTAGTTGGGCTTTGTTTGAACAGTGCTAAAAAAATCAGTGTTTCAAGTACAATAAATACTGCTATGAAATTTGGAATAATGTAAAAACTACATTACAGTTGGTTGCTCATAGTGCATCAGCTTATTCTCAGTAGGACTACAGAACTACTGAACTGGATTATATCCATGGCCTGCTCCAGTACTGCCCTCCAGCTATGACCAGGACCAGACATTTGAGAGGAAGAAGTAATCAACTCCACAAGACAAAATATTGTAAGACCTTCCTCCAAACCAAATTTCTTCCTGACTCTATACTGTTAGCTATGGCCTGGCTTACACTCTTTGTCTATCACTATTGTTAGTCTACTGGGGTTGGAGATGCCACACAAAGCATGTCCTTGGGTTAAGAGCAGGCCAACAGAAGGTTGCCATGAACAAGTACTGCTGCCAACTTCAACCCAGTCCCCGAGCACAACTCATTTAGCACTTTCCATTTTACAGCAAGTTTTGTTCATCAGACCCTGAGCCCAAACCGCACAGTCTAAAACACCACCATGCAAAGCATTGTTGCACAGTGTGACATCTGAACCTCTCTTCCAAGATATTTCTCACTCAGTGTTCCATGACCAAGGATTTCTCCACAGGAGCCTTCTTTACAGGGTCAGAAAAATATTCAACTCAAGCTCTTTGTGGGCATGACTTTCTTCTCCTGATTTTTTTTTTTTTTTTTTTTTTTTTTTTTTTTTTTTTTTTTTTTAGAGAGATTAAAAAGAAATCCTGGCTTTAATCCTATTGCAGCTAGGTTGCTGACCTACACATGCTTTTTCTGGTCATGCTTCTAGTTCAACTGAGCTCTTCCAGCAGGTGAGTATGTTGAATTAGTTGCTTTATCACAAATTCAACTATACTGGCTAATTGAGTTTACCAACTTTCATTAATGGCTCCTTTTCTGTGGTGGATTCACAGATTCCTGTTAAGATTTTGTTCTCAATGTCTTTTTGTGGCATTAGCCAATGTATAACAGCTACAAATTTCCTTTTATATGCGCAAAATATCTGCATATTGCAAACATTAATAAGTGAAACATGTTCAGTGGGATAGAAAAAGGGAAAGGAAATGGTTTAGAAAATTACTGATATTTTTCTTTCTTTAAACAGAGGCTAAGCCAAGGCAGAGTAATTGCTGCCTGCTTGTCTCACAAACTGTGCTACAAAAATGTATACACTGATAAAACATAATTTATTCTAGTCCTATTCAAAATCACACCACACTATGAACAATTATGATACAAATAAAACGTGACCCAAATAGCTTAAATTAAAATAACAAATGGAACAGAATAACAAAATAAAAAAATGGAATTTTTCTTTTGTAAAATTAATCCACTGTATGAACACAAACATTAACCTATTTCCAAGATAAAAAAATTTTTATTAAAAAAAAAGATTTACTGTGAGTGGAGTAAGGAAGGGCAAAGGACAGTATTGAAACTGGGAAGCAATATAATTACATTCTATTTCTAGATCTGCTGCTGATTTCTAAAATGTCTTTGGATAAGTCAGTTAAAGTGCAGAGCTTTTTAGCTGACATAGTAACCCCTCTCCTTCTTCTTCATTCCCTTTCTCACACTTATCTGGAGCCATGTTCATGACTGCAGCACTCTGAATTTACTACTGCGTGGCATCCCTGGAACTCAAAGAGATCTGAAAAAAATTATAACCCATTTTCATGAAAAAGTAAGAATCATATTTACACCTCCTTTCCTTCATACAGATTTGAAACGAATGTCAAGCTTCTTACTTTCAAGATGTGACATGCCATTATGTCCCTCATAGAGCAGAATGAAGAGTGAGAATAACAGGCCTCGGTAAGCTGTTTTGCCAGGAGAAATGTACACTAGTGAGCACTGCAAACACAGTTTATAAAGTAGTTTTTAAAAATAGTCTTTATGTATTAAAGTACTTTAAAAATTTGGACCTCCAAAGCTATATGGATCTTTGCTGCAGTGCACACTGTACAGTCTTATTTTCTTTGCATAAAATAAATAGATAAAAAAGCTCCTTTATTTATACTTGTCTGCCAGCCAGGCCTTGCGAATGCATTTCAGTCTCCACCTGATGGAAAGTGGACTCACATTTTATCAACAGGTAAATTTCTGCATTTACAGGTACTTCACTACCACTGCCATCAGCTTCCCCTCAATTCTGGATGTAGAACAGTTTTAATTCCCACAGGTAATTCTTGCACCTTTAGCTCAGACACACCCTCACTGGTTTATGTCAGACAATCAAGGTGACAGTGAAAGCACCCTCACCCATTTCATATTCTATGCAAAAACATACATAGCATTAACACTACGGTAAAGCAACTTTTCTTGCCTAACATCCTCTTTCCTGGCTGACTCTGTTAAGCTATTCTCCTGATCACCCCTCTCCTTCTCATTACTCAAGTCCAAAAGAGTCTTTCATTCACATCAAGTTCAGCCATTTAAAAAGTCATCAATAACACTGCAGTAAAAAGCTCATTTCTTTTCTTCTGAGAACTCACCCAAGTCAAGTGTTTTTTATATGTAAAATAATTGTTGTGTTATTTATAGAAAACAGCTTGTAGATAAAAGGAGGTTTTGTACCCAACTATGCTAGAAGTTTAAAATTGTACTTGGAGAGAATAAAGCTTGTGATATTATTTTTATTCAAACAATGAAATTTGAAGCATTTTTTGAATATGCCATTTAGACAATTGTTATATATTCTGAAATATTCAGCATTCAGATCAGAACACCTGGTTTCCTAATACATGCATAAATACAAAATGTACTTGCTTCTATTGCTTCAAAGCAATAAAATGGTTTATAGAAACAATGCAAAGCAAATTGAACCTTTTTTAAAAAACCTATTTTCTTGATATATCTAAGAAATGCATTTAAGGAATATTTGTTTATTCTGTAACAAATTCTGTTTATTCTGTAACAAAAACTGCTTTTAGTATTAAAAATAAAATAATAAGAACCAACTACCATAAAGTAAGCAATTTCTTCAAATTGCTAGATTATAAACCCAACACACCAGAGAAATATGTTGTAACCTCTGCATTCTCTTCAAAGTTGCAGTGCTTTGTATGACAGCTATACTTAAATTATTGCAGCTTTTGGTGTTTAAAATAATAATTAACACAAAAATAAACATTTACCATGCTAGTTTAGATATTAAAAAAATCTCTTCTAACAGATTACATTTTTTAATAAAAGCAAAAATTCAAATTATTCAAATCAAAACATTGTAAACTTCACCTAAATTCATCAGTCGAATGAAATCCTATTTGCCCCATTTGTCAATATAAGTTCAGTAACAGAAGTCAAATGCAAATTTTTAAAATTCTACTTTTAAGGCTTCTTGAGGACATACTACCCTTAAATACTGTTTATATGCAAAGAGCATTGCTTTGACTTTCCTATAAAGATTCTCACACCAAAAAATCTGCCAAATAAATACAAAAAATTAACAGGTTATTTTTTCCATGTCTTTCATCATGTTTTACTACTAAATGTGAAGTGTCATCAAATGCCAGAGTTAGCTTTATGATACACAATAATCTTGTATTAAGCTACTCCTGGCATTTAGGAAATAACATCTTAGAGATACATTGGTATGTGATGCTACCTACAGACAAAGCAATTGAAATTTATCAGGTAACCATTTAGTCTATTACAAAAATGGGCCCTAGTTAAAATGCTTTGATGGTATAATCTGTGGTGTTCATTTGCCATATGGAGTCATACCACTGTAAAAAGAGCTTATGGGGAAGCTGCACACACCTGTGTGAAGCTGTCTGATGGACTGGGGTGCTTTCCACTCTCCCCTGAGTAGTTGCTAAGTGTGTGCTTCCATACACATAGCCAAGCTATCCAGCCTTCATCCAGTGCCAATGCATTTTACACCCTGGGGACTCACAGCACTGCACATTCCTCTGCTTCCTCAGGTGAAAACACTGAAAAAGCCCTAGAAAAAGAGAGGTCTGACATTTCAACCTTTCCAGCCAGCAGAAGAGCCAAGCACATTAGATCTCCTCTAGCTCTTATTGAGCACAGAAAAGCACCTCAACAATAATACTATCTGTCTGTCCATAATGCTGAAACTCAATTTCTTTACCACTTTGAGAATCACACAGAGGTGAACACTGATGAATCCTGCAAATTCAAACGATACAAGGAAAGGATCCAAGACATCTTCATTTGAGGTGGCTTTCCGACAAGAATTGGTCACATCTAAAGAGGAGCAGCCAATGATTCACTGTTCCAGTGAAGACCAGTGGACAAGTGGCATCCTTCAAGAGTCCATACTGGGACCAGTAACAATGATGTCAATATTTAACATCATTGACAGGAACATGGACAGTGGGATTGAGAGACAGCACCGAGAGGAGTGGTGCAGGGAAGTGGTGCAGTGGCAAGGGATGTCATCCAGGTGATCCTAAGACAAGCCTGAGGAGAAGGCCCATGGGAACCTCAAGAAGGTCAAAAGAGTGGAGTGCAAGGTTCTGCACCTGGGTCAGGGCAATTCCAAACACGGATTCAAGCCGAGACGTGAATGGATTTGGAGCATGAAAAAGGCTTGGGGGTACTGGTAGATGAAAAACTGGATATGATTTGGCAGCGAGCGCTCACAATACAGAAAGCCTAAAATGTCCTGGGCTGCATCCAAAGCAGTGTGGCCAGCAGAGTGAGGGAGGGGATTCTGCCCCTCTGCTCTGCTCTGCTGTGACCTCACCTGCAGTGCTACATCCAGCTCTGGGGTCCCAGCAGAACAAAGCCATGGAGCTATTAGAGCAGGTGCAGAGGAGGCCACCAAGGTGACTAGAGGGCTGGAGCATCTCTTCTATGCAAACATGCTGAGAGAGCTGGGTGTTCATCCTGGAGAAGAAAAGGCTCCAGGGAGATTGCTGTAAACAAGATTTCCATTCCCAAAAGGGAGCCTACAAGAAAGGCAAAGAAAGAATTTTTGCATGGGCAGGTGATGATAGAAACAAGGGTAATGGCTTTAAACTGAAAAATGGTAGATTTAGATTAGATGCAAGGAAGAAATTCTTCCCTATGAGAGTGGTGAAGCACTAGAATAGGCTGCCCAGGGAAGTTGTCAATGTCCCATTGCTGCAAGTTTTTTAAGACTGGGTTGGATAGGGCCCTGAGCAACCTGGTCTAGTGGAAGGTGTCCCAGCCCATGGCAGGGGGATTTGGAATTCAATGGTCTTTAAGATTTCTTTCAATCCAAATCATTCTATGCTATTTTACAAGCTGACAAGAGTGATGTTTCTGAAACATTTCCTGTATTTCCAGCTAATATTGCCCTAAATCCTCCAAGAATATTTTTCCCTGAGCATCACACAATGGGCCAGATATTCAGGAATTAAATGTATATGTCTCAGATTTAAATCAGTCATAGATCTTACCCACTGAGCAGGAAAAAGCTATTCTATTCTTTTGCACATTATGGGACACAGAAGAACCCAACCAAAGCAAAAAATATGTTAGCCAGTTGCTAATGGGAGAAGAGAGACTATTTTTTTCTTTCTGCTGTATGTACAAGGTAAAACGTAGCTCTAAATGCAAGCATTTTGCCTCTGTTGACATCATTTATAACTGCAACATATATGAGACCAGTACAAGGATAGTTAATAGCTTTCTTTCTTGCTATTAACACCACCAGAGTGTATTTTGAGGACACAACTGGAATTAACAGAAACAGGGTAAAATAAAGTAATCTGAGATTGCAGCTTTCCAGACATGTACCTTTTTGCCAGTTCTTCTTTAACTAGGAAGCCCAAAAATAAATGCAAGTAGCCAAAAAAAAAGTAAGTTTTAAAGTTTCTAAGTTACTAAGCCAACATACACAGAACAATTTTTAATACTTTAGGTGACCCTGATAGGGAAAGAAGAAAACACTGATTTTTTTAAAAAGAATATTGTACTCTAATAATTAATTCCAGATCTAGTCAACAATGGTTTCTAGAGATTTTAATATAAACATATTTTCACTTGGTTTATATTAGACATTCTGTTCAAAATCTATACTTAGATATTCTCAAATACCATGATAATATGTACCAAAAATACAGAAAAAATAGATTGGCAGATGTGATTTTAATTACTGAGTAGCTTCAGAACTCCACTAGCACAGTTTATAGTTCACAGGCAGTAGAATAATTCAGAATCTTCTCAAGAAAGTCTCTGCCTTAGCATGACAATAATGAGTAAATGAATACTAGAAAAATTTCCCACAATTTTGTTACAGACATTTGTAAGCTGATCTGTAATTGGGGTTAGCCTAAAAAAATAGGGATCATCATCTCAACAGCTTGCAAACTATTTCTCTAAAAGAGAAGTCTGAAAAGGTAAAGTGCTTTCCTCTAACAAGTACAGCAAGGAAATGTTCATATTCCAGTCTCATAAAGAAGTTTGGACCAAAAAAAATGAGGCTGCATAAGTTACATCCCAAAGGGATGGAGGAATTTCCTTCTCTAAGGACAGTGGAATACCAGTTTAGTCATCCAGTAATTGCAACAAGTATGGATTTGTAACATATTCCCTTTTTTTTTCCCCCCAATTAGTCATGGTCCACTAAACACATCACTCACTGGTTCTGTATGCCCTGTTGCAGAATCTCCTCCCTCTTAACTCAGACCTAATGGCTCATATGGCACCTGAGTGCTTCCAATAAGTACCATAGAGCTAATACAAGCTTTATGGAAGGACATCATGTCCAAGAGAAAACATTATGTTCTTTCAAGCCAAAAACTCCANTGCACCTGGGTCAGGGCAATTCCAAACACGGATTCAAGCCGAGACGTGAATGGATTTGGAGCATGAAAAAGGCTTGTGGGTACTGGTAGATGAAAAACTGGATATGATTTGGCAGCGAGCGCTCACAATACAGAAAGCCTAAAGTGTCCTGGGCTGCATCCAAAGCAGTGTGGCCAGCAGGGTGAGGGAGGGGATTCTGCCCCTCTGCTCTGCTCTGCTGTGACCTCACCTGCAGTGCTACATCCAGCAGAACAAAGCCATGGAGCTATTAGAGCAGGTGCAGAGGAGGCCACCAAGGTGACTAGAGGGCTGGAGCATCTCTTCTATGCAAACATGCTGAGAGAGCTGGGTGNGAGCAGGTGCAGAGGAGGCCACCAAGGTGACTAGAGGGCTGGAGCATCTCTTCTATGCAAACATGCTGAGAGAGCTGGGTGTTCATCCTGGAGAAGAAAAGGCTCCAGGGAGATTGCTGTAAACAAGATTTCCATTCCCAAAAGGGAGCCTACAAGAAAGGCAAAGAAAGAACTTTTGCATGGGCAGGTGATGATAGAAACAAGGGTAATGGCTTTAAACTGAAAAATGGTAGATTTAGATTAGATGCAAGGAAGAAATTCTTCCCTATGAGAGTGGTGAAGCACTAGAATAGGCTGCCCAGGGAAGTTGTCAATGTCCCATTGCTGCAAGTTTTTTAAGACTGGGTTGGATAGGGCCCTGAGCAACCTGGTCTAGTGGAAGGTGTCCCAGCCCATGGCAGGGGGATTTGGAATTCAATGGTCTTTAAGATTTCTTTCAATCCAAATAATTCTATGCTATTTTACAAGCTGACAAGAGTGATGTTTCTGAAACATTTCCTGTATTTCCAGCTAATATTGCCCTAAATCCTCCAAGAATATTTTTCCCTGAGCATCACACAATGGGCCAGATATTCAGGAATTAAATGTATATGTCTCAGATTTAAATCAGTCATAGATCTTACCCACTGAGCAGGAAAAAGCTATTCTATTCTTTTGCACATTATGGGACACAGAAGAACCCAACCAAAGCAAAAAATATGTTAGCCAGTTGCTAATGGGAGAAGAGAGACTATTTTTTTCTTTCTGCTGTATGTACAAGGTAAAACGTAGCTCTAAATGCAAGCATTTTGCCTCTGTTGACATCATTTATAACTGCAACATATATGAGACCAGTACAAGGATAGTTAATAGCTTTCTTTCTTGCTATTAACACCACCAGAGTGTATTTTGAGGACACAACTGGAATTAACAGAAACAGGGTAAAATAAAGTAATCTGAGATTGCAGCTTTCCAGACATGTACCTTTTTGCCAGTTCTTCTTTAACTAGGAAGCCCAAAAATAAATGCAAGTAGCCAAAAAAAAAGTAAGTTTTAAAGTTTCTAAGTTACTAAGCCAACATACACAGAACAATTTTTAATACTTTAGGTGACCCTGATAGGGAAAGAAGAAAACACTGATTTTTTTAAAAAGAATATTGTACTCTAATAATTAATTCCAGATCTAGTCAACAATGGTTTCTAGAGATTTTAATATAAACATATTTTCACTTGGTTTATATTAGACATTCTGTTCAAAATCTATACTTAGATATTCTCAAATACCATGATAATATGTACCAAAAATACAGAAAAAATAGATTGGCAGATGTGATTTTAATTACTGAGTAGCTTCAGAACTCCACTAGCACAGTTTATAGTTCACAGGCAGTAGAATAATTCAGAATCTTCTCAAGAAAGTCTCTGCCTTAGCATGACAATAATGAGTAAATGAATACTAGAAAAATTTCCCACAATTTTGTTACAGACATTTGTAAGCTGATCTGTAATTGGGGTTAGCCTAAAAAAATAGGGATCATCATCTCAACAGCTTGCAAACTATTTCTCTAAAAGAGAAGTCTGAAAAGGTAAAGTGCTTTCCTCTAACAAGTACAGCAAGGAAATGTTCATATTCCAGTCTCATAAAGAAGTTTGGACCAAAAAAAATGAGGCTGCATAAGTTACATCCCAAAGGGATGGAGGAATTTCCTTCTCTAAGGACAGTGGAATACCAGTTTAGTCATCCAGTAATTGCAACAAGTATGGATTTGTAACATATTCCCTTTTTTTTTCCCCCCAATTAGTCATGGTCCACTAAACACATCACTCACTGGTTCTGTATGCCCTGTTGCAGAATCTCCTCCCTCTTAACTCAGACCTAATGGCTCATATGGCACCTGAGTGCTTCCAATAAGTACCATAGAGCTAATACAAGCTTTATGGAAGGACATCATGTCCAAGAGAAAACATTATGTTCTTTCAAGCCAAAAACTCCACCTTACTCCTTTCTGTGAATGGTCTCTACTTACTTCAGAATTTTCATTTCTTCAGAGCTTTTTATCTCTTCTCATATTCATGTCATACAGATACACATATTTCTTTAAATGTGAAAAAGTAACAGTACCTGAGCAATCGTGTCAAGCTACCGATCCAATACACATCTTTTTAATAAAGTGAAAACTTGATAGTGAAGTATTTTTCCCCCAGTTCTTTCCCTTCCCTCAGATTAAACAGGCTACCTTTGAGCAAACCATTTATGTCAGTACCTTGAAATATCCATTCTGTTATAATCACTCATCATCATTCTGCTGTCCCAAAGCTGTGAGAAAACAGCATCAGTGGAGCAGAAAGCCACCTTCCTGCATATGGGCTGTTACACTGTGCATTAACTGTCCAAGAAAGGAAAGGAAGAGGTCTTGGGAAAAAAGTATACTTCCCTCATATCCACTACACAACACATTGGCCTTCTAATACACTAGTGTGTCTAGTTTCAGGCAGGACACAGCACTGGGTTATACATAGGAAGGGTTAATCTATTTAAAGGATAGTGTTGATTTATTTGTCTTTCATCATGGATCCACAGCCACATTTAAGAAATGTGATTCAGGCTGTCACCTAGAAAATCAATGTGTAGATTGGGTTCTCTGGTGTCTTTTCTCTGTATTCCCTCTTAATGTGCCTTATTAAATGACATGCTGAAGAGGTTTAACAAGAACTACTTCTTTTTGTTAAGTAGTTCTTGAGAGAACTATTGTCACCAGCTGCTTCCTATGCAGTGGCAGCAGACCCCATCTGCACTCTGTCCCTGTGGGGATACTCATCCTGTCTCCGTGTTTCTGTCTGGGAGGAAAGAGGGGCACTCATCATCGGCCTTCCTGGCTGACCTCAGAACAAAGAGCTCTGAGCAGAAGGAAGTGCAGATAAAACTCACCCACATCGTCTAAAGCTCACTCCTAATGCTAACCCCGCCCCTGCACTGTCCTTCCAAAGCAACAGTAAACAGGTAAATGTTTATACTTGGAAATATTGTTGCAAGAGGAGTAAGAAGGGCACAGAGGCAGATGTAACATCTGCAACTCTGTTCTGATCATAACGGATTAAAATTTAAATCACACTGAATTGTCAAAATTTTGTTTTTTTAAGTTTAGATTTCAAGTTGAACCTTACCACTGTAGTATTTTCCCTCACATGCACAGCTGTGGTGAAATCTGTGAAAAAGTGAAGATAGTTTCTGGGATTCTATAAAGACAATGCTATTCACTGTGGCCTAGAACAACTGTTTGGATAGGTATTTAACTAAATTATCTGGATTTTGATTTATTAAATTCTGAACTTGAAGTCAGAGGACAAATTTAAAAGTATTTCTTACATAATTTCAAAAAGAAAAGACAGAAAAAGAGAAAGTTCACAACAGTGATACACAGCCAACTAAAATTTTGTACTCTAGTGTATTTGAGTGTGCAATACAAGATTTATTCTCCTGTGTATATAAATCTGTTTCACACATTCAAATAAATGCAGCTGTGTTTATTCCAGAGAGCAGAGTTCCAGATGTATACATACAGAACTCCAGATATACATATGAGCACCTTATTACATTACAATTTTCCATTACATTTTTCTAACACTTAGGATTTTATGCCACAGAGCCCTCTGGAATATGCCCCAGTACTTTCAGCACTTGCCCAAACAATGCAACCTGAAATCCTAAGGGCCACCCAAGTTTGAACGGCTGTGATACCACATCCATGTTTTGCCTGGAATTGAAAGGAGGCTTTCAGACTGTAAGAATATAAGGTACAGGTTCAGCACTTGAACAATACCATTCTTTCAGCAGAGGGATACAACTGTGAAGTCTTAGACCTTACATAACTTAAAACTATCCTAAGAAAATAACAACTCCAGGAGAAATTCATATTTTTGTAAACAGGCAATGTCTGCTTGCAGCCACAGTATTGAAGGTATGCCAAAAAAGCTGACAGTGATACACACACAGGAAGGCATTGGACTGAAAATGTCTGCTGATTTTTAAACAAAAAAAATTTCTTCTCTAAGTCAAATTACATTAGGATGGATTTCAGAGCCTCACAGCATTAAGTAGCAGCTCTCATTAATAAAAATGCAAAAAGTATTAAGAGCACAAAGCAATAAGCTTGAAACCACGCCATTCACTGCATAGCCTGCTTTTTAGATACCATCAACATAACTGTACTATTCAAGACACAGACTATACAATTATTACTTCCAATACAAATTGCTGTGTTCTATAAAGTGCAAGCAAGAACCCTAGACAATTTAGATTAGGGTTCTTTAGATTATTTCACATAATTGTTTGTTTAGCAGATTATATTCTCAATATGAAATGTACAAAGGCAATATACTTAGTAAATAGTGTCATGGAGCACAACCTGAAAATCAAAGCCAAAAAGAGTGTAAAATAAACAGAAATACAGGGAAGACTCTCTACTAATGTGCAAAATGGGTTGCTTATATTAGGAAAAAATTATTTTACTACCAAATAGCAAAGGACTGCAGCAGGAAAAAATAGTGGAAATACTGTTATCAAAGGCAAAAATTTAAGATCAATTTAGACATTTTGGTTTTTAGTCCATCAACTTATTGTGAAGATTTCAAACAACTACGTACTAGAGGCATTTATTTTTCTGAAACCATTGGCGAAACCTTTGTGCAAATCACACTGAAACCTGTAAATAAGTATTTTTCAAAGAATAAAAATATAAGTGCATTTCACAGTTGTTTTCTGATTCAGTTCATAATTTAGAAAGGCTGTTCTCTGTAAATGATCGCATGCTGTATTGCAATTGATTTTTAAAATAAATCAATTTGTCAAATAAAAACCATCTATCTTTATTGACTAATAGCACAGAGACAAGTTGGAAATACTTAAAGCATCATTGTTAAGGGATCTGATCCCTGAAAGAAGGATTTTGCTTTCCATAAAATTACTCCATAATATTTTAACTCTTTCATAGTGCAGGCAGTCTAGAAGAACAGTATCAAGAACCTTGCATGATAATTCCCTTCTGGCCTGAGAACTTCTATATAAGGAATGTACACAAAGGGTACATTTTAGGAGGCTACTGGCACCTGAAAGTGGCCCCTGAGGTACAGATGTAGCATTGCTACCATGAGAGCTTATAGTTAACAGTTTAAAAATGAGGTGTGGAGGGAGAGAGCCCAGCATTGAACCTTTTCCGGTGCATACACTGAGGCACTGTACTGCATATGTATCCAGCAGAACCCTCATTCAGCTTGTAAAGTCTAATCCCATACCAGGCATACTTCATGGAAACTGTTTAAAAATAAGTTTTCCCAGTGAATAGCAGGTGGGACTGCCCTACAAAATCTTTTTTGGCTTGGGGCACAAATCTGCTGAAATACTTCACCCTAAAGAACGATAAAAGAAGAATTGCTTGAAACTTTGGTCTAGTCTGGCTGGTGTCTGGACAGGGCCTGATAACTCTTACATTTTATGAAGGAGTCTGCCACACTGTGGGTGTTTACATTTCAGGTGATGGGCAGCTGAAACAGCCATTTTCTGTTCTAGGTGGTCTCACAAGTTCGAGCATTTTTTCATCCAGAGACAGACTGAAGGGAATCCACTGTACACATTGAGCTGTAACGGGATTTGCAAGTACCTAAAAAATGAAAATACCTTATGCTTTCTGCAACTGAAACTCCAGATCCTTTATTAGCAGATGACTGGATTGCTGACAAGAGTTCAAAGAGTCTGTGATAATGAAGTCAGGCATAAGCAACCTGCACACCCTGGAGGAATCAGTAAAGCAAAGTGAGAGGGAATTTGCCAATTAGATTGTGTCAGAAAGCACTATAGTACAATGCAAAGAAACAAAAAGATTACTGACAGGTCAGTAATGAGAGTATATTAAATAGTCTAAATTTATACAAGTCCACCTATGTCCATTTCTCCCTCACATAGACTCAAAATGCCTGGGCAGGAGTATTGGCTGTCCAAGTGAGGTATAATCCAACTCTGATTTAGCATTTCTACAAGATGAATTAAAAGGACATGAATGTTCAAAACTGAAATTGTGTTAATTAAACATCCTCTATATTATGTGTTGGTTTTGTTCTGGAGTAGAATTAATTTTCTCTACAACAACTAGCACACAGAATAAGACAAGGGACCTAGAAAATGTGATAAATACTAAAATAGTTTTCCTAAGGCCTGAGACATGACATAATATTATATTTTGATTCAAAATCCAGGTCTTTAATGACTGAGTGGGACGCATAAAATAAATTAACATCCTACAGAAAACATAAACACTGAATACAAAGAACATTGGTGTCGGGTGCTACACTACAACAGCCATTGTAGTGGCACAGGGTACTACTTTTTCTGGATTTCACCTGTAAGCCACTGGAAAAGAGAAACTCTTCCAAAGGCTAACTTAAAGCATCCAGATTGGGCTTCTCTCCTTAGACAGCCTTTGGGCTGACTCTACAGTGGGTTCACTCTTGAGAGAATAGGAAGTGTGAACTTTCTCTTCTTCCTATTTATAAAGAGCATTTCCTAGTCCCCATTGAACCTAATTTTTTTTATTGAATTCTAGCTGCTCACTGACTGTTTCACAAACTGTCTCATCTGTGTCCCCAAATCCATACCAAGCACATTTTAATGCCCTATTCATACAGAACCGAAAGGGATCATTTTCATGAATAGAACTATGAATGCTAATGCTCCAACAATTACAAAGGAACTCCACTGCTTGTCACCCATACTGTCCCCTTCCACAAAGGATAACTGATCTTTTGCACTCAGCCATCTGTGCACAAAACAATTAGTGGAAGCACGGAAGCCAGACAACATCAATGACTTCATAAGGCTGTGCTTACTCTTTCTGTATTTCTCTACAATATCCTGCCCAGTGCCTGCAATGTCTGTTTCAATGTAGAAAAAAAAATAACACCAGCAAAAAATAGAAATTCAGACATGAAATATCCTTAACCTGTGACACCCTGATAATAATCTGCAACAAGCACCAGAGAAGTAGAGGGTCCTGGGTTGCAAGGTACTACAATGTTAGCAGTAAAGATAAGTGTATGTTACTATGACAAGAGGGATCCAAATTCCAGTGTTACATCTAATCTACAACATTAAAAACTGAATATCTCAGTGCCTTTCTGTGTTAAATTTTACTCTCTTGAGCATTTCTTATTTTCAACCATCATATAGTTACTCTCCACTGAGATATAAGAAAACCTGCAAAGGCTTCCAAACAAGAAAATATCCTCAGAAATAGATATGTGAAAGCAATGTTGGTATCATCTCTTTTAGAGAAGTAAATTAGCATTTGCTCTATGTGATTAAATAATTCTTCATTGATCAGATAGAATTATGCTTTTCAAAAACAATCAATATATCAGCATACCTCGCCTACTCTATATGAGCCATACACATGCTGCTAGACACTATCTATTCCTTTAACACAGGACCACAGAATGCTGGGGGTGGATGGCACCTCTGGAGGTCATCTTGTCCAACCCTCTTGCTCAAGCAGGGCCACCCATAGCTGGTGGCCTAGGACCGTGTTCAGATACTTTTTAATATCTCCAAGATTAGAGCCTGGAAGACTCCACAATCTCCCTGGCAGCCTGTGCCAGTGCTCAGTCACCCTCACATTAAAAAAAGTGTTTGTTGAGGTTCAGAGGGAACCTCCTGTGCTTCACTGTGTGTCCATTGCCTCTGGGCCTTGCTCTGCTACAAATGATTTGTTTCTATTGCCAAAGTTTATCACTCATTTTATCTCCTATTTAATTTGTATGACAAAATAGATATTCTAATATACTTGTACTACCTGGCAGCATCATCAGACTGTTATCAACACACAGAGCAAACTATCACTTCACTGTATGACATGCAAAATCTCCTCAGCTGGTCATCAAGATTTTGATTGGTCCACAAGCCTGTACTACCCCACATCACAATGGCATTTAATTTTTATTAACTAATTAATAGTGTTTTAAAAGAAAGTATCTCTACTGAAGCAGCTAGCAAAATTATGCCTCTTTCTTCCCTAATTTTAAGGCAAAATGCCTACTGTAAGTTTTGTGTTCTTCCATATAAACTTGCATGCAAATAGGTGCTGTGAATTAGCTAATGAAGTAGGCCCTGGCAAACCTTGTTTCCAGCAAACCCCTATGCCAGGCAGCACTTTTAAGGCAACTTTTTACTTGAAGTACAAGTTTGGCTGGCATCCAGGCTGCAGACTGCCATGAAAAAGGCAAAGAAAAAATACAACCAGCAAAGGGCAAAGTCAGAGGGTTCTAGATGAACTTCTAGCTGAAGAAATCCACTCCCATGAATCCCTTGGTGCCAACAGAACCACACTGAAGGAAGTGTCTTGAGGTTCTTGGGTTTAGATGGGAGGCAACACACAATGTGAGAGAGGAGGGGGCCGGCTGTGCAAGCACCCTGGCACCGTAGCACTGAAACCAACACTGCTGATCTGCCAGCTGAGAAGTTTTTCCAGTTGCTAAACTGATTTAAACAAGTTTGGTATGTGTTAGTGCTTGTTCACGACACCACATGAGGAGAATTTGAATGTTTATAATGTCGTGCTTGGCTAAAGGCATCTTCTCATTGCCTGATTGCCAATAACCTCAGCACTCTGAGTCAAGAGACCCCCACTGCAGCTGAGGGCAGATGGACTAAGTCCCATACAAACGTGAGGAAAAAGAGAGGGAGACATCTTTCTCTTTAAATGTCCAAGATTACATACCTCAAGGAAGAGTGGCAGTAGAAGGAAAAACAGCTTAGGCCTAAGAAAGCATAAAAGGCTAAAGAGTGGCAGACAATTACATCATGAACTATGCACAGTGACTTTGATGGGCAACAAGTAAGGGTAGATAAATAAAGAACACACTGAAAATAACTCCCTTTTCATCACTTATTTAAGAAAAAAGGCATTGTAATATCAAGGAAACAGTTGGGCAATTATTAAGCAGACTCAAAGGAACAATGAGAATGCATAATTTTTCTTTTTTAAAAGTGTGGATGAATGGGACCAAATTAAGTGAAAAATCAGTCTCTTTCCTTCAGATGAGAAAAATTAGGTCAGATAAAACTCTAGAAAATGTGCTTGAGGAGGCTTATGAGCTGCCAGAAGAATTGGCATGAGCATAATGATTAATTGGAAACCAAATTCTTCAAAGTCTTACTTAAACATACTCAAAATTAAACAAACTTTAAGATCTGGGGACTCATTTTCCTTACACTGTGAGTAAAATCATAGAGGGGCTGACATCATGCACACAATCATCAAAACAATTCCTGTCCTACCTATTTAGCTGACAAAAGAGAACAGTAAAGGGAACTTAGAATGAGAATGAAAGTTCTCACAAAAATGAATGGAACATATGTTAAAATGTGGAGTACTACAAACTAAATGGTAAAGACAACAATATCAAAATTAAACAGTAATTCTGACACAAGTTTTGATGCATCATAACCAAAATATGTTTGCAAAATCTAAAACAAGAACAAGATGATGTTTAAAGCACAAAAGCAGGTATTGAGAGATGTCCTTATTTGTTTGAGGTATCCTTTGTTTGGTTTTTTTGGGGTTGGGTTGGTTTTTTTATGAAGTGAATTTTACTAGAATTTAAGAAAGAAATATCACATGTGAATGAACACTACATTCACACAGAACTACAAAGAACAGGAACCCATCAATCCAAAGTAGTCTTAGAATGTATTTCAATATTGCATTTTGGGATATCATGCGCTATTTTGTAACAAAAGAAGTAAAATATTGAACTGATTTGTCAACAAAAAGTTAGAGGGTGGGCCATTTTGGAAATGAAGAATTAAAGATTCCAGCAAGAAATGTTTTTTTCAAAATTCTCTCATACCAAATGCAACAAATTAGTTAATCAATTTTTGTGAAAATTAATAGAAAACACAGGGGAACCTTTTTTTTTTCCACGTGTTATCTACGTTTCTTGTGGCACCTAAACCACTAGTACACAGACATATTTATTAATGATATATTCACTATGGGAACCCATTGTTCAGCCTTGGTTGCACTCCTGTGCCTGAGAGATGTCTCTGAACCCTCATTAATAGGGCAATGTATGTTAGATAGTATAATATGTTGAATGTTTTCGTTTCAGTAGCAGTAGACAACTTTTCTGGAAAAAAAAAAAAAAATTATCAGGAAACCAGCAAGAAATTTATAATCTTCACAGAATTTTACCCTGGGGTAGAAAAGTGAAAATATCAGTCTTTAGAATCAGTCAAGGTTAGAAATAAGACTAAAAGTGCTGAGGCCTGCAATGGCCCTATATGCCATTTCTCAAGTAAATAGCAAAGAACATTTATAGGTTGTAGAAATGTGCAAAACAACTGTCCTGAGCCCTGCTGGGATGGAGTTAATTTTCTTCATAGTCATTAATATGGGGCTGTGTTTTGAATTTGTGATCAAAACTAGTGTTTTGGCTTTTTCTGAAGTGTCAAGGCTTTCTCTGTTTCTCACACCTCCACACCTGCAAGTGTGCTGGGGGTGCCCAAGAGGCTGGGAGGGGACACAGCCAGGACAGCTGACCCCAACTGATGACATCATGCTCAGCAACAAAATAGAGAGGAGTGGAATTTTGGTAGGTGAGCCATACTTCATTGGGGAACTGACTGGGTAACAGTTTAAACACAGGAGTTGATGCACGATTACATTTGTATCACTTGTTTTCTTTTCTTTCTCTTTTCTTCTACTTCTTCTTTACTTACGTAAAATTTTTTATCCTGACCCACAAGTTTTCCTGCTTTTGTCATTCCTTTCCTCTTCCCTCACCCTCCTGCAGGGATGGGGGGAGTGAGCAAGTGGCTGTGTAGTGCTTAGCTGCCTGTCAGGATTAACCCACAACAACAGTATCATTTTGTAATGGAGAAGAGTCTTTTAAAAAGTCATTTTGTAGCATGAGTCAACCTAGTTTGCTGCCAGAATGATTTGACATTTAAAAGAGTTTATACCAAAATGTGCCCGTGTGCCATGTCTCAGATGACAAGACCTGGCTGAATGCCCATTCACATCTGTTCCCAATATGTACCCCGAGAAAGTAATGAAAATCCTATAACCACAGCCTCAATATTTATTTATTTCTCACAGCAAACAACAAGCTTTTTCATTAACTGAGCAGTGACTTTAGATCAAATGTGTTCAGATCTAATGCGTTCCTGTCGACCAGGAACAAGCATAATCCTTGACAGATGAACTCACATAAGCATTTGTAAACCTTAGTAAAGAATACGGAGGTACAAAGAACAGATAAAAGGAAAAGAAAATATAAACAAGTACTAAGACAGTTTGCATTTTGGCTTTCACCTCCAGCTGCATATTTAGTTTCAGAGGGACTAGAAAGCATAAACAAAGTGTCCAGACATAATGAGTTCTTAGTTATGAAAGTAGATTCATTAAAAAAAAAAAAAGTAGAAGGTAATCATAGCCATCTCCACATCTAGGATAGCAGATTCCTGAAGACAGGATAAAAAACAAGGGTGAAATTTGGACTCAAGTTAGACCTGTTCTGAATTATGCTTTTTCAACATGCTGAGTATTGACATGTTCTGTGTTCTTTCCAAAGGGTCTGACTCTTGCAAGTGATGAGTACTTCCCACTTCAGTTTAAATCTGTTACTTATTCATGCATTTAGATGTCTAATTTTAGACATGTGTGGTTAGCAAATATCAGCCTTGGACCATATTAAAAATAGCATCAGGATTTCTCAGTTCTGCTTTGAATTTTCAATGCAAACAAAAGAATGCTTTTCAGTTTTTAAGCCTCAGACTTTTTAAAACACTCTTTTCTGTCCTGAGGTATACACAAGTCACGGGTGCTTGTTTGCAGTGCACTGCTCATCTTCTCGGTTTTCCCTCTCCCACTCATCACTCCACTTGAAGACACACTCCCAGTTCCTGCTTCGTTCTCTGGAGAACTGAGATGTGACAATTCACCATCCTGCATTGCTACATAGAGTAGCAATAGATTTAATTTAATTGCAGAATTGAGGGCCAGCCCAAACCTTTCATCCACACACAAGGTGTGTTTTTCATAAACGTGTATCTTCTCTAACAAAGCAAGACATATATTTTAGAGCAAATAAAAGCAAATTTCTAAGTAAATGAACAAGCCTATAAACAAGGACACACCGCAAGTGACAAGTGTGAGTCACCTCTCTTAAATGCACTGGGAACATGTCTTGCTCTTAGTTACCAGAGAGTGGTATTAGATCCTACAGGTTCTCACCTTCAGCCCTCTCTTAGGAAGCTGCAAGTGTTTGATCTGGGGTGTAGATATTACACAGAATTTTTGTTATACTCAACCTGTTTAATTAACAGCAATATCACACACAAAATCAGAGTTAAAAAGACACATAATTTCACCAGGAGATCTAGAGACTTTCTGCTGAGCAAAAGCCCAAAAACTTTCAAAGTCCTAAAGAAAGGGATTCATTTGGCTTAAGATCTCATCTGTCCTAAAGCAGGTGTTCACTGATACAACCTTCTACTAGCACAGTGCAAAACTACTTTCTGTTCTATCAAACAGAAAAGAAAAAAGAAGGAAACCAAAAGCATCAACAAACCCCTACCTGATGTCCCAAAAGCACCAGAACTGTGTGTGAGAAGTTCATCACTTGTTCTTTAAAATTTTATAATTTTTTATTGAGCAGTTGATGGTCTCCATATTTTCATGTAATATTTATACAGAGATAGAGATACAAAGCCATAGATGTTTGGTGACAAAGTACTCAATAATGAGTAGAGTTTAATCTTACTTGCTTATTCTAAATCCAGGACTAAGCAAGATACTTCAGGCATGTTCTGCTTTTTAACCTATAAAATAAGAAATTCTTCTGAGAATTCTCTTGTTTCAATGTTAATTTATGGGGGGTTTCAATTGGGAATTATTGGAAAACAGTCTCTAAGTCATCTTTTGTTTTGTTCTATCAGTTGTCCAGGTCCCCTAAGTAGTCAAGAAAATGCTTCAATTTTCCCTCACGTGTTTTTAATAAAAAGAGTTTTGTTTTGAGAATATTACTTGTCTTGGTGTATCAAGTGTTTTTCTCTGACATGGATATATTTGCATTCTGAGTAAAAACTTTCATTCTCTCTAGTTTTCAACCTTGGATTTTTCTATAATAATCAATATCATGCCTACTTTAAAGTATACACATTTTGCTATTTGCAAGTTCAGGAATATTTTTTAAGCCTCATCTCTAAGTTCCAACAGTTGCATACTAGAAAAATCAGGCAGAGCCATGGAACAAGGTGTGCATTGTGGATTGTACTGAAGCATTACCTATGGGCATGGCTCCTCAGGCTGCTGGGTTAACAGGTCACTGGCATGGAGCCACCAAATTTCAGAGAACAGCCTCTCTCATAGTATTTTGATATTTCCCTTTCTGGATTTGTCCCAACAGGGAAGTGCTGGAGCATATGAAAACTGGGAGTGGAGGTGGGAAGCTAACCAAACTATTTCAAACCTCAATGTTTAGGTTAGATGCTTATGTGGTCTTAACCAACTCACCCATCCCTAAATATTACAGCATCAGGAATGATAATTTAAAAATTCAGGAATGATACAACAGTGCCAGCCACTGTTAAGTGCATTTCACATTTCTTGCAATCAGTTCTGCACCAATGAGCATACTATGTGAGTACTTTGGGCACAGTTATAGGAATAGGATTTTGTCTTTTCCTAACAATTTCTAAGCTTTCTAAGCATTGTAGATTGCCTGGATATGCTATCCATTTGCTGTCCTTGCTCCAGAGCTGCTGGAGGAGCAAGCTAAATAGGATCTACGAAGTAGTCAGATATCGATGTTGGGGGGGAAAAAAAAAAAAACAAACAAAAGCAAAGCAAAACAAAACAAAACAAACAGACCAACCAGCCCTGTATTCCTGCAGAAAAGATGGTATTATCCCATCATGTGTGGTTCAGCGCCCACTTCAGACAAAAGGAAACAAATAGTTCTGTGCAAGATCCTGGATTTGGGTGTATGGGATCCATGGCTATAAAAAGACAGCAATCATTTCTCTACAGAGGGCAAGGGGAGATCTTGCAGTGCTTGAAAGTGTCCTTATCATTGCAAAGCACATTTACTGTAGAGCTTTTAGGGTCATAACTACATCCTTTAGTTTCAGGGGGGGTTTTGATCTCAATGCTGAACAGTACAACAGCACTGAAAGACTGAGGGGTCTGTTAGCTGAAACAGAACAAACTGTGGTTTTCTTTCATTTTACTTACAGTTCACAGTGATGGCCTCTTCATTCACCAGTTTATTGTCCTTTTTTTGTGCTGGGCACAGATGCCCAGGCGCCGCAGGCGCAGCCTCTGTGAGGGGAGCCAGGGCTGCCCCCCAGCCCTTCCAGCTGGCTCCAATGGACACACTGCAGGACACGGCTGAGCCCCACAGCCCACATGGAGACCGCTGGAAAACACGGGGCAAAACACTGCCTGGGAGAGAGGAATGGGGGGGAGGAAGGCGCTAGAAACAGCCCCACAGACTCCGAAGGCAGAGGAGGAGGAGGGGGAGGAGCTGCTCCCGGCACCAGAGCCGAGACTCGTCTGCAGCCAGGAGAGACCAAGCTCCCCCTTCTTTATTTATCTCGCTCCTCTGCTTACTGCTCTCTCCTCACAGTTCTCTGAAAAGGCCCGTGGGTGCTTTACACACCACACCTGGCATGTGCACATCTGATGGTGCAATTAGAAAATGAGAAAGGAGGAAAAGAGCTGAAAAAACCTCCAGTGTCAGCTGTGGGTGACGGCTCCGGGCGAGGGAGAGGGCCGCCCGGCAGGACACCGAGTGCAGGGCACACCTAGCATGGCTGCCGCTGCCAGTGGGGCCTGCACGGCCCAGCACTACACCCAAAAGGGGCTCAGAAGGGTTTAAATATATAATCCCTTTCTCTGTGTTTTACCACGGACATTTTAAACTGCATTAAGAGGCTTAAAGTAATGTTTTGAATCATTACGCTATCAGACTTTCAGTTTGAAGGGCCACTGAGGGCGGACCTGAAAGCATTCAATAATGTCTCAATACTTAAGTGCATGATGATGATGTAGAACAAACAGACGTATGTTTTATCAATAGAGCATAAACTATGGCCATGAACTGTGCAAAACAAATCTGGAATGACAAAGCTCAAGCTAGTCTCATCAGCTCAGCAGCCAGCTGTGTAAGATTCCTTAGTGTCTTTGGTCTCATCTTTGACACTCTGCAAAAGCGACGTAAAATCCTTCACTGCGCAATATTGAAAAATCTGGGATGGGGAGTGTGCAAACTCCTTGGAGGGCCGTAAGTCAGCATGCAGCTTGGAGAGGGAGTTAAGCTTGGTTTGCCTTCTTCAGTCTCAGCAGCTTGAACATTACTGCTCATATTGTAACTGACCCTAAAGTGTAATTTTGGAGGACAATTATTTTATAAAAGATAACTCAAGAAACATTTGAATGAATTTATGAGAAAATGACTCACTTAAGAATAATGAACGCACAAAACATTACAAGTTTTCAGCCTAGGACAGTGTAAACAGCCGAGACATTTCAACTTTAAGCCAACCTTGGGAAAAAGAGAAAAAATGACTATTCAGATAAGATGGCAGGTTTTTTCAGACACATTGACAGATGTCAAATAAAGGTTTAGTGGGAATGACACTGACATTCACCAAACATGAACATGGATTCCATACAGTGGAAGAGCTAGTGACTTGTAAGAGTTTAATGGGGTTTTTTTTAAATCCTACTTCTACAAGCCACTCTTCTTCCTTTGACCAGACAGCCTTTCACACTACTAGTTGCTTACAGAAATTGAAGGAAGCTCCTGGTAAAGGACAAAAAGTACTGATATAAAGAAAGTGTAAAGGTAAATGAGGAGCAAAGGTTTTTTATTCCTTGATTCTCCGTGCACTTAAAAAGGCAAATTTGCTGGAGTATCTGTTCAAGTTTCAAGTATCTGTTTATTTTGTTTACAAGTGCAGATTGAATGCAGGAACTACTTGACCAAGAAAATTGATTATTAAGCATTTGCAGAAACATTTAGATGTTAACATGTTCTTTTTTGAAATCTTTTATATAAACTACTGTCTTTCTGTTGTTCAACCTAGGAAGTGCCAGAATTTCTTTTGAAGATATTCTGTATTCCCAAGAAAAATTTTCATGAGGTAACACCTTAAAACTGAAGACAATATTTTATATTTAATTTTCCCTGTAAGACTTGAAATAAAGTCTTATTCAGATATCCAAACCAGAAAGTATTTAAAAAATTAATATCACCTTGTAACTAAAACACCCACAAGAAATGCAAGAGAAATTGATGGGGACCAGAGAGGAGGGAAGATACCTAACCTGACAGCCATGGTGTAAAGGCAGCAGTAGTTTCAAAGCAACAATGTTGATGCAGCTCTACGGGTGATTGGCCTTTGTGGAAGTTTTTGAGGGTATAGGAATACAAATGCTAAGCTGCAGAATTTAAACCTCAGTAAATAACAGCAAGAACCTTCAGCTATTTATCAAAGCTCTTTGATCTGTAAACCACACAAACAAATTTTACTAGAAATTTTATATTCTATTTCTTGAGCCCTTGCCACAAAAATAATGATACTAGAAATTCATATGTCAGTAGGAGTTCAAGTATATTGAAAAAGAAACGTAGAGCAATTAGCTATGAAAATATACTTTAAATGTTATCTCTCCACAGTAACCCATATAACTACAAATAATCAAATAGTCTCTTCTCTAATTATCTACAAGGAATTTGTTGTGTCATCCACAATCAGAATGATTAAACATGCTCCATTCTTCCTTCATTATTTATTCTGCATATTTTATTGATGCAGCATGTCTTACCTGAAAGGCTACCCCACTGTGTAGCCTTGACTTTAACATTGTAGAAAATTGGCTGTTTCTAGAAAGATATATATTTTTGTTATGTTTCCTTGAGCACAGACAAAATTTCTTGATTTCTGGTTTAACTCATAATTTCTTCCTAATTTATGTAGAGGTGAAACTGAGTGACTGGTGAGTAAAAAGAAGACAAATTCTCTCAACTACAATTCTAAAAAAAGATTTTGCTTACATCAGATATCCATAGTGTAATCATTGACTTCTGTGTGTGCCATTTGATTCAATAGGAAATAATGTGAGTATACAAAACAGAGTTGAATGTCAGCAATAGTACATAGTTTTTAGCAATCAAGAATAATGCCTACACATACTATGGAGGAAATAATGAGGGAGCTCAGTTAATCATATGAAATTGTAGCAGAAGGAACCATTATCTTCGGTCATCCAAAACCAGCAGGTTTGAAGAAAAAATTTTAATGGATGAGGCTTGGTCTTATTCCAAAAACAAAAGGGCTTGGAAACAAAAAGCTTGAGACAAAGGACTTTAACAAAGATTGCAGAAAACTATTTGCATGTGTGCATCACTAAATTTTTCCAGCAGAGGGATAAGCAAAGTCTCTTTGGTCCTCCTGATATACTAGTCCATCACAGGAGAAACTAGGAATACAAAGCCATGAGAAGAAATAGGAGATGCACTTAAAAAAAGGTATCCAATGTCCTAAGAAGAAAATATTAAGGACTAAATTTATTATTGACAAACAAAACCCTTTAAACTGTCCTAATCTTCGTATGTGGATGTTGATCTTTGCTGTAGGGATTATACCCACTTTATTACTTCATTTGGCATTGTTTTTTGTGGATCTGAAGTATCCTTTCCTAAGACTGAAATTTATTCATGATAGATGTCATCTTTCTCTTAGGAAGTAATGGGATGAAGGAGATAACAGTAGACAATTCAGAGGCATGGTTCTTCCAGAAAGCAGATGAGCAGTGGAACAGAGTTAATTCTTTATGTCTTTAAAAGCTCAGCTAAGAAAAACCAAACAGCTTTACAGATGCGTGACTGTGCCTCTGCTAAACCACAAGCAGTTGCCAGCAGAAAGTACAAGCCTGAGAAAAAAACATTTAAAGCTTTATGGAAGGTAAGCTACCGTGAGAGGTTCACAATTCTTTTGGGACTCAGCTTTGAAAACAAAACTCATAATGTCAATATAGAAAAGCCTTATTGCTTTTAAACTTTATTTGAAAACACTGTAAGGGAAAGAGCTCTTTGTTTTGTTTTCATATGTAACAGTGGGATTTTTCAAGTATCTGTTTATGACTTTTACAGTCTGAGCATGGCTGAAAGCAGAAGTAAGCACAAAGTAATCAATGCATAATATTATTTGCTTTATTCCATTCTTTTCTTTCTACCTTTCTCTTTAGGAAAACTGGTCATATTTCACACTCTAGAGGATAGGTTATATGAAAATTTGTCCTGTGTAGAAAGCAAGCATCCTCTGAGACTATAATTTCTTCCTGGCTAGCCCAACAATATTGTTATGCTTTCATATAGTTAAAAAACCTGTTGGAAATTTCTGATTTAATACTAGAAAAGCACAAGTCAATTTAGAATATACAAATTCAATTATTATAGCTGAGTTCTCTTACCATAGCCATTTTCTCAATCAGTAGTTTTACATGAGGGTTGTAGCAAACTTCAATTCTACTAGACAAAGAATATTCTGTTTCAGAGCCCCTGTCTACTAGTCTTCTGGAAATAAAGTTTATTGTTACAGAATATTTACAGAATTTTATCTACTGAAGTAAAATAAAACACCACCACCAACAAAACAAAACAAACCAAACAAACAAACAAAAAAAATGAATTAAGTTTTTGAATAGTACTTTGCAAATAGCCTTTTGTTATGTTTGCATATCAGGTTACAGAACATAAATATATTTTCAACATAATCCTTTTTGGTATGATGCCATTAGTGTTCTTTCCTAGTTAATTTATGCAACAAAAGTTATGTGCTCTGTGTAGCTGGACATCTGAAATAGAGAATTATCATCTCATTATTTCAATTCCAACCCATTTAGAGATTTTTACTTCAGACTGTGATTTTTCCACAGTCCCAGTAGCCCCCAGGTATTTTCTGAAGCTCTTAAAATGTGGAAGAGAGAGGTACACAAGTGCAAGAGGTGTCTGTATGGTCACACAAATGAAAGTGATGGCTGTGTAGTGAGAAAATTTTGATGTTAAAGTAATGGTTTTTCTTCCGTAAGTCTTTGTTTCCCTTCAGAAAATGAAGGATAACATGCACATACACCCTGCCCTGTTTGCAGGTGCTCATCTTTTGTCATATTTATCAGAATGTACAGTTTGGCTTCCCAGCAGCAGGAGAGGCAATCAGTTTTCTGAAAACCTCTGCCAAAGGCTTAACATGTGTTGAGTGTTTCCAGCTCTTGGGATCTCTTCTGGAGTGTGATCCGAGTCTGGTTACATCTGGAGGCAGCTTTGCAAGAACCTATTTCAAAATCCACCCCTTTCTTCTCCCACAAACTGCCTGTCACACTCATTCACATCTCAGATGGATGATGACCAAATTTGGAGCTAGAGACACTGGAAGAAGTCGTCAGAGCTCCCCCACCTTCACATCTGAGCCCACACTTCTTCAGGAAATGAGGCACACAAGCATCTGGGAGACACTTTTCTCCCTCCTTTGGTGCTCCTTTTATTTTAGGAATTAGGTAAGTCTTGAGTTCTTCCTTTAATGTGCAGCGTGCCTCTAAATTAGGAGCTTCTGGACAGGTTCATCCCAGCTTAGAGTAAGAGGCAGGATCATACAGGTTGCTTCTTTGCTCTAAAGCCTTATGGAGGAACTTCCAAAAATACAAGAATTTGGACAGAGGGCTGGTCTGAGAGCTCACATAAGAGGCTCAAGCTGGCTAACCAGAAGGTTGACAAAGAAAATATAAATTTAGGAGAACTATATTTATTGAGGCAACTAGGAGATAAACAAGGCACAAACAAACACATGAACAAGGCAAGTTCTACCAGTGACATATAAAAAAGACAAAAGCAATGAGGAGGGGGACATTCATTGAAAGACTCCCTCTTGACATTCTCTGCTGTATGTTCATGACTTTATCAGCCTAGAATGTGGACACCCCTTGGAGAACTGAGTCCCTCACAGAAGTCACCAATGCCCTGCAAGATGTCCCAGGCTGACAGAAGGTACATCTGGAAAATTAAGCTTTCAGTTCTCAGGATGTTGGAAGAAACACAGTGACCCCAGTAGGCAACAGGGCAATCCCAGGAGTACAGCTCTGCTCTCAGACACATAATATTTGAGAGACAGAAGTCACTAAAAAAAACAAGTAGTACAATATAATCTTTCTTTTTCAAAATCTGGGTCAACTATCAGATCCTATTTGATTTATGGCTTTGAGCCTTCGGATTGCTGAAGCATACACTGTTGAGTGATTCACTGTTGTATTCTCACTGCATGTCAAGGGAAGCTGTTGCATAAATACTTGCATAACTTATTCTACAGGATAACTGAAGTCATAAAATATCTACCATAGAAGGCAGATACACAACCATGCAGTGTTCCAAAAAGCTATAAGTATAGATTTAGAACTCTGTAAATATATATGGCTCCAAATATATTAAATATTTTCAACCAAGTGTCTTACTTTTCCATTTAAGAATATTTTTAAGAAAAACATTTTTCTTTAAATTTTTCTAATTTTTCTTTTAAAAATTTCTTATTTCTAGAGGATAAAAAAAAATTCTTCCTAGGATTATTTAACTTGGCATGAGAATATGAGGCTTAACAAACACAATGATTAATTTTGCATCCTATTAGCCTTGCCTATTTGTAACATACCTCATTAATGCCAAGGGACTAAGTGGGACTTAACAGGTGTTTAAAAATAGGTGTGAAAAGTAAAATTAAGTTACCTAGCAAACATTGAGAGGAGTCTTAAACATTAAATACAGGAAGTACTGGATTTATTTCTGCTCCTCATATGAGAGGGAAGAAGTTGTTTTTATACTATCCTTAGTCTCCACAGCCCTCTTTTGACACAGTGCCCTGGTACATCAGGGAAGGTACTCCAATAAGTATGCTAGCTTTTCTGTTTGGGATTGCTTTTCTCTCCACCTTGTTCTTCTCCTGTTACTTTCCTATTGGTTGCACAGAATCTTCCTACAGAAAGGGCTTATGGTGCTCTCTTGCTTTTGTTTTCCACAAAGAGAATCTGCAGTTTCTTTCATACTGTTGAAGTGAGGCGAGCTAGCAAACATATTGGTGTCAGCCCTAAAATAGTGTGAATGCAGATTTAAAGCTGACACACTGGTAGGAGACACAACAGCACTTTGTGATTTCTCTGGTGGCAAAACTAGCTCCAGATAAACTCAGTTTGCTGCATTTCCAGTTTTGCCAATTCAGCTGTCTGCAAAGTAGACTCTAAACAGATCAATGAGCCCAGTAAAAAGTGAGACTAGAGGAAGTCTGTACCTGTGTATTTTAAAGGCCATGAAGCATTCAGAAAAAAAAAAATCATGGATGCATACAGGACCTCAGCTTGAAAATCCAGTTCTTAACACATTATATAATGATCTCTAATCCTCAAATTCATTGATCAGTTAAGGACAATGTGTCAGATGTGTCGGGTATGTCATTTCACAAAAGAAACTCAAGCAGACAGCAGAAACAACAGAAACTTACTAGAATAATGTCCACATAGAAGGAAATAATACAAGACAGACAAGGCCATCTGACAAATGAATAAACAAGAGAAACAAACCATGTTTTACATTACTTGAATTGGGGGTAAGCTACATTATGAGAAAGAGAAAAGGCATCTATTTAATATTCACAGAGGGGAATTGATAGAAAAAGCAAATCTAGAGAGGCAGAAGATGAGTGGAACAATTTAACCAGGGGTTCTACATCTGAGAGCTTCACAATAAATGAACTAAATTTATCTTCACAACACCTTTATAAAGTAATATTCTCATTTCACAGATGAAGGACCAAACCACAGAGGAAACACATGGCTGAGCCAACTACCAAACTCATATTGCACATTCCTTCTAGGCTAAACTGGAAAATACATTTTTAATGTATTTCAGAAAGTAAATAATAAGAAAGGGAATGAAAAGAGAGGAAAGAGATACAATGCAGAGTGTTACTGAACAGAGGTGTGATTTTCACTAACCTGCCATTATATTTCAAACTTAACTCATTGACATTTTGAATAGTAGTTACAGTATACTTGCCTACTCTAAAGAGGAGGTTTAGTGCACATCTGTAGTAAGTACCTAAAGTAGTCTCCTTTGTTGAGAAAGCAGATTGATTAGTATGTGTTAAAGTCAGACCTAACTTCTCTCTGTTCTCTACAAAATTAGTCCAAAACCCAGAAAGGGACTAGTACAATAGACCAGTTTCATAATAGCTCCTTTATACCTTTGAGCAGCAGGAGTATGTCTATACAAGCAAGCAGTACAGCATAAGAGAAGCACATCTGTGAGGTGAAATAGCTGGTGCAAAGCCAGGATCTGCTCCATATGTATTTCAGGCATTTTACATCAGACTACCTCTAAATAACTTAACAGTCATTGATCACTGGAACATGTTATATTCACTCCTAAATCACACCTTCTAATCACACCTTAATTCAAGAGCAACCCAACTGGTTGCTTTGAGATCACTCCACAAGGCAAAGCCTAACATGGTAAAGAGGCCAGTGCTGCTGTTTGCACACATATCCAACAAGAACACTAATTTAAAACATCCTTCTCTACTGCAAATTCAGCACTGTGTCAGATACAAAACCTTGAGTTCCTTGTCTTTGTGTACAATTTGATGCCATAACATGGCTGAGAGCTGGGAATTTGGGAGTTCTGGTCTTTGAGGTGTCATTGATCCTCACTTTCTGTGGAGCAGATTGAGTGCAGGAAGACATATTTACCTACAGCGTACATGATTATGCAAATTAGCTTGAATGCACAACCAGACTTGGTTAGCTTAGCATGCAAATTATCCCTTAGGGATGGAAGAGACTTGCCTACAAGAGAATAAAACCCCACACTTGCCTGGAATCAGAATGCTGCAGAAAGAAAAAAATCCCACTAAGAACTAAAATCCCTATGGCCTTCCTCAGATATGACACATATTCAGTCTATTCCAGCCACAAACACACATCATTATTATCTGGTTGAGAAACTGCATCAAGGATTGCTTTTGTCCAAACTTTGAAGGCAAAATTGGTTAAGTATTCATTAATGCTTCCAGGAATGCAGTGAGTTACCTCAGCAATTTCCTTCTCACTATGATGCAGACAATATCCCTTGCAACGTCTCTAAGGAGAAATCATGGCTGTCATTTCAAAGTTAACATCTTAGACTATTAAATCCCTAATTTGGTTTATTATTTTAAAGACTTACCTTGTAATCATTTAGACAGGCCTTGGAGAGTTCTGGGAGCCATTTCAATTAGAAATGAAATTGGAATCTAAGTCTGTAAGAGAAATCTCAGTGCATTTCCCAATCAGCAGACATACCCTGTTCCAGTTCTTCTCCCATAGTCCAAAAGATCCAGGAAGGGAAAGGATCTGAGTATATCCTGTGATGCTTACTGTATCTCTGTATTCCAAAAACGGCTGACTTCCAATAAGTTGTAGATTCAACAATAAATGCTCTTGACCAAAAATAGTTTGGTGTTCAATTACCAAATGCATTTTCCTATATTGAGGGTTCAGTTTTGCTGAATGCCCTGAACAAGAAGATGAATAGAAAGTAGCAGTTTCCTGTTGATTGCTACAAACTTATTCAGGATAGTCAAAAACTGCAAGGAGTTGCAGAGTTGTACTGAGTGGCTGGGAAATAAAAAGGCAGGTGGAATTCAGTGTTGATAAATGCAATGTATTGCACATGAAAGAAGTGTTTCTAAATAAAGATGAAAGGTTTCAAATTAGTATTATGACTAGTGTAGCCATTTCTTGAATATCAGTCCCAGTTGCTATAAGGAAGCACATAATGGATAGTAGAAACAGAAAGTCTGGTGAAGAATGTATGATTTGGACAAGTTTTAAGCAAAATGAGATGAGGTCTATTCAGCCTTGCAAATAGATAGCTAAGGATTATATTAAATACTTCTCTAAAATTTCTGCTGTCCCAGAAAATGTTTCCATCCCATGATCAGTGAACAATGCTGAATCCTTCAGATTCTCCAAAGCTGTTAAGCATGAAATGGATGGTATGCTCATGAGGCTAAATTATTTCATTAAACTGAGACTAAGAGGTGTCCCAACATAATATTAGCTGATATAAAATATGACAGGGTGAACAGACTTCCAAGTTCTCCTCACCAGTGCGTTCTTACACAACCATATAAATTGTCTCAGTCAGATAAGGGAATGAATGTCCTTCCAAACTCTGTGTCCCATTGTTAACTCCGTTGTCTTCATTGGCATTTCTTATTATTCCATTGGTTTCAAAGAGAGCTAATTTTTCCATTCTAACTCCCATCATTGCCAAGTTCTTGAAACTTTACCTGTTTGAGTTCCGTGTTTTAGCACAGTAACAAGCACATTTGCAAATGTTAGTTTGGTTCCAAATGTTAAATAATGAATGGCTATAAAGGGTGTTAATGAAAGTTCTTTCAATGGACAAGTGAACATTAATTTTGCTAAAAAATAGAGGACTCAAATGCTAATGTTAAAATAATAGTAACAATTTTTGTATGAATTCAGGAGATTTTCACATTGTTGTCATATGTTTTATACAAGCAGACATTCACTATAATTATCTTCCCATTTTCCTTGCACTATTTAACTATCATGACCTCTATTTTTTAGTAAAATTACTTATATTTAAGTTTTCAAACTACTCATAATGCAGAAACAGGCCTTTGCCACAAAGTACAGAGTGACAGGTACAAGAAGAAATGGAATGTTACCAGAATAATATGTCTTGTTTCTAGGGCTCTACATGAGTAGAAAAAATCAATTTCAGTCATGCAGCTGAAAGGATGGGGACATATTGAGTAACTCAGCTTTTCCCACAGAAGGCAGCCATTTCAGAGGCAGACCTCATAAAGACTATGTTAATAAAATACAAATTTTATTTTGTGCTAAATTGTGGAACATTAAATTTGAAGAGCAAAAGTTTCAGACTTAATGGTGGAATATGAGCTAGTTGGAACAGTTCTTGGCCAAACACTGATTGACCATTCCTGGATATCACACAGAAGAAGGCAAAGCATTTCATTGTCTGATAACCTTCACACTAACATGGAAAAGAAAGTCTCACTGAAGGACATTCAAAACAATAAGATTTGTTTCAGGACAGGATTTAAAATTTGATACAGAAAGTGTACAAAAGAAAGCACTACAGGATTTTTTTTTTTTTTTTTCTAGCTGGTTATAGCAGGGAGTGTTGGATGTATGGATCAGGGCTAGTCATGACTGGAAGCAGCAATGTGTGATAGCAAGAGGCATAGCTGATGTTCTGTCAGTCAGCAAATAGCTTTCTATCCAAAGTCACACTGAAAACTGGAAAATTAGAATTTGAAGCTCAAACCCAAGTTTACTTCTGGTTTGGATATTGTAATTTTCCTACTGTTACATATCATATCCAGGGGTGAATGAAGAACTTGGACATCCTGCACACTCTACTGGCAAGTTGAATTATATTTGCACTTTTCAAACATAAAATACTTCTTAGGCTTCCAGAATTCCTCTAACATTGGACAACAAATTATTAAATTTTTTTTAAGGCATTTGTCCTTCTTTCCATACAAAATCCATTCATTCAGTTCCACAGCAGAGCAATTTTTTCAAGGATTATGTTCTTAATGCCAGAAACAAGGCTGTTACAGAATATCTGGAAAACTCTTGTATTGGTAAAATAATCTACAAAAAGCCTATGACTAATAGATAAAGGATAAGTTGTCTAATGAGAGGCATGGAGCAGAATAGAAGGTAATGTAGTTTCCAGAATCAGGACCTGGTGACAAAACACAATTTAAATAAGGTGTTTTGTCTGATTTTAAGATACAGTGAAAGTATCAGAGCTCACCATGGCTGGGTCGAAATGTGATAGTGAAAAGGTTATTAGAAAACATATTATTTCTAATACTCACAAGACATAGTAATTTGAACATAAAAACTTTGGTGCCTGTGTGTTTTCTTTTGAAGAGCCAGATAGTTACATATGGAACATGCAGACACCATGTAATACTTCTGGTTCTTTACAACATATAAACTGTTTGATGGCTTTTTCCATAAAAGTAGCGTTTTTAATGACTCTGTTAAAAATATGTTTTATTGAAAAACAGTGGTGTAACGAGGTTTGCCTCTGCAGTTTGCAGTAGAACAGGACCAGAAGCCCCAGACTCAATGGTCAAAAAAAATGACAGAACCATGATTCAATGTGATGTTAAAATCATAAAGAAATCAAATGTAATGCTGAGAATTTAACCATAAAATATTAACCAAATTGTCATGTCTTGTACAGTAAATCAACATCAAAAAATTTAGATTTAATTTGCTTTGATTAGAAAATAGGCCAGCAGAACAGAATCCTAGCACATTGCACGTGATTTTTATAGTAATTTCTGTAGCATTGCCTTCCCCCGCTGATTTGAGGTAGGCTTTTAATACAGCTGATTGTCTTCTGCAAACAGGATGTGGAGCAAGTACAGAGCTGGGCATTGCCTGACATATGCTGGCATTTTACAAGCATCAAAACAAAGCACTGTGCTGCACCTGCTTCTGGTCTGTGGGGAAGTGAGACCACTAAAAACATGATGGGCATGCAGTTATCCATCCTGAGAATCTGTGCTGATATTCCAGTTGCATAGATGCTTCCAGAGCCTGTGTAAATGGAATGTGTCTTGAGTACAGTTGAACTAGCTTGAAGAGATATCTATCAAGGCAGTAGGGAAACTATATATTAAAACTCATTTCTGAAAGAAGGATATATAGCCTACCCAGCCAGCCACCTGGAAGGTCTTATTCACTTCAGCAACTGACAGTTCAGGGTATGTGATGCTCCTGACAAATTTCATCCTTTACATAATGACAAAAAATATGAGAGCTGCTGCTGTCTCCAGGAAGATTCCTCCAGCTTTTTAGGCAATAATTTGGTCACCCAGCTGGCCAAAAGCAATAGCAAATGCAAAGAAACTAACAGGACAAGATAAAGACAGTTCAACAAGTGAAGGAAAGATAGAAGGAGGAGAGGCAAAGGCACTCGTCACCTCCCACAAGTAGACAAATGCTCAGCTAGCCCCGAGGCAATGGCTACTTCCCCCAAAGCCCTGAGGTTTTATTGTTGAGCGTGGTGTTAGCATGAAATAACCTCCCAGTCAGTTTGGATCAGCTGCCCCAGCTGTGTCCCCTCCCAACTTTTCTCCCACCCATAGCCTCCTCTCTTGAGGGACAGAGTGGGGAGCAAGGAAATCCATTATCTTCTACCTGAGAAACTTAACTATGGCTTTGATGGGTCATTGCCTTGGTACCACATTTCTTGCCATGATCACGGAGATATACTGAAAATGTGGACACTCCAGGTTTTGATAGTGATGAGAGCACTTGCTGTCCCCCATTTTTTCTGGCAAGTTTAAAGTAGAAATGTTCTCATTTTTATTGTAAGAAAGTGGTGAAAGTTTTCAAGCTTTGTTTCAAAGTATACTTACAGGTATAATGGAAAATCACTAATATCTTATTCTTCACTTGTCCTGACTCTCTGTTCCAGTGGGCATAATGGGTTTTCAAAATGAAGATGTAATGTACTGTGGATATCATTACAAAATCAGAATATATTAAAGTTGTGCCAG
The DNA here is from genome assembly GCA_013397555.1 of Urocynchramus pylzowi. NCBI lineage: Eukaryota > Metazoa > Chordata > Aves > Passeriformes > Fringillidae > Urocynchramus > Urocynchramus pylzowi. The sequence goes on from VZRH01006479.1 coordinate 646,673, forward strand.
CAACATGCTATTGGAAGCTACTATTGCTCCTTCACAGCAGTGATATATAAGCCAGCATTTCTGGGAAAAGTTCTCTGTGAACATCTCTGAAATGCTTTTTGGAAAACTCTTGAGTTGCTGCTAAGTTCTTAATTTGGGTCGGCTGTCTCCCTTTTGGTTTCAAACACAACTTGTGGAGTCCCACATTTATATAGTGCAAGAGCAATTCTGCTGCAGCTCAGCTTTTCCAAAACAGCTACCACACTTTTTGAATAGTGTAATATTTCATAGGGCTCCTATAAAGAGGGAGCTCAGAAATACCTCTTATTTTTGAAGTTCTATCCATCTTCAGCTTATTTTGCAATGATAAAATGAGCCCTTGGTCCTGATGCAGAGCAGTCTGCTCAATAATAACGCTGCTGTCCTCATGGAAGCAGTTTTAAGCAGATCATACTTTGGTAGCCACTTAGAGGTAAGCTGGCAGTGTTAAAATCTTGCAGAGATTTCTGTCTGTAAATGTCATAATCAATACTGTTTCCCTTTACTAAATCACCTGAAAGTAGTTGGGTCTATGCTGTAGGTAAAGGTCACTGCTCCAGTCAAATTTTCTTCCCTGAACTCAAAACTCCCTGAAAGCAAAATCAGTTTAGATTTCGTCCACTGAGCCATTCTAAAAAATCCAGACCAAGGGATTATAATGGTGAAGGAGAAGATAGGTTTCCCCATCAGTTAATTGTGTGATCTCACTTTGTTTGGCTTTTACTCACTCTTGTTTGTATTTTTTCTTCTATTCTTTATATGATTCTGCATACCCCTTATCAGCATGCCTGACTTCTAACTTTAGTTGTAGAGTTGTATAATTTGATATCTATCTCATGTTCAAATATATGAAAGGGAGTGCTAAGCAGGTTAGAAAACATGAGGAAATTATAATAATATGGTGATAATGTTGGCATGTGAGGTGGGAATTCAGAATTTTACTGTCAACACTGCAAAAGTTAATGGTTCTACATAATTAACATCACTTGATTACACAGACAAGCTTGAACCAAAACAATCAAAAACAGGTAACTTTTATACCATGGAAACAGACTGAATAAGACAATTTAGTAAACCTGAATAATAACCTACCCACCCCTGAAAAAAGTAAAATTGATCTTTTTACCCTCCAATAGCACGTCATTTTGGATGAATATAAATTGCTGCTAGAATATAATCTCAGAAACATTAAAGTTTGGATAAATGAATGTATGTATATATCTGAAACAAAGAACAAGTCAAATGGAATAATTTTAATTTCCTATTGGAACTTCAATGATCAGATGTGTAATATAAGCAAAAAACCCAACCTGATTAATACAGAAACCATTAAGGTTTTGATCTTGCAAATATTTACATTCACAAATTCAAGTAGAGATTTAACTGTACTTGACTCCCAGACCCCTTCTTCAGCTGTCTTTCCTGACCAAATGAAAAACCTCATGTGATGGCAATTCAGACAACAGCTTTAATGACCACTTAGCTTTAACTATTTAATCTCTCCCTTTGTTTCTCTTCATTGATACACTTCTTTTCTGCAGCACCAAAATCTGTCAGCAATTTCACCTTAGGTGTATTTACAAAACAAAAACACCTAAATGTTTTCTATTTCAGAGCAAACAAATAATGCTCATGTATAGTTTTCTTTTTTCTGTATTGTTTCATATGTGAGAGAAAAAAATATTTTTTAAAAGTTCAAGAAAACTGCTTCAAAACTTGCCATTCTGTTTGTAATGTGTCTTACATGTAAGATAACCAGATACTCATATAGTGCTTAAACCAGAAACTTTCTGGAGAAAAGTGTGCCCTTTAAAATTTTACTGGCATTAGGTTTGCTCTTGTGTTGCATTGTTTTTTTCTCTTGGTTTTGTTTTTTTAAAAATTTCTGGTAATTGCTTTAAAAGAACAAAGCTCTTTGTTTAAGGGTAGCTCAGGGACATCATAATTGCTGTAAGGTACAAGACTGTTTCCAAGTATTTCTGAATTGCTTCTTTTCTGTATTAAATATTTAATGTCTAATGTTTAGCCAAACTGTAGAAATTCCCTCTAGAACATGGGTGATGACTTCAGGAAGAGAATCAAGACCTGTCAATTCAATTTTCAATATGACTCTCTTTAGAAAACCACAGCTATTAAAGAGTGGGTTTTTTTAAAAAAAAAAAAAATAATTCCAGGAGTACATGAAATGTCCTTGGTGAAAAATATCAAGCAATTAATTCCATACTATAGATTCACAGATCATGAATTTAAGAAAGTGATAATCATACTTTCCCTGCTGAAGGTTTTTGGTTTGGGTTGGATTTCCTTAGGACTGTTGTTAATACAGCCTGGTTGGTTCAGGGTCGTCCCCTCCCCCTCAAGCACCAGCTCCTATGGGTTTTGTGAGACAGACCTTACTGTTATCTGCAGCTAGAGCCAAGAGTGACGTTATCTGGTGGCATCCGGCAGCAAGGCCATAACCCAGCAGCCCGGGAGGGAAGTGTGTCAAGGCCTCTATTGACCAGCAAAATCCTGCTGCATCAGCTAAACAGCACCTGCTCCTTGTTCCCCTTCCAGATGTCCTGTTTTCACCTAAGAGATCAGTGCGTCCCAGGAGAGCTGACTACTACTTTTGCATTGTATTAGAACCTGACAGCACCCTGGGAATAAACCATTTCAAAGCCTAATGAAAACAAGCATGTGCTTCCTTCCTAGCCAGTGACACACTGTCATGTGAATGTGGGCAATCACAGAACACGTGCTAAACATTACAATAGCATTGTACACAACTGCACATTGTACACAACTGCACATTGTACATTGTACTGAATGTCAAAAACATTACATCGTTTTGAAACTCTGTAAATTGCTCCTCTTTCCAGGGCTATTTCAGCTTCTGTCAGGACAGATGGACACCACTGTCCTATCCATCCATGATCACTGACATATCTTCACCATGCAGCTAAATATAGGAGGGATTGATATGATTGATTCAAAGAGCCGTGATCCACCTTGATTCCAACTGCTCAGCAAAGCCTCATAAAGGGCATATAACCCAATATATTGAACTGACTTCCAACAGTCTAGGGGAGAGAAAAAGAGCAAAAGGAAAGTCAGTAGCAGAAGAACAGAATGTATGTCAGTCAGAATTGTAATAAAATCTCAATATTTAGGAGAAATGTGAATTAAGATATATTGCACGTTGCATGTTAAAGAATTTTTAATGTCATACATATCACTATTTTTAGCATTAAGTGTATATGAAGAGATAGGTTTAGTACTGCTGTTATACTGTGCTCAAAACCATCTATTAAATATTTTGTCATTTTGTGATCATTGTAGTGCGTCCTCTAACAGCTTATGAAAATAGCCTTTGTATTGACTCTTAGAGTGCCCCTTTTACCCATCACTGTTCCTAATACAGCAGCTGCTCACAATAAAGAAGGTGGGTTGGTTCCTGTAGGAAGGTTTGGTTGTTTCAGAATTGCCCAGAAGGCAGTTTTCCACCTTTCTTCTCCCTCCCCTTTCTTTTGCATATTCAGTCCAAGTTACCCAAAAGAAAATTGAAAAGCACATTCAATATGCTGTCAAGAAAACTGACCACAGGTGAACATTAACACATTCTGGAAATGCATTTCTTGCTTCAGGGGAGAAAGGTGGCTTCCCTAAGTGAAGCCACTCTCCAGGGCTTCTCCAGGATCCCCAGACCTCAAGTCTGTATGAGCTCTCTGCAATCCAAGAAAGGAGCAAGATGGGGATCCTAAATTAGAACCCAAGTTCAGCTCTCAAACTGAATTCTGTGAATCCAGTAAATTTTAGTCTTTCTGAGATTCGATTTCCTCACACTGAAGCATGCCACATGCAACTGCCAAGCCACAGGCTAGACCCAAAACAAATATTTTTAAAATGGTGAATGAAATAAGTAGCTCCTAAATTTAGATTTAAAAGTCCCCAGTGTTGGCACATTCCTTACTTCTGCTGGCAATGAATTTTAAAAGTGAGTGTCTGTTCCATAATCTGAGTAACAGTTAATAGTTCAGTGTCTACTGATCTCTAGTAGATATGCAGAGAGGTGGGAGTATGAGCACACATCAAAGGAAAAATAAAAGGATGAGAAGCAAATCAGACAAGGAGTCTTCTGAATTTGCTGAGATGATCTGTTGACATAAAACTGAATCTTTGGGAGCTTCATAAGTAGTCAAGTATTATCAGGATCTTGGAATCATTGTAACAGAGTCAAGCAACAGGATTTGGAGTAGGTTATTGTTGAGCAACAAATTAAAGGAACCCCTCTGACATCCAGAGGGAGTTGACAAACTCAGGTCTAAAATATTTCCTTAATACTTGGTTTCAAGAGCAGATAAGGGTCCTAAATGCTTCTGAGAACAAAGTAGGTCAGATAGGTCACCCAAAACTTGTGTCACATGAAACTATCGAACACTTTTGGAAACTTGGCCTGTCTGCTGGAAACCAACATTCTTAACAGTACGCAAGCTAAAATAAATACTGAGAAACTCAAATGTAAAACTATTATTAAAAAAAGCCCACCTAAAAGTTCAAGCACAAAGTAAAAACATCTTTAACCAACCTAATTAAAATATAGTAAAAACTATTTTTAAATACAATCTTAAAATCAGAAGGCTGAGCCAGCCATAGGAGAAAGTAGAAGCCAAACCACAATCTTGCTAGAAGACACCCGAGTATACAATGCCACACACTTTTTCCATACTTGAACATAAGAAATTTGGACTGCACTTCTCCAGTTTTGGTACCTAGGTATTGAACATGATTGTTTTACCACATTGCTTAAGCTCTCTGCCAACAAGCCACATAGCATGGGAATGGTTGATAGAAATTCAAAACAATTCAGTACAAAGCATATTGTATATGGCATAAATGTCAACTTCATAAAGCAAAAAATAATCTCCATTATACACATATGCCTTTGATTAGCAGCCAAGAAACTAACTCTGTAAGTTAAACCCAATGTCTGTGTAGTGTTATCACCTGTATAAAGGTTTTCCAGCATGAGTAAAACAATACAAAAGAGTCCCTTTTGAACTGACCCATTACAGAAGAAGTAGATCTACCTTTTTTTTTTTTTTTTTTTTTTTTTTTAATTTTTA
>VZRH01006479.1:651817-673785 GCA_013397555.1 Urocynchramus pylzowi
TGTGACATGGACCATTAATAAAGAAATTAATTCTCTTTTTTTTTTTTTTTTTTTTTTGGTCTAATCTTGAATGGTGAGGCACTTAATTGTGCTTTTATAATCACAACACCAAGACTGCTACAAATGAGGATTACTCATCTGTCTGATCCAAATTTTATCCATACAGGAGCCATGGGGAGGAAAATTCTTTATTTCTAATGAAATAATAGAATCTGGCAAAAATATGTCCTATAATTTTGAATTTCGTCCTGGATTTTTTCCTTAAATATGAAGAGAGATGGTTAGTGTTAGTGCATAGGACATTATTGGAAAGCAAATCCTTTGTCCAACGAAGTTTTTAAATTGTGAACCCAAACTATTAATAAAGTTATCCTTCCTGCTCTTTAGATTTCTACCACAACTGCTATTCAGATTTATTCATGACTTCCTTTTATTAGAGACATGCCAAATCTGCTATGCTGTCCACCTGGAAAAATGCCCACTGTTCACAGCTACTGAAGTAGTCAGATATTAATCTTAATAATTTGCATTGTAGCCATCCAAACTGCTTTCACACTTATGAAAGTTTTAGAACAATATATTATTTTTTAAATTTTATTTTAAAATACTTTCTTATGAAATTGATTTCTCAAACTGGAAGGTTTTGTCTCATTTATAAATAAGTAAATTACTTATTTACAAATCTCATTTTGCATTAAAAAATTGTGGTTCCAAAACTGGCTGGTGTCTCAGAACACAGAATTCCTTTTAGGGAAATGAGAGATACTTTTCCTGTGTGAGCACTGGTTTTAATTAGATACTGCTGGGTGGTGACAGAAGTACAACATAACACACACACAAAAAATCAACTAAAAAATGAGAAATTATGTTTCACAGCTCTAGCATCCCTACTGAGAATTGATAAGGTTTGTGCAAATATGTTTAGTCACATTGTCTTTCTTTTCAGTGCTGATTTTTTCCAGACTCTTAACCAAATCAGCATTCAGGATAAAGCTTGCAGAGCTGGTGGCATAGATGAGTTAGAATCAAGCTCTTAAAAGTCCCTTTCATAGTGGCAAAGACAACTCTTGGAGTTTATTAAAACAAAAGAAGAAAACATAAAGTATATGTAGTGTTTTGAATAGCACTATACACATATTGCCACCCCTGCTACTTCCCTTGTGTGGACCCAAATCATGGTTAACAGTAACTAGGAAAATGAAGTTTAAATGCAGCAATGCTCTATTGAGGGGTTAGGCCATCACAGAATCTGTGGACAAAAACACAAGTGCTGCTGTACACAGCCCCAGATAATCAGCTGGCAGTCAAAAGGGACCTTGAAGAGTCGGGGTTCCTGGGGTGGGCAGGCAGACAGATGGAACCCCAAGATCCTACAAACAGCCAGACAGAGTAGGCAGCCCACTCCTCCAGGGAGAATCATTTCCCACATCCTTTGAAGTCTTGTCTCTCCATAATGTGTTTCAGCTTCTGGACACTTCCATCTACTTATCCATGTGCTGCCTGATGCTTGAAGATGTTGCTTTCCCAAGCTGCACCAGGTGCTCAGTTACATTTTTGGTTTCCCTGCTGTATTTTTTCTCTTGTTACCCCCTAGCTCTTAAGAGTGCTCTCAGTGTGCAATGCTGGACTACCAGGGAGTTACTGATTTTCTTGAGACCCGTTTCCATCCTTAGATCATATTTTCAAGACCTTTATAATTGCCCCACATGTAAACACCACATCACAGTGGGAGACACTTGGTATCTTGATTCACAAAGAGAGTCCATATAAGTTGATACAACACAGTAGACGAAGTTGGACTTTGTGATTCTTGTGGGTCCCTTCCAGCTTGGGACATTCCCTGACATGATGATTCTAGGCCAGGATAGAGACTTTGAATGATAAGTATTAAGCTTGTAGTCTGTTACTAGCAGTGACAGTACTGTTTTTAGTGGATAACTGTGCAGCTCTAGGTATATCATGGGTTTTTCCTCTGAAGTTTGAGTGTATTCCTGCTACTAACTCACCACACAGCAAATCCAATGCATAAATGTTCAACAGGAATTTCTTAACTGAATATAAATGTCCATTTTTAAAGGCATTTGCACTGGATATTTTTCCCACACAGAATCTAGGAACATTGGATAAAAGCCTAAGCATGGGAAATGATCTACTGTCATACAAAGCAAACAGTTTCCTTTGATTTCCGGGGTGCACATGTGGAGCAGGGGGAGGCATTAGATGATTGTTGGAATCATTTCTAGGTCATAGTGAAATAAAATGAGCTTCTGTAGAAGCCAGCAGCAGTAACTAGGAATCTACAGTATGTTGTATAGAGATTTGCTTCTATTTTGACATTTGTCCAGAATATAGAAATTCTCCCTGCCAGGTTCTCAAACCTGGGCCAATAATCCCTTATACACTCACAAGAAAAATACAAAAGCTTCTCCCCATGTGTAGTGAAAAGACTTTGGCACTTTGCTGCATCAGATTAACTTTTTTGATAGCAGCACCAGGATACTTCAGTCTGACAAGTTCATCTGTAAGTTCTCTCACCTGTAGAAGGGAATCAAGGGAGACTTTCAACTGCTTTGAAAATTATTAAATATTTTTCCAGATGGAAAGCTAGACAGAGACAGGAAAGCAATAAGAGATCAAGCCACTTTTATGTCTATGTTGTATTATTATCAAAGGTTTGAGCTAAGGAGCAGAGATCTATTTCTGCCTCTGACAGGATAAGATATAGAAGAATATGGATATTGGTTTTTTACATTTATCTCCATTACTTTTAAACAGGTTCTAGAAAGTAAAGCTAATTCAAAAAGAAACTGTGAATTAGAACCTATTCATAAAATCGCCATTAAAAACCACCACAGTATATTCCCATTACCTCCATTACACCCAAACCAAAATCAAAGAGCAAGAAACAATCACAGTACATTACTAGTTCTTAGAATAAATGGAGCATGAATGAAAAAAATTAGTTTGTGCCCTACTGCAGATAAAAATGTCATCCATATAATCTGAACAAAAGCACTTCAGAGTGTGGGAAATAAAGGTGGCACTTAGCAAGTTGCTGATGCTGAGATGTTACAGAGGACAACATAGTGACAGACAGCAGCTGAAGAAAACAACAATAAAGCCAGTTAGATTTCACCCTCCCTGCTCCAGTATGTTTGCACAAGCCAAACATATGTTGGTGGGACCAGAACTTACTCCTGCATCATCCTGTCAGCACTGGCTACCCTATCATGGATTTACTTCACAATTTGCAGTGTGTTTCAGTCCAGAAAACTTGGGGGGGGGGGNGGTGGGGAAGGAATAAAAAAGAATAATAGAAAGAAAGAAAAAAGAAGCAGCAATGTATTTCACAACAGAATTTCATTCAAATATGATCGCTGGTGGAGTTAGCGTAAGAGTTGAGATAAAAGAATTTCTCATACATCGCACATGGTCCTGGGTCCTCTACTCACACCAAGACAGGAGATTTTAAAGCTTTTATTTGGACTGTTCTAATTCTAGCTAATGAAAATGAGACAAGGGTTGCAGAAGTTTGGGATACCTCTTTCCTTGCATGAACGCACATTTTCTTTTTTTCTTCCCTAATAACATTTTCACTCCTATCAATCTCTATGTTTCACAAACACAGCCCCTAATGGCCCATGAAAAAGTTCAAAGTGGGTCACAGACTGCTGTGGGGTGAGAACAGACTGTATTAATTGTCTGCAATGGGGAAACTAAGTTGCTACCAGCAATTCAAGGAGGCTAATAGCTCTTTGGCTGATGTAAACACTTGCAGCCAGCAATTACAGCTATTGCATATTCCCCAGACCTGAAAAAATTGAACTGATGCCATCTTGTCTGAGAAGTGGTAAATGACAGCTTAATTGACTTTTTAAAATGGAGAATGGGAATTCAAGCTACATGAGAGCAGTAAAGTTACTAATTGTAAATCAACATTATTTTTAATTGTAGAGAAGTTTTTAAAAGGAAACATGTGCAATGTGGATTTAAGTTCAGGGGTCTCATACTCAAGAGACCAGCAGCAAGACTCAAGGAAAAGAATTTCTCTGCCATACAACCTACCACACAGAAAGAATCACCACCCTTGCCCTGCTGGTCACACTACTTTGGATGCAGCCCCAGGCATGGATGGGTTTCTGGGCCACAAGTGCTCAGTGCCAGTGCGTGCTCAATTTATCATTCACCAGTACCCCAAAGCCCTCCTCCACAGGGCTGCAGACAATCCATTTATTCCCCTGTCTGCACTGATGTTGGGGGTTGCCCTGACCCGTGTGCAGGACCTTGCACTTGGCCTTGCTGACCCTCATGAGATTCCCATGGGGCCACCTTTCACTCCTGTCAAGGTCCCAGTGGATGGCATCCCTTCCCTCCAGTGAACCCACTGCATCGCCCCCTTGGTGTCCTGTACAATCCTGTTGAGGGTGCTCCCAGTCCCACTGTCAGTGTTGTTAGACATTGCACAGCACCAGGCCCCAGAACAATGAAGGGATGAAGGGATCTTGCTTTAAGGGAAAAGTCTTTAGCTCCTTCAGGACAATAAAATATGAAATTCTAATGAACGTGTCTCTTCTGTGACAAGCTTTTTCCTGCCAGAGCCCAGGGACCCTGCAGCAGGATATTAAGCAACAGAAAATTCCACTTCAGGTGACCTCTTGAGTTTTTTCAATAATACATAAAACATCTAATAAAACTAAGAAAAGATACCCCATATTAATTCCCACTTCACTGAATATATTTTTTTTTTCCTATTCCTGTCTACTAAATAATAATAAAAATAGTCATAGGGAGTTTTTTGAAAATAGTAGATCAGGTTTGGTCAGGCAGCACAGCATTAATACAGCTGCAATATTAACCCTGGAGTTATTTTTAGTAGACAATTTCCTTTCGTTTAGCTTTGAATATCATGCATGTGAAATCTAAAAATCATGTTTAGCTAACTCTGCCCTTGGAATATCTAAGCTCTATTTTGAGAGTCTTTACATCTTGCCCAAAGACCCCTGGTTTCACTTATTAATGCTATTAATCACAGCCTAGAGTTCTGGCACCATTAGGATCTGATGAAACTGGAAGCTGAGAACAACTACATATGCAAATGTAAACTCTATGACTTAAGTTGCACAGCAGGAATATAAAATATGGATAGATATGCCTTAAAGAGGTGCAGCTGGGTATTTCCCAATTTTTCAATATGCAATGTACAGTCCAGGTAGAAGCAGTGGTTCTGAGATCCTGAAAGGTTACTAAATTGCACTTTATGTACCCTAGGAAGAAGCCTGAATTTAGTCATGATCTAACTTGAGGTAGTCTGTGACTACCATGGTAAATTTTCTTAGTCTAAGAAATACCCTGAGGTTAGGAAGACACAACACAGCCAGAGACTCACAGCTGCCTTCAAGAAATCGTGCAGAAGTCAGCTGCCATCCTGAGAATGGAGGAAACCCCACAAGTTAAAAGTATAATCAGAAAAGTACCTTGATAGTAACAGCTAATTTAGCAGCAAATTATTGGTGGATATGTGGGCTTGGTAATCAGCCTCAGATTTTAAGCTTTCCTCCTTCTGCCACACTTGAAGTTTACTCTCTAAGCTGTTTCTTGTTTTGATAGCAATAAAGTGCCTTCTAAAATGCAAGATCATCAATCCATAACACTATTCCCATACCTCTAACAATAAGGCCATAGGAGCTAAAAATGCCAACATGACCTAATCAAGGTATGCAATATAATGGATTAAAAGAGGTGATAACAGTAACAAAATACTGAACGTATTTCCCATCTAATTGAAAACCATAATGGTAGCTCCACCTGGCTCAGCATTATTAAAGATCAAGTGCTCTCATCCACTCCATTTTACTGTGTGAAGAAGGGAACGTGGCTGGGGAACAAAGTTGCTTACAGGACACGTTTTTTTCATTATCACTAGGAATTATTTTCATTTAAATAAATTTTGGCATAATGAGTCTTCATTCCTTAATGGCTGCTGTGCCTAATGGAATCACCGAGACAGCAATTTTTATGGCTTCAAGCTTAGGCCACGTGATTCTGGGACTACTATTGGGATGTGCATTATTTCTCAGGTAATCCGATAATATGCATAAAAATAACAAGAGAAAATATTAAGTTAAAAATATAGGATGACTGCATAGGAAACTGCAACACACAATGTCTTTAGCAATGCAATACTTGGAACAGCTGCTGCAAAATGAGTTTCGCAGAGCACCTGGAACCTGCGAATTCCAAAAATTGATTAAACATACGTTGAAAGTTTCTTGTCACCAACAAAGAATAGCATCACACGATGACATTTGAATTTTCCTTTAAATATTTATGACGTTTCTATGTGAGAAGAGAACATTGTCTGCAGCACTTTTGTGAACAACGGTTGAAGACAGACCTGATGCTGGAAACATAGTGAAGGCCCCTACCCAGGAAATTGTCAAGGTTCATCAATAGTTTTGTTTCCCATTACCCTACTCTAATTTGATTTTTAATAAATTTAATTAATTAATTTCCCCAAATAAAGTCTGATTTGCCTGTGAAAGTAGTTGCTGAGTGATCTCTCCCCATCCTATGTCAAGCCATGAGCCTTTCTTATATTTAGTCTCTCCTGTCCAGATGAGGAGAGAAGTGATGGAGCAGTTTTGGTGGCAGGGAGGAACATCCAGCCATGGTCGACCCACCACAGCACATAGCAAAGAAATTGTTCCTCTTCACAAATTGAATGTAATGAAAAAACATCCTCCAAAAGGTAGGTATGTAGTCATCTCACAAAATATCTTTTCTGCTGTTGAAAATGTCAGACATTCAGTAAGATTAATCTGCTTAAAAGTATGTATCTCAAAAGATGGGTACTTCTAGACATAATATCTTGACTTAAAGTAGATATTTTAATAGTGACTTAAATTAATACAACTTCTTCCAGTTCACCTTGGAAATCAAGAAGACAGTCTCAGTACTAGACATGTACAGTAAAATATTACTGAATCCCACCTTAAATGTCACTGAGTGTGCTTTGGTTTTACCCATAAATATGTTTTTAAACACAAAAAAATGCCCAACAGAGGAAGCTATAGGATAATCTGCCTCTTTGGTAGATCTTCAGTACAACCATAGCATAAATTCCATCTCTATATCCTGTGAAAATGCAACCATATTCTTTATTTTTATTATTATTATTCTCACTAACCAGCAACAGAATTATTAGAGAAGACATTAGAGAAGCATTATTTAGCAACCTTAGAGACGGTTGCTAAATTTGCAACCTCAAGTTGGTGCTAATCTGTTGAATGAACAATTAAAAAGCTAAAACATCAAGATCTTCATTGGTTACTGCACTAATTTTTTCCCAAAATGCTTAGTGTATGTTTTGGAATGAGACAATTTGCTGTGTGGTCACTGGTTATGAAAGCAGAAGTGTCAAACATTCTCCCCAAATCCCTTTTTGTAAGAAACAGAATGCAAATTGTAAGCAAAAAAAAAATTAAGTTTTTCATAGAACCTACATCTATGTCACTGCAGAACACCACCAAAGAAAAAATATGATTTCTAGTAAAGTTTTCCCTTGCTTCTTAAATCAAAGGGAATTCAGTACAGAAGCACAAAAGCATCTCCTACAAAAGAATAAAAAAGACACCTGTCCTTTTTGTTTGCCAAAAACACCAGAAAAAAAGCATGCCATGGGAGATCCCTTGGATTAGACAGCAGGAAAGAAAAGACCAAGGAGAACAGAGTAGACAATAAACCCTGAAAGGATTTTGAGATCCAGGTGATGAAGTAAGCTGACTGAGAAATATACAATGTTGCATTTTTTTCAGAAAAATGAAATAAAGCAATAGCAGCTGGCATTTTGAAAGTGGAAATCTTAGATGCACTGGACACATGCTTGGGGTGGACCATGCACTTAAATACAGAGGCCTCTTCTCTCCTGGAGAAGCTCTTCTCTCTGATGCTTGCTCAGCACCTTAATATAATAAAGGTCTGTAATAGCTGTAAGCTCAGATCTAGATTTTTCACTCATCACTACCTGAAAACAATCTGTTTGTCTTTTAAACCCATTACAGCAGTTCAATCAACAACTTTTTAACTGCAAAACCTTTCAAAACTCTTCCAAAATTGCATACATTTTTATAAAAAGCAAATTGAACAGGTTTGCAGCCAATTTTTTTATGCTTTTGGGGAAGACACTAGCTGAGTGCAAGGAGTAGTAATAACAAGCTAAAATGCTCCCTCCTACTGAGGCCTCTAAGTTACCACCCCTCCCTGCATCTCCCCATAAGCTATAAGTTGGCCCAGACTGATGGCATGCTCAAGTCAACATAGAGTTTAAGACCTGCCTAGGGCTGCAACACCAAAAATGAGTAAGAACACTGCACAGTTCCACAGGGAAAACCTGAGGGGATGAAACTGTGCCCATAACCATGATGCAAAGAGCCCTAGAAGAGTATTAGCTATATCTAAGCTTCAATGGAGAGCCCTATTTAGTCATGCTGCCAGTGGGAATGGTGGAGAAATCCACTGATGGACAATGGCAAGGCTGCAGCACAGAGGTGAGCCCAAAGCTCTTCCACAAAGAGGTGGAAATGTAGCTGCACTTGTGGTCACAGATGGGACAAGATGATGTGTTGGGGAAAGAACCAGTGACAGAATGTTGCATCATCCTCTGCAAGGCAGATGATGGGAATCCATGAGAACAGCATGGGAATCATTTTGTTCACACATATATTAGTACAAAACTGGAGGCTGCTTCTCCTCTATGTGTTTTCATTTATCTTTGATTCATATCTTGCAACACCAACTTTCTGTCCAGCAAGTGGATGCTTTTCTGAAACGTGCTGCTTCCTGACCTCAGCCTGTGTTCACTCTGTTTCATCTGCCTAAATTTACTCACTGAGAACAAAGACATCATTGTACACCACTGGTCCATCTGTTCTAGAGAGCTGCTTCAAGTTGTAGTTAGCACCAGATGTTTCCTAAGGAAGCACCCTCAACATTCTGAATATCCCCAGTGAATGTTCAAATGTATTAACTGCAAGAAATACCATCACATATTTATAAAAAAAGGCCTTTTTCATGCTTTGTTACTGTACTTCCTTAAAGATAGGATAAGAGTATTTCACAGTGAATTGTAACACATTTTCTCATTCCTCAGTTGTCTGTCATAATTTTGAAATGTTTAATATGGTGTTTTATTTCACTACTCAAAAAAAAAAAAAAAAAAAAAGCCTTAGTATTTCTTGCCGCATAGAGCAGTGTACTGATTCATCTAGTGCTGAGAACCTGCAATAAAATGATGAATGCTCTAAGTCCTTATATGCCTCAATGAAGGCTTTGGGAAGAATTCCTGAATCCATAGTCCTGAAACTTTTTAGAACCCACATTTTTCACCTTGCTCCTGTGAGATTGCTCTGTTTTCAACAGTTTTGTCATAACTTAGTGGATTTTGCCATTTAATTGTGCAAAATTAGTAAAATGTGGGCTATCATCTATAGCCATTTGAATACTGACTGAAGTCATGCCCATGCACTTCAGACTGCCAGGTCATTTTTTTTTAATAGGAAATCAGGAAGGAAAACTTTTTCATTATGCATTTCTTCAATTTCTATTTGGTTTTTTTTTCTGAGTTCTATTTCCACTTGTTTAATTGTCCACTGTTTCTGCCTCTTGAGACTCCCAAAAGCTATTGCCCTCAATTGTAACACATACATGAGCTGTCTCCTGAGCCGAATCTCTGTGCCAAATAACTGTTGAGGAGCTAGTATAAAGTCCTTGTTTCATTCAAAGCAAGTATTACATTTTAGAAAATGTTCTGAATTACATGGAAAATGTCTCTGAGATTACTTCCTTTTCTAAATTAATCTATTTTTTTTTTTCTGTAAAGTATTTTTACTTTTCAGAAAGCATGAGAAATTACGAAGCTGGTAAATGAAATCCAAATAAGCAGAGATGGAGCACATGTTAATTTTAAAAGAGGAGGCAGGTCTTTCTTAATAATTTTATCAAGCTGTCATCTCAGAATGGCCACCTCTGAGAAGCTGTCAGCTTCACTGGTATAAATGAAGTAGGAATAAGGGAAGATTGCCAGGCACAGGCTGCTCCAAAGGACCATAAGCAACTGCAGCCACCAAGGGGCAGTGGAGTGAGCTTCAAAGGAGTACTCTGGGCACGCCCCAGCACTCTTCAAAACTCTGGGACCCTGTAGAAAATAGAGGTACTATTGAACATGGTGGTGGTATACTAACTATAAAATTTCATCTTGTACAACCAGTCGGAGTCTGGGCCACTTCAAGTTTTTTTAACTCTTCTGAAGGTGTATAATATTTATTTCTAGTTAGAATTAGACTGCTTCCTTTTTCCTGCTGCTGGATCCTCTGGCAGTTTGGCCTTCTAGCCAGAAGAGACCATTGTTAAATTCCTATTTCTCATATACCTTCCAAAATCTTCCCTTTATATCTGTCTTTTTAAATATTTTTTTTCTTTCAGTGAGAAAGAGCAATTTGATAGGCAGACTCATCTTAAACTTGCTATTATAAAGCATGTTTTCCAATTCTTTAATAAATCCTATAGGTACTAATAGCCTTCCTTTGAATGTGGATATCAAAACCAGAGATAAAATGCCAGTTATGCTATGCTAAAAGCCAAATGCAAGTCAAAAAGCTTCCCAAATGCTGCCTTATCCACCTGCATCTAAAGATTACATAAGCCTTTCTCCATAAGAGTGCTCGAGGAACATCTGATTCACCACAAGCTCAGTTATTTGGTCCCACTTCCATGTTTTATTTCTTTCTGTACATAAGCCTGAGCTCCATATTTCCAGATGTCTGACTTCTCTTAATTCAGGGATTCAAATCACATGGATCACTCTTCCATTCTCTCTCTATTCTTTCTGTTATTTTTTTCCAAGTTTATCAGTAAGAAATCATATGCCTTGTGGCCAGAACATTTTCTCTCAGGATACAAATCCCCACCAAAATTCAAAATATAATCCACCAGGATTCCTGGTATGTAATACAGGAATATGTCATTTCATGTGCATTTTGAAGCATTAACAGAAAAGTAACATATTTCTAGAAATATTTATAATATACCTTTTTTTTTTCACAAAGTGATGGCTGGTTCTAGGTTTCCACTGCTTCAATGGCTTTTAAAAAAGCACAATTGGAAATCGAGGCTATAAATTATAGGAGTGGAGAGCTGGTAAAGCACAAACAAATTAAGACAAAAGCATTGAGTGACCTGAAGGAAGGAAGCAAAAACACTGGAAAATGTTAAAGAGAACTGAAGCCTATCTTAAAACAATTGGAGAAATTACCCCAAAGTAACAGACAAGTTGAGTTACAAGGAGGAAGAGCATGTGTTAGGAGGCTACATCCTCAGATGAATGGAAATGGAGGATAACTAGACAGCTGCATCAACTTATGACATTTCTACAGGTGTTACAAAACCTATGTACAGATGAGTGGTTTCATGTTAATGTACACATTTAGCCAGGATACAAAAGGATTGAATATTCATACAAGGCCACATTGCACATCTACTCAGTCTAAACATCTGCATTGGTACTTCACTTTTTCCAATGCAACCCCCAATAGGCTTGTTCCTCTGTCAATGGTGTCATGAAGCAAATTCATGCATGTTTAACACCTTTGTGTGCATGTGCACAGCCACACAGTCATCCAAGACTGGACCATAGGAGAGGTCTGGCTGACTTCAGCTAAGTAAAACCTCTGTGGTGAATCTCATTATTTCTTTAGAGAGTTTTGAATAAGCAGTCATTATGTAATATAATTTTTTTTGGTTTGTTATTTAATGGGCAGTAAAATTAGGCTTATATACCTAAAACATCTTTGAAAAAATAAGTGTATCACCACTATCATCATTATAATTTCTGCATGCAAGATGGTACATGTTTGGCAGTTATGCATGTCATTTTACCCCACATTTCTTCAACCAGTAAATATTTTCCAGATGCTTAAGATTATGAGTGATTTAGTGGAAAGCATATAGTGAGGTCTGTATTTGTGGAGACATGGAGAATATGGAGAATCTCATCACTTTGCAAGTCCTGAGCATCACAAAGGGTCCATTAATAAAATAAAGTCACAATCAAAGAAATGCAAACAAAGTATCATAACAAAATTAACAGCAAGTGCTGACAGATGTGGGCTAAAAGTGAGGCAAATGCAACATTGGGGAGAAAAGATTACTGCAATATTTAAATGTATGTTTACAGCTATTTTTAAAGCCTTTGAATTCTGGAAAACTCATTTGTTCACCCGTTTACACACAGACCTTGACTTCCGATTACACTTGTTTTTTGTAGAATCTTCTAAGAGCCCCCAAACAAATAAATTCACAATATTCACATAAAAATGCCTAAAAATGCCCACAGAATGTATGTAACAGCATTTTGATGATCAGGATGAAATTTTGAAACAGTATAGTTGTAATATTTGTATTTTTGTGGCTATCCAAGAGACCATGATCAAGTCTATGTTGGATTCAATATTTGTTTAAAGTAGAAACTTCAACAATGAAATTAACTGTTTCGTTTGTTAAAAAGGAAATACTAGCCATTTCTGATTCTGCATTACACAGTTCCTTCATTTTTCTGACCTTTCCTTGTAGTGACAAGGAAAGCCCCTTCCTTCCATGTATTTATTGAGTAAACTAAGCAGCTGGATTTCTCATCAGATAAAATGTCAGCTGCAGCCATCTTCAAACACTTTCCAGAGCTCTCCCATTGGTTTTTTTTTAAGAAACATTTCAATCACTCCACCAAAATCAAAGCTCTTAAATAGTTGATTTTTCTGCCTGGATTAAAATTTGTCCTTTCCAGGCATGCCACATAAAGGACTTAGACTTGTGTGGGGTTTAGATTCACAGATTAACAATATTTCATTAGAGCCACATTTCTTACTTACTGATTTATCAGTATTTCAGAAGACTACTGTAAATATATTGGTTTTAATCTTTTTTGCTTCAAATACAATTCTTATAGAAAATCATTTCTATAAGTAGATTCCAATATTTGATTACTAAATTTGAGAAGCTTTCACAAAAAAAAAAAAAAAAAAATTTCCCGGAAGGTGTCAGAGAGTGAATAGAGAAAAACTCTTTCTACAGACCAGAGATGAAGCAACTCCTCTGTGAAATTTGAAAAAATGTGAGAATAAATGGAATGTATTAAAAGCCAGGAAGGAATATTGGCTCTGCTTTCAGAGAGGACAGGGTTTGAGAACGTGGCACACAAAAGCCATTGCCTAGCTTAGAGTTTGTTCCCAAGTTCGTGGTTTTATTCCTGCCTCTCCCTCAGACTTCCAGCTTGGTTTATTCCTGGCTTTATCAATGTTAAACCCAGCAAGAGTGAACTTGGATTTTGTAAAAGAAATTAGAGCGGAAGGGTGGCAGGAGAAAGTGAAGCGCTTAGAAAGTATAAAAACTGCTTCAATTGGGGAAAAAATAAAAAAATAAAAAAGTCTAAAATGCCAAAAAAATAGGGACAATAGAAAACTTCTTCCTGGGTTGGTTTCCTGCAAGCCTGGGGAGGCGGGTCCGACGCTCGCCGTGGGGCAGGTGCCCGAAGAGCCAGGAAGCGACCAGGAGCGCCCAGGCGCCTCCCGGCTTGGACGTCGCTTCTCTTGGTTGTTTCTCGTACGTGAAACAACCAAAAAATCTGAGGAATAACTGAGAAACTGCTGGACTTTGCGGTAGGAAACGCTTTCGCCATCAGTGTTAGCTTTGGCCGCCTCAGCAGGATAGCTCTCCTTTAGCGCAACGGGTCAAAATGACCTTCCACACCCACTGGGCACTGCCTCCAGCGGGAGAAAGTCCTAGAAATTGGATCAGTTCGAGCCTTTTTTTTCCTATTCTCATCCGGGGTCAAAAAGCCTGTGGCCCCTTCTAGCGGGTGTCTGGACACCAGCCCCACGGGCAGCAGCTCTTCCCTGAGGCCGCGCCCCGCTCAGGCCCACGGCGGGCGCTGCCGACAGCGCGGAGCGAGCTGGGGCTGCCAGCCTCGAGTCTGAGGCATCCCCGGGGCCCGCAGTCACCCCCCGCTCCCTCCGGCTCCCGGGGAAGCCGCTCCCGGCCGATGCCACCGGCGGACCCGGGCGCTCCCCGCGCTGCGGCGGCCGCGCAGGGCGCTCGCACCCTCTGCTGGTGCTCCCCGCCGGAGAGAGAACTCGAGAGCTGCCGGGCAGATTTATCTGCCCCGCATCCGTGTCTCTAGCTGTCCTACACCGACTGGCTGGACGGACAAACAACCAGTTTTAAGGAAATGGATCAATTAAATGAGATTTAGTACGTGTCTTTCTAAGATATCTCCATTCAAAACCGCTTCTATTTGAAGTGTACTTTTATTTTAAGGTCGAAAGGAAAGGAACTATTCAACATCTAATGTGGAACATTAGTAACATCCGATTTCAAAGACACGGCAAAAGTTTCTAATATTCTTATTTTTGTTCTAATAAATAAACTTTTTAAGTATTTCCACTTATATATTTTACCAAGAGGATTTTATGTCAGCTTTATTACTTCCAGTTAACTTAGTAGGAGAAAACTACAGGGATAATATTCTGGAAATTCCCCCTACTCCAAGTGACATATACTGTTATGGATCATAATCTGTAGTAGAAAGGCCTATATAAAAAGATGCCTTCAACAATTTCCTGCCCGCTTTCTGGGACAAATCTTGGAACAGGTTGGAAAAAAACCCAATGAAATCAACAGGGTCAAAAGCTTCTGCCTCATCTTTTTCTGTGACAGAAACATCTGAGTCCTCCTTCTCAGGGTATGTATGACTGCATGACTGTAACCCAGAGATAAATTCAGCAGAAGAATCTTTCTCTAAATGGCAGCTCATGTAGACTGACAATCACACGAGTAAATATTTTACATCCAAGAACATGCCAAGTACAGCACACTGACACTTAAGACTTTCATTTATGGAATTCTCTGTTCAACAAACATAAGAATAAGAATATTTTGGTTAACTCTTTCTCTTCAGAATTAATACAGATTCACATTCAGTGGGCTCTCTTGTTATGAAGAGAGTTTAATATTTCTCTTAACTGAAATGCATTTATATTTATTTTGAATGATTCTGTTACAAGTTGAACATTTCATGTGTAAGTCCCTAAAGAGCCACCATATTTCACAAGTGACTGTCACACCCCAAGCTTGTTTTTACATTCTCCTAAAGTGAAACATGTTTAGAAGCATTTGATGTAAACCTTCAGAACTGGTTGCAGTTTGTGCTGTGATTGTGAAAGGCTCTGCACAAAAAGAGGCTGTTGTCCTCTTAGGTCATGGCTAAGAGTTAAGAGGTTGAGAGTGGAGTGGTCTCTCCTGTCCCCTTCATTCAGTCCTAGGTGGACTCCAGGAGAAAGATGTTGCTGTTAAGGTAGACAGCCACACTAATGGATAAATGTCTCCATGGACTTTCCTGTAAGGACTCAGAGCCAGTTTTAAACACAGAACTTCCAGGCAAACCTTCACAAAGTGGCTGCTTCCAGAAGAAGACTTGAAAAATGACGTCAAGGTCATTTCATGTCCTCATTTTTCCTTTGCTCTGAACAGGTGCCTCTTTCAGCTTGCCTTTGATGCAGACGAGTCAGGAAAAGGTTTGGTTTTTTGTAATATATTGCATTAGCACTGGTCTTGCCAAGAAGATGTCAATAGTCCAGAGACTGCTACTGAACCAACAGAGTTATAAAGAGGTATTACTAATGCACCTCTCTCAGTGGCATCAAAGCATTTGTCTTTGTGATCTAAAACACTTAAATCATTACAGCCAAGTCAGAATATCTACTGTACTGTAAACCAAAAAAGTATTAACCTTTTGGGAAATTCTGTTTTACTCAACTCCAAATCTCAGAATCTCTATTTTTTTTTCAATGAAAATTCAGGCTTGGTATTTTTATTTTCTATTCTACCTATCACTATTCCCAAACTCAATGGGAAAAAACAGGCTATTAATATAATAATTGAGAATTTTAATAAATTATAATCATCTCTGTTGCTTGAAAGATAATTCTCAGCCCTAGTTTTCAAAAGTGAAAGAAATCAGACACAGACACCTGATTAAAATTTTTGTGTATATAAATCTTTAATAATTTAAAAACCAAAACTAGCCACTATATTTTAAAAGTATTGAAATGGATAATCATTAAATTCTATTATGTCAGTCAATTCCACCAACATGCAAAGTTGAATTTTTTTTCAGATAAGAATGTGAGTATTTTTAAGTCTTCATCCATAGACATCTGTGTTTTCTGGTGGTGTGGTTTTATGATCTTTGCTCACTATCATTAATAAATGAAAAATAAGTGATAGATGTTGAAAGCAGATAATAATGATTGTTTCATTTTACATTCCAGTGATTTGAGAAGTACTTGTTCATAGCTGATGTCAAACCACATCAAGCATTAAAGAACAGAGTGTGTGTACTCAGGGAACACATCTCTGTAATGTTGAAAATTAGTCTTTTGTCACAGTTATGGAGGTCAGCAATTTCCAAATCACAGGGGGCAAGAGCACTACACTAATGCTCATCATTTCTAGCACTCTTTTGCTGTAGCCACATTTAATTGACCATTTTGTTAACTGCATTTCTCAGTGAGATTCTCTGGGTCATAAAACTGTCCAAATGCACTATCAAGGCAAATGAAGCATCCTCATGTGCCCTTCAGTTCCAGTGGGTGGCTGTTTCCTCAGTGGCTTCCTGACTCAGCTTGAGAGCCTCCCAAGACTGCCAGCACAGCAGCCATTGTGCCTGTGAGAGTTCACATGGACAGGGACTACAGTACAGGGCTGAGGCTGTCAAAGCCAACACCTTCTTGTTCTCCTGAAGCACTGTGGAAATACAAACACCAAATTCAAACTATCTTCAGTCAAAAAAAAAGAGTCAAGTCAACACCTTTTGTTATGGCTGCTGCAAGAGGCAGTCATTCCAAATAGGTTTGGTCTGGGACACAGAGAAACTAAACCCATCACAAGGGCAGAAGAAACAGTTCAACCTGCACAACAGCATAAATAGGCTGGTAATGTGCTTACCTGCTGGCAGAATGAGGTTTTGAGTATTTAAGTGATAATACAGACTATAAAAGGGAGTAGAAGACAGAAAAAAGTTTTCCGATGTCCATGCTTTTTAATACGTAGTGGAGGAAATTGCAGCTCTTTTGATGTTATTTTTTGATGGAGATGAATAATTTCTGCATTTTTGCTGTGCTTTTTTGTTTATTTTTCTGAATAAGACCATTTATCTGTAGTGTTGAGTAATAGGAGACCTATTACAAAACATAATGTTGTGTCAGCAGGTTCCCGGCTCTATCAAATAAAAGATTAGTGATGAGAGGGCATGATGGGAAAAGAAGTTTTCAAAAGAAGACAAACCTTTGGATCATGCTACAAAGCCCTCCTGAAGCACACAGAATGGGGGTTTTTTTCAGGATAAAACTGTGCAGGGAGATCCATTCGGGAGCACAGAAAATGCACCCCTGCTTCTAAGTGAAGTGCAGACTGCAGGCCATAGCCTTAGTTTAGTTAAACTCTGTCTTTTTTGTGCCTTGTTTGCTGTCATGGACCCAGCCATCAGTTCTGAGACAGAGGAACAGCTGCATCACTGAAGACTTTTCCTGGCCTTCAGAATTACCTCTCTTAAGCAGGGCATATCTCTGAGCTCAGAGACCTTCTAACTGTCCCTTTGAACCTGGATATCTGAGCACATTCCTAACCAATTTTGTTGGCTTTGGCTTTTGATTGTCAGGTGAGAAATAAGCACTGAGAACAAATACTCAGGAAGGCACAATGTTTACTGAAATAATTCGGGCATCTTCCACATGTACTTAGAGTTCAGAGAGTTGTTAGCAACACTGGAAATGAGAGGGTGGCCCTGAGAAAGGCAAAGTCTAGATGTACTTTCTCAGAAATAAGCCAGGTACTGAGTATTTGGACATTTGTGGCTAAAGTGGGTTGTCATGTTGTTACCCGACTCAAATGCAATCATTATAGTGGATTTTAAATAGCATAATGGTTTATTTGAACATAGAAGTATATGAAATATAAAATTGGTACTCTTGAAATTGCCCTTTACCCTCCCATCTCAGTCCTGTATATGAAACAGTAGTGCTCTGTTTCTAAATTGGCTTCAAATCACTAGTGTGTTTCTCATTTATAAAATGCTTTTTACAGCCTAATTGGGAGCAGTTTAATTCTCAGATTCTCAGCTCCCTACTAGACCAGTTAAGACTCCAATTGACTGTAACGATTCAGAAAGAGGCTCTTTTGGAACTTCTACAATATGTCATGCAAATTGGTGTTCAGGGACTTTAAAAAAATGATTTATACTATATTTAACTAGACTATTATTCACAAGATGGGAGCCCCATGACATAATGGATGGTAGAGGCTTAGAAAATTGGGCACAGTTTATGGCCTCAAGGCCAATGAATGTTTTACCCTGGAAAATGGTCCATACCCTGGAAAATGGTCCATAGTATAATGTATAAGTCCAATTCCATATCACCAGAAGAACCTAGAAATCTCAGATGCTCATTACTTCCCCATTTATTGAATTCTGTTCCCTACACATTTATCAGTGTTCATGAATGTCCTATCTAATCTTGTTATAATTATGAAATCTTACTTATTCATCATTTCCCTTTGATGACTGGACAAACTGACTTCTTAGACAGGACATAGGAAAGGATCCTTCAGGGTTCCCTTCTAAAAGCCCTGTTAAAGTTATTTATTTCTAAATAAAAATGGCCAAAAATTGTGAAGCTTCTCCTATAAATATAATTACTGCACAATTTTCAGCTGTGGCTGTCCAGTAACACAGCATGAGTTACAACTGGGAAAAAAATATAAATGGGTTTCATTTTTTTTTTTTAATAACTATTTCTAAGATAATTTCTTCACTATCCCCTGCACTTCAGCACTCAGGTGATTCTTAGGAGATGTGTTACGGATAGAGGAACTTTTGCTGCATGGGTGAACTGCCCAGTAGGGAAAGGCAAAACTTGTTCTGCAGAAATAGTTAATGCAGATAGCCTTTCTCATGAAGGGCTTTTAATCAGAAACAAAAAAGGTGCCCGTAGGATTCAGGCATTTGAACTGAATGAGTCAAGATGCCAAGAGGTACCAGCAGCAGGATTTGGTGGGTTCTGCTGCTTTGAAGTGGCAGGACTGGACTTTTTAGCTCCATTCCCACCATTATTAATCAACTGGAACATTTCATTACAAAAACACCTTCATCTCTCACTCCTCCAATTCTCCACATCCACCATCTGTTTTGTCTCATTAGATTTTTAATTTTGTGGAACAGGGTCTGTTACTACCTATTCACGGTTGTAGATCTTTACAGAAGCTTCCAGCAGAACTTAAACTACAATTCATAAATAATAAAATCTGTGCATTTTTCTGGGAATTCTTCTTGACATTGCTAGTCCTATGAACAAAAGCATTCTTTATCCAAATAAAAATGAAGGTTTAGATTACCTGTGAGAAATAAAAAGGAGATGTTATATATTTTCTATTGTGGGAATTTCAACCCAATCCTCCTCCCCTCACACTGATATAAAGCCAGTCACCTACTTACTTTTCTGAAAGCAGATCTAAGTCATATATTTCTTTTATAAACAAAATGCTAGCATCACATCATGCTGCATGAGGTGAAATATGCAACAGATTGATGGAATAGCAAATTGATGAGCTGTACCTAAGAAGTGCAATCTGACTTCAGAAAGCCCGATGGTGCTACCACATACAAGAGAAATAAAGAAACATTGTTTAATCCCTACTTTCAAAACAGACTGCTGTGAAAAGAGGGTCATGTATTTTACCACAGAAAGGGCAGAACTCAGAGTATATGTGCAGGTAAAATGCTGAAACTAATCTCTTCATAAAAAGTATCTTTTTCTCACAAGTTTGTGAGCACCTTCTGTAGGGACAATTACCCTAAAGTGTATCATATTGATCTGCAATATACTTTGTAAATGTCAATATATACCTAGTCTTGCTGCCTACAGCATGAGGAAGTGAAATAAAAATGAGTCTGGACTTAATGACATGTAACCATCTTGGATGAATAATGTATATATGGTCAATCCCCAGTTCTCGGGAGACCATCAGCCTAACTTTAATGTTTGAGACAAGCAACTGTATGGTTTAGATTTATCACTTGAGTCCTAATGCACTTGCCAAAGGACATTAATATTTAAATATTGAAAAATATACTATCAGCAGGAAAATAGGCAGATTTACAGTTAGGGAGGTTTTCTTTGGTTAGCCTTTAAAACATACCTTTTTTTGAGAGAGAGAGAGAGAGTTGAGGAAAACTACTAGTCTTTTAATCTAATTCCATATTATGAAAGACATTTAACTTCCTATTTTAAGCCAAGAAATATATGCAGAAGCCAGTTTTTATGTAGTTCTGTGCTGAGGTCCTCTATAATCTCCTCCTAAAGTCTGGTATATGTATATAAGATTTGTTCTAGAAATACATGAACATGAAGAACTTCTTTTGAAGTCATGAAACCTCAAAACATAGAAAAACAGAATAATCCAAATCAAGCAATAATTAGTTGAGAATCTCTTGTAATACATCTGTTACCAAATAAGCAATGATTTTTATTATTCTTCCTGAGTCATCCTGGAACATGTTAAAAACATAATAGACTTCCTACAGATTGGGTTTTGCTCAGTCTTTGTCTCTATTTTCTGACTAATTAATGTGGTACTAGATTATATAGTTGGGAAGTGAATTCCCATGTTGTTGCTGGAACAGGTAGAAAGTGAGCAGCACCACTGTATTTATCTCCAAGCTGCCTGGCAGACATTGATTGAGATTTGTTTAGGAGACACTGTCATTGCTGGTGAAAATATTCAAATAGTGAACCTATTTTACATTTGGTAGTACATGAGGATTCATGGTAGAGACACTGTTTTCATTTGCTCCATTGCTCTCCAAAGACAGTAGAGGCATTGATTTCACATTTAGAATATGAGTGTAAATTGTTATGTGGTATTTCTTCATATTTGAATTGCATGTAAGAAAAATGTGCTCCACTATGCCATGAAGTAAAAAGAGGTCTTTTTCCCAATGTGATGAGTATAGTTAACAAACAATATACTTTCTGATAGCTGACAGAACGTTCATTAGAAGCTGAATGAAAAGAAATACTGAGAAATTACAAACATCTTCAGTGCTGGCTCTAATAATCTAATAATCTAATAAATCAAGGTCTCAGAAAGTTTATAGATGAATTCTATTCTCTTGAGCTCAATAAGAAAATGTTTGACATTAACAGGTGGCAAACCCTCTTGCCCCACTGTTTTCCAAAGGTGCACTGGGAGGACTCATGAGCAGCAAACCTCACAGCAGATGTTAAGTAGCAACAGGGAGAACATGACTCCAGGCAACCAGCTAATCCCCCTCGAAATGAAGACAGAGGAAGGGATCAAGTGCACTCTCAGCAGGCTTGCAGATGACACCATGCTGAGCAGTGCAGTTGACACACCTGAAGGACAGGATGGAATCCTGAACAAGCTTGAGAAGTTGGCCCAAGGGAATCTCATGAGGTTCAACAAGACCCAGCACAAGAGGCTTTACCTGGGTCGGGGAACCTCCAGTATGAGCACAGGCTGGGGGATGAACAGATCGAGAGCAGCCCTGCTGAGAAGGACTTGAGGGTGCTGGTGGGTGAGAGGATGATGCTGGACATCAGCCAGCCATGGGAGCTTGCAGCCCAGAAAGCCAAACGTGTCCTGGGCTGCATCCAAATAACCATCAGCAGCAGCTGAGGGAGGGGATTCTGTCCCTCCGCATTGCTCTGGTGACACCCTCTGCTGCATCCAGCTCTGGGGTCCCCAGCACTAAACAACATTGACCTGTTGGAGTCTGATCACCTCCTCTGGTGATCTGAGGGCTGGAGCCACTCTCCTGGGAGGAAAGGCTGAGAGAATTGGGA
>VZRH01006479.1:676696-704371 GCA_013397555.1 Urocynchramus pylzowi
AATTTCCTATTAGTAATTGTTTGTGCTACTTTTGTCTTCTGAAACCCTCCTTCATGTTTAGGTTGGCCAGTCACCAGGCTCTCATTTTGATGACACTCCAACTGTAGACTGGGTTCCTGATTGAGATCCTAATCATTTCTGCTACATTTTGAACAGAGTCAGAGGTCTTTCTGTCTTCTCGTGTGTTTTTAAAGCAGTTACCATTAACTTTGAGTTAGAACTTTCTGGTATGTTTCCTTAAAGTGCATGAGAGAGGGGAGCTCTATAGAAATTTTGTGCAGGGTAGAACAAGCAAAGAAAAATTTTAACAGGGAAATGTGCAAGTAGGTGTATGCAACATTATCAGGGGAAAATGTAACATTATCAGGGGAAAATAACCTTACCTGAAACAAGGGTAATAAATGAAAAAAGAAATTTAAAAAACCTACAAAACCATTCTAGAGGAATCAACAAACCAGTAAATTAGACATGAATTTGTAATGAAATAAGGTAAGAGAAAATTAGTTCAGTCTTCTCTGTATAAAGGATTCTTGTGATCTACACATTTAATCTTTGCCTCTCTCTGTCATGCTCTCTTTCTGATTCTGGACAATAATTTTCAGAACTAAATGGCTCTTTATTTAAAAAAAAAAATTTAAAAAAACCCACTAGAAATTTGTGCAGAAATATGAACATTTTTAAAAGGTGATGGATAGAATTTTTTAACATTTGAAAACAAAATTAAGTACAAAGGTTGATAGAATATGACTAAAGAAGAACACAGCAAAGAAAAACAGACACAATTAGGTTTTCTGAGTGCAAATTACTAGAATGTAAAAAGAATAATGGCAGTCTTTGAGGAGAACCATTTATTCAGTGAAGTGTAAGTAAGAATAATTAGAAGTCAGGATGGAGAAAAACTGGGGGCATTGCTTTTGACACGAATCTGTCCAAAGGTGTGAAAGCCTCTCCAAGGCAACACTGGCATCTCAACCCCTTAACCTGTGCATTTGCCCCTGACAAAGCAATTGAAATGGAAAGAACAGCCTTACAGTTTCAGGGGAAAGTACCTAAGGGGTTACTAAGGAAAGGGTTGAGACATCAACTTCTTACCCTGTCTCAGTAACCCAAGAACAGGAAGACTGTCCACAGGCTAGGAAACCCATATCCAGGGCAGCAGAAGGCAGGGCACATTGGAAAGAAGAACTTCATGAGGCAGATCTAACACCTTCCATGCCCAGTATTACAGCACTGCAAGACTGAAGCCCCCTTTACTAGACCAAGAACTGTGGATTGACTGTCCCTTCTGGTTTGGGCCATGCACACTCTTATCCTTGATCTAGAGAGAAGTTTAAATTTGTATGAAATATATTTTTCAATAGGATTTTGAAAACATTGTCCTGAGGAGTGTATCAATGGTTAAGCAGTACATTGAAGCTAGAATTTTCAGCAGCATAACATCACTTGTTTAACCTATTGTTTAAGCAGAGCAGGGGAGGGGTAGGTTCTACATCTGGTTTTTTATCAGATACATGCTTTTGGAAGTTTTAAAGTAAGCCCTTTTGGCTTTGGCTAATGGGCTTTTAAATAATTTCCAATGCTAACTGGAAGCAAAGCACCCTTCTTGAAATACAAATATATTGTTTTTTGAATGACTAACACTGACTTAAACTGTGATATTAAAATAAAAATATAATACTCAGTATGAATTTATAGCAGTAAAAACAATGTTAGCTAAAATTCATCACAGCAGCTCAGCAAGAGGCCTGTGATGCCTACAGAACTAGTATACAATCAATTACATCCTGACTGGCAAGTCACCTTGCAGTGAATTTGTTTTTATGTAAGTTTTCATAGTTAGTTGCTAAAAACAAAAATATAAAATTATTAAAAGCAAAAAATAGGGTGATAAAATTATAGGTAATAGAGCACTCCAGAGCAGAATGAATGTTATGACACCACAAGCAAATTTTATCTAAATGTCATAAAGTCTCAAAGTGATTTCAGTAGAACTAATTCATTCATCAGTTTGTATTTCCATATGCTTACAAGTTAATGGAGGAGTTATAAGCACAATATCCTTTGGTTTAGTGCATCATCCAAAAAGCTTTAATTGTGAGGGCGCCAGTCCTTGAAAGCAATTTGGACATTTATTCCCTTCCAGTCTCCTTCATTCCATTGTATTTTAAGTACATCTGTGATTTTCATGAATGGTCTCATTGCACGGGTCAGGTCAATCAAAGACTACCACATTAATGATTAGGTCAAGCATTATTACTGGCAGGTATTTTCCTCTTTTTCTAATTGGTTTTAACTGATGAATGACAAGCCTACTCAAAGAGTTTTTATGTTTTATTGCTATGATTTTTATCCAACTCTGCTGTCTTTCCAAGTGTCATTGACTATTAACAATGGTCTCTACACAGAGAACTGTAAAGGGCAGGTAGTGATTCACTTTAAAATATTTTCTTTTCTTTTACCAAGAAGAGATGTAATCATCCAAATAATTGTATTTATATTGCCTCTAAATCTGCTATTTATGAAATAATTCTGTGTTAAGGGACTTTCATAGGGATTTCATCCATTTTAAAAGAGGTAAAAGCTGAATTAATTCATAGATCTGGCTTTAGTTCAGTAGTAAAAGAAGCCAAAAGAGTCCAGTTACAGAGTACTTATCCAACTCATTGGAGAAAGTGAGTGAAGGCAGAAAGAAAAAAGTCTAACTCTTTCCAACTTTTGATGCAATTTCATTTTTGAGAATTGGAAGCAGAAGCCAGGCTGCAGTGATACGTATTTTTATACCATATAAATATAATTGTCCTGCAGTAAAATTCTGTAGATAATAATTTGACTTATTCATCAATACAACTTCATGTTGTAAAGCTGCATTCATAAGCCTGACACCACTTTAAAAGCACACCAGGTGCTTTCATCGACAGCAAAAAAGACATTTTTACACATTAGATAATGGCACAGCCTCCAAGAGGAATGAAAAACAGCTTTAACTAAACAGTGAATTAAAAAATACCGATCATTAAAAAAAATCTGTTCATACATTCATGATATGAACCTGCCTCAGAGAGCTCTTTGACAAATAATTGAAAGAAGCTGAAATCAAACACACTAACAAAAGTTTAATTTTATACAAATAGTGTTTCTTAAGTGGCTGATTCATTGACCCTGTACAACAGGCAGCCTCACAAGTAATCTTTTGCTTCTCTCCCTTTATTTGCCATTTTTGCAGTTTGGTTATCTTATAACAATGTTGCAAGCTATCATCCTCTTAAGAGCCATGAAGGTCTCTAGAAAGAATTAAAATATTCAAGTAAATGTACTGAAAAAGAAAGGAAAGCTGGCTAATTTCAACAGCAGGCCTGCTAATGGGATATAATATGTAGGCAAAAAAGAAGTGCAATAAAAATATAAAAAAAGAAAAATAGAGTGAACTACAACTTTAAAACTAGTGAGATAGCTGCACTTGATAAGACAGACAAAATTCAGTCTGCATGGACTGCATGGAGAGCTAAAAACAATAAAAAATGGAAGAGTTAATAGCACTTGGAAGGCATTTGAAACTAATTAAAGAGAAAAGAGTAATGAACTGTGCTGAAAGCAAAAACTATTAAAATGTGAGGACATTACACATGGCCTTCTGGACCTGGTTATTTCATATTTGCAGTAATCACTCTGGCCAAAAAAAAAATTTAAAAGCTAGTTAAATGTACTCATTAGAAAGTTAACCTTCAGTGCAAACATAGGGCAGGACTGCAAAATGACATTAAAATACAGATTTGAGATATAAAGCCAGAGAAATCCAATAAAATTTAGTAAATAATGGCAACCATTTGTGTTATGAAATAACATCTCATCACCAGGAACAAACACAGAAAAAGAAGAGAAATGCTCACTGGATCCACTATGTATCCAACCTCAGGATAGCTGTTGGAATACAGAAAGGCATGTTAGAGAAATCAGGGATTGTGGTACACCAGAATAACACATACAAAAAGAGCCTGGTTTGCTTAGTCCAGAAAAATGAAGGCTGGCAGCAAATACAAAATGACAAAGGTGGTTTGAAGGATATTAAATAGAGAACATAGATGTTGAAGAGAGAAGATATCATGGAAAGAAGACGTTTGTCTAAGAGAAAATGGATAATAAACAATCCATGAAAATAGTTAAAATAGAGACTAGTAGGTTCTTTTCATCAAAATGAAATCTTCCAGTAGGAGAAATGAGGAAAAGCAAAACCCAAATTCTGTTAGAGTCACCACCAAAACTTACATCTGAATTATGGGGGGTTTTGTCCCTACCTTGATGTTTAGATGTTTACCAGGAAAGGTCAGTGTTAGCATATTAATTCCTGTAACCCCATTGAAATTCATAGAATAAGACTTTATTGTACCTAATTTTAAATCTCTGTAGTAGTAGTTTCCTTATCAGCTAGTTGCCTATTTTCATTTTTAATGAAGAGAAATACAAAATCCTCGAACAAGATATGTCTGGTCAATTTGAGTGTTTGTGTGAGACAACTTTGCCCCTCAAAATTATTATTCCTTTCTCTTCTCTGAGAAGAGTCTGGGCAAATAGATAAGATATTATCTAGAGCATAGAAATGTATATTTGATACACAGCAGGCACTGTAAGGATCTAAGGATGAAAATGGAAGAACTGTCTAGCCATTTACAGGGCATCACGACAAACTTCAGGAAGAGAAAAAGAGAAAAAAGTAATTCCTTGTATAGAATCTGTTTCTCTCTTTGTCAAAGTATCTGCTTTTACAGCTGGAAAAGGACACGTATTGTTGTCATTTTACCCACTAAGATAATATTAAACTTGGAAGTGCATTGTGCCACCTCTATGACAGGGTGCAAGAGAAAGATGTGAACAAGTGGCTGAAGGCTGGTTTCCACAAATCTCACAAATTTGTTTTTCTTGCTGTATTTCCAGACTCGGTGTCTTTTTCACTGGAGCAAAGATTTCATCATGACTTTTATAGCAAATTTTTATCACTAACTTTTAAGAAGCTTGAAACAAACCTTTCCTTACCAGAAATTGCTCAGCTGATTTAATTTCAAATAATTCAGAACAAACACAGCACAACATCTTCAACATGCAAGGTGCAGTCAGGAAGTAGCACTTGTTCACCTTTTAAGTGAGAAAAATATTTTAAATGTACAGTCTCTTTAGCTTGACAGTTCTTATTTTTTGGGATGGTTCTAGGGACTAGAATCCTCACATGGAAAATTCATTTGCCCCCAAAAGATTTTCCTAGGAAAAATGATCTCCCAAGTGTATGTGTGAAGATTCCAAAAGCACATTTGCAAATGTTAGCCTAAAAAGTCAAAGAAATTAAAGCAATGTGGTTAAAACTTCCTCTTCAACTGGTTTGAGACAACCCCAGTAGACTGCAAAAGGTTCCATGGGCAGTGTTAAAGCAATCAGGGTTAAAACAAACCCAGAAACTATTCAGTTTGACAATATTTCCTAAGCAGCTTAATGGGTTTGTGTAGAGGGGATATTGGCTTTTGACATGCAAGCATTTGCTGAGCCGGTTTGTCATCCTGCTGCAGGCTGGCAGATTCCACCTGGCTCTGCCTGCCCCAGCACTGCCAGCCCCCACTGCTCCAGTGGCAGCAACAGATTTAAAGACAAATAAATAATAACAAATAAATAATAAGCTCAAAATGCTGGAAAGAAGACCAGTGACCCTGATGTGTTTGAAACTATTTTGCCGCAGTGCTCCAAAACACTGTCCCACAGGGTAGAGGGAGAGAAGAGGAAATGCTCACACAACAGAGCTACATGAAGTTAGTCCCGTGCTCCAGGACTCCGAGTCAATTTGCTGAAACAAAGGGCTACCATGCTTCTTCAGGAACACCTTGAGATTACTTTAGTGCACACAGAAGCTTGAGGACATGCCTACCTTTTCTCTGTGTACTACACTAAGGAGCCTTGACTGCGTCAGTGGCCCCTGGTACAGCTGCTACATGGGTGTCGCATAAATCATCACAACCTGTACATTTTACAGGTGAAATATCAATTAGTGGCAAAGAAAGAGGGAGTCAAGTTCAAAGCCTGCTTGTGGGACACCCTTTTGAGTCTGCATAAAAGACCACCAGCATACTGATTCACACAAGCCTTGGTAGTAAACAAAGAGCTTCCTTTGGTAGTTTTCAAATTCTGAGTTAATTCAAAGCTTATTTCAAGGCAAATGCAGCTGAGGAAGGAAGTACAGACACTGATAAGCAGTGCTGTTGGAAAAGAATACATCCTAAAATGGAATCTGAAGCAAAGGACCTTTTTCTTCACTCAGCTGCTGGGAAGAAACTTAGAACTAAGTATATGCAAACTAATGGGCTTTGCAGGGATTTAGAACAACCAAAAAGTCAAGCTCTAGAGGTATGAATTCATCAGAAACAAAAGATTTTCTGGATGTCCTCTCCCCCTGTTTTCCATTGCCATTTTCAAGGTTATACTACATCCTCATTAACACATACATATGCATAAAGGTAATATTTCAGCCGTTTTCTAAGTAAGCTTGGATTTTATTCCATCTCACATCCTACACCTTTGACATTCAGAGCAAAGCTCCTTCCAAAAGCACAAAACATAGCAAGGAAGTTGACTTTTTTTTTTTTTTTTTTTTTTTTTTTTTTTTTTTTCTGATTCCTGAACAGGTAACTAGGACACATTCCTTTTAATCAGCATATCAAATCTTAGGTGCTGCTAATTGCAGAATAGCATGGAACAGAAAGTACAAAGAGATCCATGATGATTCTCAGTGTAGCCTCCAGGGGATTTTCTTGTATTATATTCCTGGATGGAACCTTGTAAATTCTGTCCAGGGGGTTCTTAGGGTTTCCTACATTTCACAGTGTAATGGGATCACTAGGTAAGCCCAGTAACTCCTGCCTGTTACCACACATTCTGGCGTGCCTGGGGTTATAGTGCACAGCCCCCATGAATGTAATTTGTTCAGGAAAACCTCAGGCTGCACACCACGTACTCTCTTGGAAGCACTGGACTTACTGTGCTCCCGCTGCCTGAGCATGAACTACGTGTCACTGCAGGATCAGATTTACCACAGCTGCAGGCCACCTGTGCTGTGCAAACACAATGAGCTAAAAATAAATTACATAAAAGCTTATTTCTTAGCCATTTAACCCACACTTGTGATGCTGATATCCACAAAATTATGCTTGGCAAATGTTTTCAATGTTCAGGGAAAGGGGGGGAATCTTTAGGTGATAACACACCTTCTCCTGAGGATAATATAACATATTGACAGAGAGTAAAAAANAAAATAAAAAAAAAAATTAAAAAAAAGAAAAAAAAAAAAAAAAAAAAAAAAAGAGTTAAGGCCTCATTAACACTTCTCAAATGAGGGGCCTTTGTTTTTCATAAAAACTCGGCATCTCAAAGTGTGTCATACAGATGAAATTACAGCATGGGAAAAATACAAGAAGGTTCACAAGATTCTGAAGACAAGTTCATAAGCAGAAGTTATCTCTGCTCAGGAATTAAGTTGCAAACAGCAGCTGCACCCTGGCACCTCTGCAGGTTGAAATGAGAGCAGAGATGCCAGCGCTGCCTGTCCTGCCCCATGTGGCTCCTGGGACACAGTGCCTCGGGCTGCTGCCCAGAGGTGGCAGTGAGGAGACCAATCCACCCTCCTCCTCCACAGGGAGGACTGCTGCCTCCAAAACTGGGGCTGCTGTGCTCCAAAATATTCCTTGGCTAAATCAATTACACACACCCCCTCTTAAATATGTCATCTTCCGTACCTGTTTGTGTATTTTTCTCTCTATTATAGCATCTATTTTTATTTCTTTTCACTACAGCACAACAGCTAGCAGAAGTCATGACCTTTATGCACTCCCAGTGGTCAGGGAGACTGTCCTGAGCAGCAGCTGAAGCCTCAAATCAGTTACCTTTTGTACAGAGGCACATCATGAAAGAACAGTCCCTGACAGTTAAGCATAGCAGACCTGAGTATCAGTTTGAAATCTTCCTGCTAAAGAGAATCCCTGTATCAAAATATGCAAAAGAATGGCCTAAATTTAGAAAATGTTTCTGTTAGTAACATGTTTCTGAAAAATTATGTCAATTATTTAGACTTCAACTAATTTAATAAAATTCTTCTTAATTGAATCTTTTGTTCTTTGTTAAGCATTAAGGCCATTATGTAATTTTGTCCTATGCAAAAATAACATTATTTTTTAAGTAAAATTTCAGCTTTACTATTTTACTGCTTACTTTCAGCTGAGGTAGCCA
Organism: Urocynchramus pylzowi; assembly: GCA_013397555.1. NCBI lineage: Eukaryota > Metazoa > Chordata > Aves > Passeriformes > Fringillidae > Urocynchramus > Urocynchramus pylzowi. Next base: position 684,953 of record VZRH01006479.1, read on the forward strand.
AGCCTTTTAGTAGAGAACATATACATATTGCCAAAGGTAGTTCAGGAGTTCACTAGCAGATAGGCACAGGTGTAGACCATACAATGGCTAAAATTACATTTTTAAAGGGCAATATAGAGCAATTTTTTTGACTTTCTGAGGCTCCCTCATCTTCTAAAAGTTTAAGAGACTGAAGAAGTGGTCTGGTCATTTTTTTGAGAAGATTGCAAAAGCAACTATGACTAAGTTTCCAGGAGCTGTTACATGTGAAAAGCCAGATTTGACAACACCTTCTGAGTCCACAGTAACTCTTTATTTGTCTGAAAGTCAAACCACCACTGCACCAATGAGCAAATGCTGCACATTTTTCAACATTTAAGAGAAGAACAAGGGGAAATAGAAAACAGGATTCATTGCATTACTTCTCAAGAGGCTTCTATGGTACAGTGAGAAAAATCTTCAAAGTGTGGGCAAAAATCCTATTTCTTGTGAAAGCTGCATTATAACTTCCCAGTCTACATCTATGTTGTACTTGATCTGGTAGCTGCCAGAAGGAACCTAAAAAAAACCACCTTTCCCAAAACTCTGCTTCCAAGTTCTTATTTGCCCTGCAGCCAGCCTGGATCGATGTGCTTGCAGGGTGTTTATTTTCATTTCCTGAAGACAACACCACAGCCTTTCAAGAAATGGTGCTGGGGTTTTTGTCTGCCTGGTGTCTGTTTTCTGCTACTGTCAGACACCAGCACAAAGGCATGCAGGAAAACAGCTCACCAGGCATGGAAAGCCACAGCCCAACGAGACTGGAAATAGTCTGACCTGAGCAAACTGCAGGCGTGCTGGAGGCTTTACCCCTAAGTGCACCAGTTTGCTAAGAGGTACCCCAACAGATAAGCAGTGCAGATAGTCTGCAGATTAGTTAGTTGTAAACCTTGTCCTCAGTCCTAAAAACACTACTAAAAGACACTGCAGACTTCAGCATACTCTATTACACACATCTTTTTTAGATGTTATCTCCATTCAAAGAACATGTGGACACGATTTGGAAATTGTTCTAAATCTAGAAAACCCTGAGGGGCTTATGGTGTAGGAGGCATTTTGTTTCCAGAAATTACTGTAATTTATTTCAGGCATATCCTGAGACATAATAGCAGTTGTGTTAAAATGAAATTGTCTTAGCTCCAAAGGACAAAGGTGTATTTTTTGTATGAAAAATGCAAGACATGTTGACAATGCTGTAGAAAGCAATTAAAAGAGATTGAGTCCTGAAGTCTCTGCTCAAGCAAGGATATCTTGGATTACATTATGTGTTGTGATACAGTAGTTCTATAACATTTATTCACTTATTCCCAGTTTTCTTGAATATTACACATTTGAATGCATATTTAATGTTAACTGCATTTTCTAATCTTGATTTTGACCAATTCTATACCAACCCTAAACTATAGCTTGGGGATTTCCAATATTGCACATTTGAGGAGGACAAGGAAAATGAGAATCAAACACAGTTTCATCAAAAGTACTTCAATAATGGTATAAAAGAAACTGAGACTGGTCATTTACCTATCAATGAAACAGGGGTAGAACTGAGTTAGAACAGATTTTTTTATAACCAATTTTTACAAGGCTCTTTTAGAAACCCCCACTCAATAAAACAAAACAGAAAAATATTTTCCAATTGAAACTAGCTGGAACGTGTTCTGCAGAAGGCAGAGTATAATTATTCAAGTACACATTTGGCCAGTTTACAGAGTTAACACCCAGTGCCATGAAAAGAGCCATGGAATTCTGATGAAGCTGTGAGACCTTGGTTTTAACACATCTCCTGACACACACAGCACCTCCCACGGCAGCATGCTGCTCAGTGCAGAGCTGTGTGGGCTCAAAGGGAAGAAATCTGCTCCCCAAACCCACATGAATGACCCTCCCAGCACCATGCCTCATGGTGATTTGTCTTCATATTGGTATATTCAGAGGTTTTTTTACAGCAATATCATAAAACAGAAGCTTCAAAACCTATCAGGCTAATGTTTCTGTTTTCTGCTCACAGTAAATGACAAAAATCACAAATGGTTCATTCCCTTTCCTCATAAAATTATACCACATGAGGATCTCAACAGGACACCTCACTGAAAGAATAGCCAGATCCCACTGGCAATATTGCAACTTAATAATAAAAATTGCAATCAAATAAGCTCAGTTTTCCACTTCCATTATTCTGCTTCTTTCTTTCTTTTTTCTGGCTTCCCTACCAGCCCTTCCTAATGCTGACCCCTCTGTGCTCCCTCCTCCCCGAGCTTCTTTTCCTCTGCAGATGAAGTGACAACCTCCTTCACCCTCTCTGCACACCACTGGGGGCCTCTCTTGGAATTAGCTCTGTTTGCTTTCCTCACACTCATGCACTGCCTTCCTGAATTTTTGTATCATCTCCTCATTTTAGAGAACAAAATTCTAGCAGCTTTTATGTTCAGCTAGGGCCAAGAGCTAGAGGAAGGCTCGATTGCTTCTCCCTCCCCTTCCTTTTCTTTGCTCTGTGTGAGTCAGAAGCACAGAGCAGGCAGCTGTAAAACTGACTGAGGAACTACAGAGGGTTTGAAGGCAAAAAATGTTAATAAATGAGACTTATTTGATCAAAGCAACTTTAAGAAAAACAATTTTATTTGAAAACAGTATTAAATGTTCCCAATGATAGAGCAATAGCAGTCCACCTCTCTCTGTTTTCTCCAAGTAGGTATAAATACATCAAATTAATTCACAAATTAGATAATTGAAGAAATGTGTTCCATTATGTCTGGAGGGTATCATACTTTTAATGGAGAAAATAATTCCATTAACTACTTGTCTACAGGACTCCTTGTTTTCATAGCACTGATTTTTTTACACATTATCCAGAATATTGTCAGACTAAAAATTCAGTAAGAGGCCTACTCCATTTTAAAAATTATAATTACATCATGATATTTATTTCCCACCAATAAAAATTTTTTTAATAGTGTGCAGCTCTTCATCATAGCATCCTTAGTTTAACACACATTAAGCAATAAGAAAAAGGAAAAATATTTTTATTAATCTCAATAAGTTTTGGCTAGCCCTGCCTATTTTTGTAATTTCCATAGTACAGAACAAGTATAACAAACAATATTTTTTCATTGTTATTCCTTTATTGTTACTACATATTCATAATCTATATTTATACTTTATTTTCTCAGCTATCTTCTATCACCTTGGTAGCGTTATTTTAGTTTGATAAAACAAAATGTTTCTTGAGAACTGACATGGCAGTTTTTTAGTGTAGTCAAACATGGGAGGTTTCAGTTAAATAGCTGTAGTGACTTCATCCAAGTCTGCTATACCTGCATAACAGTGTGGAAGACAATGAAAAAATAAAGATTGTTGTTTGTCTCTTTCTTAGAAGGAATGCTAGCAATTCATGGAGGAAATATTTATATCTCATTGAATCCTGGATTGAATTGGAAATTATAAAGTGTGACCTAATAGCTGCTATAAAAATCTCAAAAATCTCTTCCTAGATGACTTTATATTTCTGATATAATGGTGAATTTTATAAAAGCTATAGCCTATGATGTAAAAGTTATGACATATAGCCTATATGATGTAAAAGTTATGACATTCCTTGGGCTGGAATCAGGATCAAAAATTCATTAGACATCACCTGATAATCTCACATCTTAAGTAAATTGATGAAAAGTCACCCGTCCTCTGAGACAGGTCTATAAAAAAGCAGCTCTCAGCTCTATATGAAATCATTGTTACTTCTAGCTTAGGTATGGCATTTAGACTGGAGGCAAGAGAAAAATTCTCTTTCTAAGGCCGACATTGCCCCCTTGTGCTATAAAGGAGCCAAGACATGTAACCTTCTGAATCTGAAGTTCGGAAGGGGGTTTGGCTTATCCACACTCTAAGGTGAAGTTAATGTTAGCAATTTTTTTTTTTTTTGGCCTTCTTTGAATTTCCCATTTAGAAATTTTAGAACAAAATTTCTGTCTCATAAGCATTTATTCCTTTTCCAGATCACATAAATTCTCTCTTCAGAGACTACTTGTAGTTCAGAGACTACTTGTACTCAAAAAGTTTTCTCCACCTACACATTTCTATATTAAATGACCATTGTAAAGATATTGGAGAAACAACAGTGGGTATTCACAAAGATTTTATATGAAAGTGAAAATAAAATTACTCATAAAACTTTTTGATATTTCACAGTTGAAAAAGAAAGAGTTGAATATTTTAGAAACAATATTTTAATACTAGAAAATAATAGCTTAATCTATGCTACCACTTAGAAGAGAAATCTTGACTTTGTGCCTCTTTCAGTTTAACAAATTAAGAAAATGGTCTGGGCTCTCAAATATCAAGTATCACTCCACTGGAAAAAGTCAATAAATATTTCAAAATAAGAAAAAAAAAAAATAGCTGGAGCTATTCATAATAATAGTAGCTATTAAATGCCAACTTTCCTGACCACTTTTCTCTACTTTCTTCTTACAGATGCCAGTAAATCTGTCCACAAACTTCCTAAGAAGGGGACCCTATCTCCATAACACTAGAAATAAAATGCAAAAAGCCCAAGGTTCCTCTAGATTAACTAGACTGCAAAGGCAAATTAAAAGAGTGAAAATTCAATGAACCATAGAAAGCCATTTGCTTTCTTCTAAGAAATTGATGGAGTCATCAACCCAATGTTGTTGGGGCTTTTTAATAAAATTGATCATCCTGCTTGTGGATTTAATTTAGCTAGCAACAGTAGGCTTCTCCAGGTCTGATCATAACTGTTTTAAACCTTCTCCATCTCAGATATTTTCAGTTGGTGTAATTACTGGTGTATTTTCTTCTGCATAAGTAGGAAAACTAGGATCAAAATGTTTTGCACCAGCCCAAACCCGATAGAGAATTTTATATTATAATACCTGGGAGAAATCTGAATCTTTATAACACATTTAAAAACTGGGGCATTCTCCTAGGCACACAAATCTAAAGTAGACTTGCAGTCACTTTTGTAAATAAAAAAATCTAGCAACTCACCTAGAGCCCAATGGCAAACACTTTTCCTAAATCCACAAAGGGAAAGGAAGGGTTGAATTTGCTTTTACTGCAAATGTACTGATATTTTCTCTTCCTTGTCCATATTTGGTCATCCTCAAAGACATGCAACATTCACAGCATATTAATATTGACAATTTGGATGGATAAAGTTGATCCAGTGAATAAGTATACAATAACTTTTGGGAGTATGGTTTAATCCTGTTGCCTGAGCCATACCACTAGACGAGAACATCTGAATAATTACTTCTCCCCATTTGTTCTTTAATAATAACAGCTGCCAGTCCACTCTATCAACATTGTTACTGTTTAGTTCTCCTCTTTTGCTGTTTAGATCCCCCAGAACATTATTGAAGCCTCTAAAGACAGATATTGGATCTCAAAGGCTATTTTTAAATCACTTGGACGTCACCAAGAAACTCTGAAAACCTTGCAATTAGCTCATACAGAAGACTGCCATCACGAACCTGCCATTTACGTGAGCCTGAAATTCAAGCTAAACTGGGTATTCCATAACTGAAACAAATCAGCTGATCACCTAATCTTAAATGTGGATTCTGACTTTTTCACGTGTATCTAGCAAGTTCTGTTGGTTCTCACTCACATAGCTTGCTCCAGCATGATTGCTATTTTCTAGCATACCTTATCAGAGAGCAAGAGAACACCAATACACTGGAGATGAATGTTTCCTACCTCAGCTCAGCATAGAGCACTAAGTTAACAAAGCCCAGTGTTTTGTAAATTTGCACATTCTATTCTTAGACCTGGGGTTAGGTCGGAGTATCAGCTATGTTCCTTGTAAATAACCATATCACTGAAGCTACAAAGCACCAAGTAAAAGACATGGTTTTAAAACAGAAGCAGATCAAAATGCTGAGCGTGATGTAATCAATGAGTTGTAAAAAATAAACGCATGTGAAAAATGGAAATTGATTCTTTCAGTCAATTAAGAAGCAACAGGGGTAATGACGTTAAACACGCTTAACCCTGTTCTTTCACTGCAGTAACAGAGTGATTACCAAGATAAGATGCTGTGATATGGCATATTATCTTACAATACAATCCCTTAGTTTTGCCCTGTGACAACACTAAGTAGTGCACCTCAACAGCTGAGGTGGACAGACCTGCACCAGTAAGTTGACAATTCAACAAAGATGACATAATCCAAGCTGGAAGAAAGCTGGGATAGAGAAATGTCCTGAACAGTACTCACAGCCAGCCATGGGGTGGCTAAACAGCACATCCCAAAACAGATTTTTTGGCTTCTCTGACTCAAACCTCCCATTCTGGGTGAAACAGAGAGGCAAGAGAGCAAGACTAAAACAATCCCCAGCAGAATTCCAGCAGTTTTTTTCCATGTAGGATCGTACCCCCGACTTTGGAACCCTGCTGCTGCTCCAGGAAGACTGCAGGGTGCTTGCCGCTCCATCAAAGCTGAGACAGGCAAAGTGCCAAAGCACAGCAGGGAGCCTTTTTTTTTTTTTTTTTTAAATTTCCTCTCTGAAATAAAAATAAACACATTTTCTGACACCAGCTTTCAGCATGTACAAGGTTTGAAAACTTGCAGCTATCCAACTCTGGTTCCTTTTGCAGTATATGTTGGTGTGCCTTGTCCTTGCACATCTGCTTGAATTAGAAGAAATCAAATCCCAGGTTAGTGGTTTTTTCTTGCACACCATAACAAAAACAGTGTTATGGTACTGGGTCCTGACAATGTCTAAATAGCTGAGCTAAGTTGCTGTGAACAAGAAAAAAGGGCGAAAAAGAGCACTATCCCTATTTTCATTTTGTGGTGCACCAAACAGGATTAACTGAGAATTTGGCCCAAAATCCTCATAGTGTCCCCAGGTGCCATACACATATTTTTATCACAAATATGCTGTATACAAAATAACATTTGTTCTTAGCAGGTTTTCTACTCTTCACTGAAATTGTCTCCAGAAGCTTTGCATAAATTACAAGCTATAATAATTTTCCCTGAAGCTGATCAAAGACAGCCCAGAGAATATAGAGCATGTTTCCTGTGTCTTATTTGAGTACAGGAACGGCCAAAAGCAATCCCATCGCTGTTGTAACACCACTCCAAAGCAGAGGTTTGTAATCTGACACTGCTGCAAAGTAGAGGTTTCTAATCATTCCAGCAGAATTTGGCACCTCAGAGGCTCTGGTCACTCACACCCATGGCACAGCTGCACAATGAACAGCCAGAGAAAAGATTTGTTCTTGAGCAGGGATCAGAGGCCAAGTAGCCATCTTGCAGACACAGGAACACAGACATGCATTCTGTAGCTCCCTGTGGCAGCCTTGTGCCCCACAACAATTTAATCCACAAGAACAAAAGAAAAAGCTGTCTTGTGTACCCTACCTTGGTAGAGGTGGATGGTAGAGTTTTATTTATCAGAGGCTGCATCCAAAAAAGAAGATATTGTATCTAATGAGATATGGGTGATGGCTTTTGTCTTCCCTAACAAGGTTCTCTTACAAGCTTTCTCTGTGCTTGGAATGTTTAGCTGTACTCCTCTTTCTGGTGCCCACACAAGGTGCCTCCAGAGGTATCATACAGTGGTTTCTTATGTCACCAACACAAAACGACCCCCAGAGCTTAGCAGAGACATCCCTTTCCCTGAAGGAGGCTTTTCAATACAAAGTAAATGGTGTGGTTTAGAAAGTTTACAATAAGAGAGCTTGACAGAAAAAAAACCTGCAACATTTGCACCTCCACCTATCACTGTCAGCTTTTTCTTGTCCTTCAAATACAGCTGCCACTGGCTGGTTCTGCCTGGCTATTGGACCCTGCTTCCCATGTCCCTCCTACACCGTTAGCTAGCCTTCATAAAAGGAAAGCCAGCACCAAATGCCTCTTCTTGATGCCTCTTCGTGGTCCAGATCAACCCTTCAGCAGTCATTCAGGTTCAGCTCTCTCCTTATTACATTTAACCTAAACCATCGATCCACCTCCTACTCTGGAGATGTTAAAATTCACTTGGCCTTGTTCAAGAGTGACATTTAGCAAACAGGAACTTAATTTTTTTGTACTGGTTTAACCAACATTAAATAATATTAAGTCCTCAAGTGGCATGGTGCTTTTAGTCTTGAACTTGAAAAATATTCTCCTTTGTTGTGGACTTCCTGCATTTCATATAAACGTGGCTGAAAGGATACAGTACAACAATGCTACTTTACACAGACATATGAATAGGATTAACATATATCAGATTTCTGACAATAAGCAGTCATTTCAGAGCAACAGTGGATTCTGGATAAACTGACCTCTTCCCCCTTATTTTAGAGATATTGTGATAGATTCAAATAAACTGTTTCTCTTTATTTATATTTCAATAATGCTTCAGAAACATCCTATGCAGAATCTTCTGTTATCCCAAGATTTACCTTGTAAACGCACTTGTCAAGAAGAGATACTTGCTGAGAAATTAAGAAGCCCGTTAATCCATCTAAACAGACTAAATTCTAACTAGCACAACTGAAAAGTGCAATATGACATTACATTTACATAGTGTGCATGGGCATATTTCTGGAAAAGGCTGTGTATTTGTGTTGTGCAACATGCTGCATAAGATATGTGATCAAAACGAGAGAAAAGTGTGAACATGAAGGGCCATTCTGTAGATGTTTTTGAAAATTATCTCACAGATGGCACTTTCACTCCATAATGTAATTTATGTAATTTATTATGCATCAAAAGAAGCGAGAGATAAGGACAGCTTGGTAGTTTAGAAGTAAATGGACTCATTGCCTCTGACAAAGGATAATCTCCAGTTAAGAGTACAGAATATCTAAGCATTTCAAGTAGGAAAACACCACCCTTCTAAAGAAATTACTTTCCTTGCCATTCACAGCTTGCACTGACTGGCACTGGGCTAGCTCTAGTCACCAACCCACTGTAGAAAAATGCACATTTTTCTATACATTTCTACATGTAGAAAATGTATAATCCTATGTCTTTCATTCTACACAGGCCTTTCTCGAAACTGGCATTATTTAGAAGAAGAATACACCACTAACAGTATAGAAAGTTGCCGCTGTCAGTTAGAACGGTGCAGTTTTACAGAGTTTGTTTGTTTGTTTGTTTATTTGTTGGTTTATTTGGGGTTTTTTCCCAACAAAAAATCTTACATGATATGGTGTAATGGAAGATTCTGGCTTTGACAATCAGGATTGAAATTATATCCAACAACCTTTACAATATCCCAATACAAAGAGGAAAAAAAAAACAGGATTTTTTTTAAAGTTCTGATTTTGAGCTCTCTCCTAATTCTCTCTATGGAAACAATCTATAGGTATGAAAGCACTGCAAGTTTATGGTAAGGAATGTAACTCTAGTCTTGAGACCCACACTAATTTTATGGCTTTCAAAGTTTTCACATCTATTCCAGCCTCCCAAATCACTGTACCCACACAACCTTCCAGAACACTTATGCTTTCATGTACTTTACATGTATTTTCCTTCCTCTTCCTTTTTCCCTATGTTCGGAGACAAGGACTCTGACAGTATCCTCCTTCATTCAGTATCCAAAATCCAGTTGAGCTGTACTCAGGTCTCTGTACTGAGAACTTGCATATATTTCTGTTTCACCAAAGTTCCCTCTTTGCAGGATCAAGAAAATGGATAATTCAATGAAGCCCAGAGAAACTATATTATATAACAACTAGAAAAAGAATAAGTCTGTCTTTCATAAAAGAGAAGGAAAAAACAGAGTTTTCCAATGCTATCGAGTTTCCCTTACAGATCTGGAACCTCTTACAGAAATAGTTTCAGCTGCTCTCTTCCTACAAGCACCACCAGGCTCCCAAAATGATGGAGAAAGAAGGCAAAAGATCTCTGTCTGCCTCCTTTGGAGTCTATGACCATCTGTTTTTCCCAGAAGCAGGAGAGATAGTGAATTAGAGTGCTATTCCAACATCAATACTTCCAAAACTCTTGATGCCTGGAGTTTCAAGTTCAGACCAACATCATTCTAATCAAAGCTGTTGACTACAGTGATTGGCAAGTGCACAGAGTCTTCAGCTGCAAAAAGAAGTCTATCACTGCCACAGAGGCACAGAAAAAAACTTCCCTCAGATAACTCAAACAAACTTTAATTTGCAACCAAAACCAATACCAAAACAAACAAGTGGGATACCAATGATATACAACAATTAGCAGTTTGGTATGCCAGTTGGGAATATTGTCACTACACGGACACAAAAAAGATGATCCAAAGCACGCGCACAGTCACTCACACACAAGGGGGGCCTCTCACTCGGGGTACCCAGAAGCTCAGTTTGCCTGACCCAGAGGGTTAAAGAATTGGGTATGGGGTACCCAGCAGTAAAACAGACACTCAGGAAAGAGAGGAACAGTATGGGTCAGGGCACTCAGTCCCAGGAAGTTTCCTTGGGTAGCATCCCATCCAAAGGGGAGAGCTTCCCCTCACAGTCCCACTGCTCCGATGAAAACCACACCCAGGGCATTTCTGGCACGGCCCTATTTGCATGTCCAGAGAAGGGCTGTGAAGCTGGAGAAGGGTCTGGAGCAGAAGTCTTATGAGAAGCAGCTGAGGGAGCTGGGGGTTTTTGACCTGGAGAAAAACAGGCTCAGGGAAGACCCTACTGCTCTCCACAGCTACCCAAAAGGTTGTAGCAAGCTGGGGGCCGGATTCCTTGTCCCATGTAACAAGATATAGGACAAGAGGGTCTATGGACTCAAGTAGCACCAGGAGAGGGTTAGATCCTTCATTGAAAAGATGGTCAGCTTTGAAATAGGCTTCCCAAGGAAGCAGTTGAGTCACCAGTCTTGGAAGTGTTAAATAAATGTGTAGATGTGGCACATGAGGACAAGGCTTAGTGGTGAACATGACAGTGTTGGGTTAACGGTTGGATTTGATGACCTTAGAAGTCTCTTCCAACCAATTATAGAATCAATTAATGATTCTATAATTCCATAACCTGGTTGTGTCAAGGCTCATGGTCATATCTAGTAATGGTCCAGAAATTTCTCTGGACTGAGGTTTCTCATGGGGACCCTGTCTGCCCACTAAGAGGTCCTGCCTCCTCCATTCCTGCTGCTGGGTGGGGACAGGGCAAGGAAGTGGAGGTTCTGGTGTGTGTGCCACAGCCATGGAGTGGTGCTGTAAGGGCAGAAATACCGGCACCAAAGGCTGGCAGCCACCACATATAGCTGGGGGCAAATGTTGGGGGAGGGGGGTGTGCACCTGCCACAATCACAGATGTGAGACCCTGTCCCAAGGTCACCTCTGACCCTGAGGGCTCTGTGAAGAGTTACAAACTTGTTTGAACTTCAGATCTTGCCGTCATGCCCAAGCACAGCCATGAAGAGGCAGGAGTGGCAGAAAAGCTCTAGGACCCATTTCTGCCTACATAATCCAGGCAGCAGATCAGCAGATGGTGGACCCTTTGCTCCCTAATTGTGTTTTTAACAGCCAGATTTTACCTTGCTACCAGGAAAAATAAGGTAATAATCATAACCTATTTTTTCAACCCATATTAATAATTAATAAAGAAAATAAATGAGTTAGACAAGTAGAATACATTCCACCTGAAACTGATACATGAAATACCACCACTAACATCTCAGAGAACTCTCTTGGGTTTTTAGTTTTTCACAGTCGAATGCTGGCTTGGCCTCTTGTGACTATCATAGAAAAGAAAATTCTTGTGATGGCAGACTATGTCTGTGAGAGCCACAATGCAAGAAATAAAATGGTGAGTCCTGCCCATGCGAGTACCACACTTTTCACCCACCTTTTCCTCCCTGCACACCCTGGTTTCAGGGTGTTGACAGCCTCATGACCTCCATGATCCTGGACGAGAGAGCAGTGCTGAAAGCTGTGCACTCTGCACTAAGAACAAAACCAGATCCCTTTTAGAGAAGAACAGCTGAATTCTACCTTTGCATTTAAATAACATTAAGGCCGTCACTAAGGCCATTTATGCATGAATACTGGAATAAGTTTTTTGCAGGTTACTACTGCAAGACCCAACCTAAATAATTTAATCTATTTTAAGTTGGACCTGAAGTTTTTCATAACGGCCACTAGAGGAAAACTAATGTACAGAAAGCAGAAGTCCATTGCTATACAATTGAGAGGCTCTGTTTGTCACTGCACTGTTTTTTAACATACCTTAAATGAAATCAGATGGCAGTTACCTGACACTGTCAGGTATAGCAGAGTGAAATTCAGGTATAACTTTTGTGTTCTTGAAATCTGCCTGGTATTTCTACTCAAAGGAGAGAATGAAGGCTAAAAGGAGAGAAAAGCAGAAGATGAAGAAAGCAGATGATCCTCTCTGTTTACATTTTGTGAGGAGAGGAAAGCTTGTGTCACTCAAGATTTTGGGATTGGCATAAAGCTGCTTGAAAGGGACAGTCTCTCCCTAGCAAAGAGAAATCTCAAGGTATTTAAACTTCTCTGCTGTGTCAGTCCTGAGAAGTGTGGGAAGGCTGCTGAGAATTCAGGTTCCAAATTTATTTCCTTGATAATTAATCAAAAAATGAATAAGAGTAAGACAAGGGAAGAAAGGAATGGGAAAATTTTTTCCATGTTAATTAAATTAAATTAGTCCTGGGGACTAATAGAAAACACAGGACTAAGAAATTACTGTTATAATTATAAAAATTGCTCTAGGGTTTCCGCCATTGAATAGATTTCTCAGTAAAAAGAAATAATTAATTTCACTCATCATAAAAATCCAAGAAGATTTTTCTCATCTTCTGTTAAAAATACTTCAATATTTTTAACCTCAGACAAACATCATGTCAACATATTTTTATAAAGTCTGCTCTTAATTTAATATTCTTTCCTGCTTTTTCTCTTTGATTTCTACAATAAGCACTGATTAATTCTTTCCTATTTTCATTGCTTTCCCAAGTGTAAGCTATTTCAGTCCTGTTAAGTGGCTAGTCTTGGAAGGAACTGTCAATCCTAATGTAGCCTAATTTAATTTTTTGATTGAGTATTCTGATTTTAATAATTCTGTCAACTTTCACCAAAAAATGCACTGCAGAAAATAAATATTTTATGAGCCAAATTTTGTCATCAATTTCTGCTTATATTGCTGTCTTATCTTTGTATTAGCTTCCAAAATTCACATTCAAACTACGATACCCAGAGTTCCCTTCCAAACAGCACTTTTCCATTATTTTATTATTCAGTATATTTTTTACATGGATTCTCAGTTGAAACGGAAAGAATAATTTGCTTACTATTGAAATGAAAGTTAAAGTTTGTATGATGACCTACGTGTGGGCCTCAGCTCATCTGTTTTCTGTTCTCTAGCCTTAATTTAGTATTTGTATTTAAGCAATAATCTAAAAGGATTTTCTAAAACAGAACAAATTTTCCAGTTATTCAGAAGGTTCTAGAAGTTCCTATTGCTTGCTAAGACCTCTTTTACAGATCTGCTGGCTGTTCACATCAAGAGTTGAGAGTCCCCAAAACAAACAGCTTAGTCTGGAGAAGTTGTTTGTGTGAAGTTGAAGACTGCATCATGATGAATATTTATATGGAAATGAATTGAGGTTGCACAGATAAAGCATGCTTCCCTGACTTAAAAGAAATTCAGTATGCAATTGATACATACATTATTCACACGCAAAATAGGAACAGAATCTTTTAATAGAAGTGCTCCCAAAGCCATGTCCTTTCCCTCTGCCTAGATCAGGTTTGTAGAAATTAGGACTGTTCCTTGCTGTAAAAGCAAGCTGCAATGGCTTTTTGCTCTGTATTTCAGACTGTGCAAGTCACATTTTAAAAGTGTCACAATTTAGTCAGATTCAATCAGATTTTCTCTGGAACAAAAGCTCCTGTTCAGAGCGCAAAAAATATTACAAACTCCAGATGTGATGCCATGGGTCAGTAGTTTTTAAAGAAATCTTTACAAAGATATTTTAAAGAGATCGTTAGGAACCTTGTAAATTTATTATTCAAATTATATTATTTTGCTATACTTCCTTTAGAAGTAGCAAAAAACTAAATGCTACAGAGACAGCAGTAGTTATGCCTCCACAACAGTGCTTTATGTTATCTGGTAACACTGCTAGATATACACAAACTTCAATTTTATTTGTTTTCCTATCACTCTTTCCTTCCCTGCTTTATGCAGTACCACAGAAAATTACCTTATCCTACAATTTGCATTATAAATCTCTTTCTAACTGTTTTCTTACTTCATCTTCTCAGAACCTAGTTTTCCAGCAAGCTGACCTACTTTATCTTATTTTGGTACTTGCAGTAAATTCCCTTAAGCTTGTCTACTCCAACATTGCTTAAAATGTCTTCTATATCCTGGTAATCACTTCTCTTAAAGCAAAAAAGATCTACCATGACTGATACAAGAATGATAATCTGTTGGTCCTTCTGAAACCCAGTAAGATGCTTTTACATGGCAACAGTATTTTTCTCATTAAACTCTTTGTGAAAATGGCAGAGGTATTTTGGAAGGTAAAGAAAACAAAAATATTCATCCTGAGATTTCAGATTTCAGCAGGTGCTGCAATCCCATTTTTGTACAGTTTCAAGCAAGGAAAAATAATGTCTAATAATGGGAGATATAAGGCAACTTTACTACTGGAGTCACTAATGGCCTGACTTTTAATAAACTTATATCAGTCTTTTCAACAGGATATTTTAGGGAGGATGCTTTAAGAGCTGCTAAATTGTTTACAGTATTTACATGGAAGAAGCTTTCCAAAAAGAAGTGGTAGATGGTTTTACTGCTATCATGCTCAGATATGACAAGGTGCAAAAAATACCATGGTGATGAGCGAGAGATGATTTGATAAAATTAGGTTTGAATCACTGTTGCTCTACAACTATTACAGTTGTTGCTGAATTCTCACTATAAGGCTTGTTTCTTCTCCTTTAAAAATCTTCAAGCAACCAGTAAAAGTAGCATGGAAAATTTGTGGTGAAGGTTAAAGTTCTGTGAAANGGAGGGGGGGGCGTCTATGGGAAGAGACTTTGTATCTGTGTCTCTGTGTATCTCTGTGTGTAGGATGGGAGTTATAAATCCTGTCCTATGAAGAAGACCAAGGGAAAATACAGTTTTCTGTATTTTCAGTGGTCTTCTGTCTTTAGACAAATTGAGGCTGGGAGGAGATCAGGAGACTCATCTAATCTCTGGACATTTCACATAGAGATTTGTTATTGTAGCTGTCTGTGCTTACTAGCAAGATTTCTATCGGCAGCATAGGTTTCAGCTTTTAGAGAGAAAAGCATATATCAAGGAGGAGTATTTTCCTCTTCCTATATACCTGCAATGATACAGTAGGGCAGCACAGGCACACTAGTATTTATTGTAAACTCTGTGAACAAGGATAATAGTACTTGAATACTTCACAAGAAGCAAGTAGATTTTTGATAAGTGTCTGTCAAAGAAGATAAGAGATGTCCATTATCTGATGGCAGCTGGGTAAATCCTAGACCCTTTATCCATGAGAAAAATTAACCTCAACAGGAGTTTTGCAAATATATAGTGGTTGTCATGGCACATAATTTTCTACTTTTTATTTTTTTTCCTTCCAGCACATTGCTTTCATCTTTAAATAAACCCAAAAATTTTGCAGCATTTTTCACTAATCATCACTGAGGCTCTGAAAAATCTCAAGGAAAATATGTCAAAACCATTTAGAAATAATATCTCACTGCAGGTTCTGAATTTATAGTTTCTGAATTCATATCAGTATTCTGACTAAGATACAGAAAAACAATATGGCAAAACTGTAG
Source organism: Urocynchramus pylzowi (assembly GCA_013397555.1). Lineage (NCBI taxonomy): Eukaryota > Metazoa > Chordata > Aves > Passeriformes > Fringillidae > Urocynchramus > Urocynchramus pylzowi. The sequence continues at coordinate 700,735 of VZRH01006479.1, forward strand.
TCAGAATATGGGTAAACTCATTCACTGCTACAGTGACTTATCAGAGGAAAAAGAACATAAACAAATGTCCAGCCCCAGAACAGCTTCTCCTTGCCTTTGAGATCCTTCCCTTATCAAAATTCTTACAGATTCATTTAGTTGGAGTCCTTACAATTACCGCACAGTTATATTTTCAAGGCAACTGCATTTACTATATTTGTTTTGGTTTGATGACAAACACTCATTTCTTGGTTAAAACTTGGAACACTGTATAAATCCCAAAAAGTTGTACCGTGTCGATAAATATTGTTAAGTAAAAATTATTATAAAACTAGGAAAAGGACACAAATTATTTTCATATGAGTGTTCAAGAAATGTATAACTTGCACTTATTTTTAAGAAACAGTAAAGGCACATCTTCTTAGGAATAATATTTATAGATTTTCTTACTAGACTTGTATTACTCCTAGGAGTAAATGAAGCCATCTCATGGACATACCCAGCTCCTACATATGACTGAGTACCATCTCTAATTAGTTATTTCCTAGGTAAAACTATACATTGAAAGGAAAAAAAGAAGAAACAGTTTAAAGTGGTTTACTAGAAGTTCATATCCAAAGGTATTTATTTATTAACCATCCCCGCAATTTATTAACCATCCCCCGCAAAAAAAAAAAAAGTGGATGAACTGGAGAAGGTCCCAAGAAAGGCCAAAAATATAATCCAAGGGCTGCAGAACCTACCCTGTGAGCAGATTGAGAGTTAGATCTTTTCTCTCTGGAGAAGGCTCAGGAGTGACCTTCTTTTCTCCTTGGAAAAGAGAACACTCAAGAGAAACCTCATCACAGTATCCCTGTATCAAAAGGGTGGTCACAAAGACAAAAGGGAAATGTCACAAGAAGCTACATGGGGAAGACAAGAGGTCACGAGTACAAGTTGCACCACGAAATGTTTCATTTCAATGCAAGAATTAATTTTTTACAGTGGGAGCAACCATTCACTAGAGCAACATTGCCAGGGGCATGGTAGAGTCCCCATTGCTGGAGGTTTTCAAGATGCAGCTAGACAAGGTACTAGATGGTCTCATCTAGGCTGCCTTTCCCATGAAAGGTCAGACCAGATGAAATTCTGAGGATCCCTTGCCCAGAGAACAGTCCTGGGTTGTTCTATGATCCTATGATTCTAATTGCAGTTAATACAATGAGACTTGTGGCTAATTAGTGCTACTGAAAAACTGAGCCAGTCATTAAATCCTGGTTTGGATGACTAACCTACGAAAATTCCATGAAAGATACTTCAAAGGGTATTCAGATCAAAAAACTGCACCATACTGACTTTTTCACTTTAAATTCTTGAAAATCTGAGTCCATGGTAATCCGGAAGTAGTGATGATTACTATTCCTCTGGGGAAGAGAGAAGACAGGCTGCTTATTGTTCTTTATTAGAAGTTATAAGAAAAGAATTATGGAAGACTTCTTTCTCAAGACAAGTTTGCTCTTGTAGGTCACTGAAGGATCTTTCAGTGAACATACTTTATGTGACACTTCATAAGGTAGAGCATTTATTTCAGTGTTTGGCAGAGTAGTCAGTTCTTTTAAGGATCCTAACTATACATAGTTGTTAATACATGGGCTGCTATTTCAAAATTACTTACAAAGCATGGAATTTTACTGTGTCATTTTTTACTGCCAGGTCTCTTCTCTAATTGTGAATATATCATTCACCTTCCCTGTTACTCACTAAGCACACACTGTACATGCCCAGGAGCACTTTAGCAGGTGAGATTTTACCTGATCTGAACTCATTTGGCCAAGTTATGGCATTTCTGCTACTGTTTGGAAAGCAGCTCATGGTTCTGCAAATGCTGTTGTATGCATCTAAGGATAACCTTCACAAAACTAAGTATGTCCATGAACATTTGAACTCCAATTACTGAATCCCTAACTTTCACCATCTCTTTGGCTTTTGCTTGTTGTTGGGTTTTTCTCATGGTTTTATTATATTGTTGGATGAGTAGCAAATTCTCCTATGTGATCCAATTACACCAGAAAGTATACAGCTACTAATCCCAGGATCCCAGCTACCCAGTCTATTCAGATTCCTCTTATCCAAATTCCTGTTTGTTTTCAGCCAAAAGCTGAAATTTTTCACTCCCAACCTAAGAAATATTGTATCCTTATGGTCCATAAAGATTTTGAGCCAAGGCAGAGCAGCTCTGCAATAGTGGTGAAACATCCTCTGCTGTGATGTAACCACTTACATGTTTTGCAAGAAGATTGCAACCAGGACACTGTAGGGTCAGGTATTAAAACATACAACAGAAGCAAAAGTTATGGGGTGGTTTCTTGGAGCCAAAGCATCTAAATAGTTGGTGAGCATTTTGAAGGGTATAAGAGAACATCTAGAGTGTGCTGGATCCTCCTAATATTTTCAGAAGCAAAATTTCCTTTCTGTGGTGAAATCACAGACAGTTGATAGTTCCAGTTAAAAGAAATCTATTTATTTTATGCCAGGTTGTTGGGGATTTTTTTCCAGTGAATGTTAACGTACAACCCATTGCTTTGTAAATATGTATTTTATAGGATGTTTGTTAAACCATTTGACACAAATAGATCTGTCACAAAACCAATTTTGTTTCCCATATCCAGAAATTAAAAATTGTGCCCAACTTGCTCTAATTCATTAATTGTAAAGAAGTATGGGAATTTTACCTCCCTCCATTTCTTCATGCCACATTATATAAACAGTGGCATCTATTAACAGAATACTGGTCACTGCAAAAAAGCAGGAGATAAAGCCAATGACCTAATACAACAGGTCATTACAGAATCCAAAGAGATGCTGCATGAATAAAGACATTCATGAACACAGACAAGCTTACTGAAGTTTAGAGTCTCTAAATTATGCTAAGGTACATGTCAGTCGTAATAGCGAACACATGACATGACCTTTGCTTTAAGATTCAGACACCCAGTTTCATCCACTAGCCACGTGCTCCTGAAAAAGGACTGCTGAGATTATGAAGAACATGGAGCTGCATGAGGCAGAAGGAGAGCCTATTTGAGACACATTCCAAGTAACTTGAATTTTTCCAGGTCCTCTCTTGAGGAAGGCTGCCACCGCCTTGGAACTGGCTTTCTAGCACCAGCCTTTCCTCCACAGCCCACAGCAGCACGCTGCTGGAGTACTACTGCTGCCAACACTGACTGAGACAGCGAGCAAACCCCAACATTGCCTATTATTTTCTCCTACCGTCGCACCCAAAGCCTTCCTCCCACGGCATCCTTAGTCAGCGCGTGGGCGAGGAGCCGCATGTGTGTGCACAGGGCTCAGAACCGTGTTGTAGCTGTGAGGATGCCAGGCTGGCGGGGGCTGCCTCGGCCTCTCCGGGGCCGCTGTCACCGTGCGGGGTCCCTCTCAGTGAGAGGCCTCCGCCTCGGCTTCCCCCCCTGGGATGCCGGGGGAGACGTTGTCTGTCAGGGGCATAGCCCGGGAGGGGTAGGGGTGTGTGCAGCTCCCGGGGCTCGCACAGGCGGCACGGCGGCCCTTCCAGGCAGGGAGGAAACAAGGAGTGGGGCAGGAAGCAAGGAGGGCGGGTGGCGTAAAGGGGCGAGGGTGTCCCGGGCAGGGCGCGGAGCGGGAGTTCCGGGAGACCCCG
>VZRH01006479.1:707381-786136 GCA_013397555.1 Urocynchramus pylzowi
CCTGTTTTCCTTGGGCGCCCTCCATCCCTCCTTTGTCTCCCCGCTACCCCTCCAGCCCTGCCCTCCCGCTCCCCGGCCGTGTCCGTCCCCGGGCTCTTCCCCAGACAGGTTTACACCTTCTTTTCCCTTCCTCCTCCCGCTGGTCTCTCCTCCCCGCTTCTGGCCCTGGCAGTGGTTTTGCAATGGAGAACACGATCGGCGCTTGTCGGGCGAGGGCGAGCGGCTCCACCCAGGCGGGCGGGCGGGCGGGAGCGATGCGGATGGGGGAGCAGCGGGGTCTTCCCGGGTGCAGGAGCCCTGCCCGGGCGGGGGCTGCCCCATCGCCCGCGGCGGGAACTTCGCTCGGCGCCCTCGCAACTCGGAAATATGAACGGAAAAAAATAAAAATAATAATAGGGGTTTTTTTTAAGCACGGTAGAAAGGAGGAAGAACGGCCATGCAGGCATGAGATGTGTGTAGCCTGTGGATGGTCCTCCTGTGCCGCGTGTAAGCAGGGATGGTTTAATGATGAGCGGCTTGAGGCTCCTAAATGAGAGGAGTGGTGATGAGCAATAGGCTCCTTATTTAAAGAAGCAGTGAGCGGAGTAAGGGGAAATAAGAGGGTGTAGATATGTGCATTCCTCAGACATCGCCTCTACTACAAGACGTGTTCTCCAGCTGCAGGCTCTCAGAATTTTTAGGGACGACTTGCCAGCTTTTGTCCCCTCTTCTCTGAGGTGCTACGTGCGGTCTGCTGTTGCCACTGCTCTTTCTAAGCATTGGTTAATAGTCCTCTCCGGAGGATTTGTACCAGCTGATACATTTACAGTATGAAAACCACAGGGGTATCTAATACAAGCATCTCATTTCCTGCAGGAAACAGAACAGTCATACTGCAGGGCTTTTTTTTATGGTCTGAGCAGAGGGCTTATTTGGCCTCTTAGCTGTGGTCATAAATATCTGTTTTCTGTTAGCAAGAAAATACTGATTTGCTTTTGCATTAGCTTCTTTGCCTGTTCTCGTAAAGTTGCATGGTACAGAGTTTTGGTGCTTATCTAAGTGCATTCCAGATTTGGAGTAGTCTTTACATCCTTCTTTATAAAACTCTGTTGCTGTTTTACTGGATTCCTGCATTCTTGTTGGTGGGTAAGGGGAGGAGAAAATATGAAATACAGCAGTGGACAAAAGGTATGCCAGAACTGTAGTGCTCGATTTCCAAAAAACAAATAATGGACTTTATTGTCAGCCATAAAATACCAGCTTGTAGGATACTAGTGCAGCTGGTAGAAAGGAAGGAGGAAGAAGACATAATTGATACTCCATGGAATTATTATTTGTAGTAGTAGTAGTAGTGGTAGTAAAATGTCTCTTCTGATTCTTGAACTGTTGCAGTAATTAACTCTTCAATACGCCTTTTTTAATGAAATATTATAGATTTTAATATTTTTTCCTCCTGAAGCATCTGAACATGTGTTTTTGACTAGTATGGCTGCAAGAAGGCAGAGATCCCATTTGGTGGCCTTCCTCTGGTGAGCACTGTCATTGAACAAAAGAGTTCTAACAAATGGATACTGTGTGTAGTCTATAACATGGGTGGTTGTCATAGTAAACCAGAGCAGTAAACACCTGTTCAGAAACAATGCCATTTGAAAAGTAAATCATCTCTGACCTTTGGCACCCTAAAAGAAATTCAACACTCCTAAGACTCCCTGTCTTGAATTTTGTTTAAAATCCATGTCGTAATCAAAAAAGATTCTCTTGATCTCCATATTGCTGGGAGGAAATGTTGGATTATTGTTTCAGGCCTTGCAGATCAGGGCCTGACTCAAATGTTTCATTTGGATGTAGGGAGAGCTGCAGGTGCTTTGTATTGTTTTTGAAAATAGTGGAAATGCCGTTGTAGGTAAGAGGAAATTATTTAGAATAGGGAAGGGTTTATTTGTCAGAGGAGGAGTAAAGCAAAATTGCATTGCACAATTTTGCTTTACTTGCAGAGAGGAAAAGACTTAGAATGTACACAAAGGTCTTTTAGAATAAAGAATATTACCAGCCTGATATTTTATAGCATTTCAAGTTGTAAATAACTGGATCCCTGCCCTAAGGACTTCCTGGCAGAGTGAACCTGAAAAGCGTACCTTTGCTAGAGAGAGGAGGAATATTTTTGTACATCAACATGGAGGAAATGCAGAGCAGAGGCGAAATGGTGAATGCAGTGACAGCAGAGCACCATCACAGAACAAACAAAGTTGAGCAACAGCGTTGGCGTGGGCTTTGTGTTTCTTTTTTTAAACACAAGTTTGTAAATGATAGCCTCATTTTGGCATGTCCTTGTATATGTTGTACATTTACTGGGGCAAGTTTAGAGGATATTATTGAAATTTTAGTGAAAAATACAGTGTATATTATAAGGAGCTACTATTAGATATCGAAAGGGTATGCAAATAAATGCACTAATGTAAGAATACTAAGAATCCTTAAAGTCTAAATAAGTAGTATATTAGAAGAGAAGCTTATAAATGTTTGAAAACGACCTTTCCTTAAAAGCACACTTACTCTTTTATTATGTCAAATGAAAACAATCAGCTTTGTGATGAGCTGTGCATATCAGTTACCAAGATATTATGTAGTCTCAAAGGCTTTTCATAGTGTATGTTGGTAAATACCTCTCAAAGAGCCTGTTCTTGCCTGTCACAGCTTACCCCCCAACTAATGTCTCGTGGTGCACGTGATATTTTGACACTCTCCCCTAACCTACATTCGGAAGCACTTAATGTGTTTTGTCATAACCAGTGATTGTGAAAGGGAGGGTGTGCAGCAAGTGCTCAAGATCAGCTCTCAGTCTGTGCCTCCCCCATAAATAGGTGTTTAAGTATCAGGTGGCTGTAGCTGTGATGCTGAGGCTTTACTGGTGTACTGGAGTAGCAGCAGACGTGGTTTGGGTCCATTTGTTTTTCTTCTTCTGAAAGAAGAACCCACATAAAATGGAAACTGGCTTTCCACCACAGTTGGCTGTTTCTTGCTTAACATCCACTTTAAACTTACAATNATAAGTGAAGTGTTCATCTGTGCAGAATTCTTAGGATGCTTTTACTAACCCTGAGATGAGGTGGGTTTATTTTAAGCATATGTATTTATTGATCATATTTGCAGGGCTTGATCAGAGTTTTATAGCTTTGGTTTCTGTCTTGTTTTCTGTTTGGTCTTTTTTTCCACAGAATTGAAGTCACCCTTTTCTGCAAGACTGTTTTAGCTGATGATTTCCTAGGAACTGTAGAAACATTACAAATCACTTTATAGAAGCAATTTACATTGTCATTTGCAGTCTCATATTTTAAACTATTTTGTGAGTAAGTGGGGTGAAGGGGAATTGGCTTTAAACAGAGTGTTAACCATAGTGGTATAATTAAGGCTCATGTTATGTTGAAGTAAGATATAAATTGAATTTTTTTTTTCCTAGATAGCTGTTGTCTTCTAACCTCTGACTCCTATTTTTTCCATTTACCCTCACTCCTGGTTGCTATCCTAACTTTGGATGACTTTCTCAAGCAGAACACATTCTTTTACACATCCTTGCTAAATTGAAACTGAAAGTGTTCTGAGTAAAAGCTTTTCTGTTCAACAGAAACTGAAAGTAATTATATAGGGAGTAAGGGAGGGGAAACAGAGATACTAATTTTCTTCACTTGAAAGGTACTGGAACTACTTACATGATATTTAAGTACTGACTTGATAGTGAAATTTAGATATGTTTGGTGATGTCCATGTACAAAAGTATAGAAAACATACCAAAAAACGTAGTTCCTCTGAATTGATGGAAATAAAACACAAAGATGCCTTGTCAAGCTTGGGAAATTCCTGCATAGGAGATCCCAGAAAACTCAGAGGTGTATAACAAGGGTAATGTGTTTTTTCCTTTTCTTAACTATGCACCAAATGACTGTTGTCAGAAATAAACTTTTTGTACAAAGAGAGTTTCTGGTCTGACAGTGGCTTTTAGACTGAATTTGCAGTCTCATATATATATATATATGTTCTGCATCACAAATCCTTAAGTTCATCATACATCCTCAAGCCAATTTTAAATCTTAAACCTAATGAATTTTATTTTGAAAATAATTTTAACTTTTATATGGTATCAACTCATGCTTTTTGATATATTCAGGTATTTTTGAAATACCTGAATATAGTTTAGCTTGATGTGGTGATACTTTCCTTGTGTCTGCATAAGGTTGAATGCTTGAGGTGTTTTTCTGTTACCACCAAAGAGGACTCCTTCCCTGCTCTCTAAGGGAGCTTGGCATATTACTTCTAATATGGAGATAATGCACAGATAATTAGTAAGAACAGAGGTCTTCAGGACTTTGAAATCCTGGGCTGCAAATACTGATCAATGTAATAATGCAAAAGCATTTTATAATCCCTAATACTTTGTGTAATTTGCAATGTCTCTTCAAAAGCTTTTCTGCTTTTGTTGTAACTTCATAGGAAGTGGGATATTCACTTCTTGCACAGGAGGAAGTCAGTAGGCAGAAGTCATCAGGGATGACTGATTTGGGATCAGTGCTTAACTTTGGGTGACTTTTAAGAGTACTGAAAACAATTCTTGACTTACAATACTTAGCTTTTTTCTTTTTTATCTGTAAAATAAAAGCTAATTAGATTTAACCCATATTTAGGTGTTTTAACTTATTTCCATTCTTTAATTGATTTTGCTTATTTTGAATCACTTGATATTAAAAAAAGAAATAACTAAATAATTTTTCCCTGTGTCAAGTGTAGTAATACTGGGAGGCTTTAAGTGCTAGGGAAGGGTGGTTTCTGCAGCTGTTAACAAGAACTTTTGGTTATTAGGCAAGTTTTGTGTATCAGTGTGTATTCCATGAATGCTTCTTGGAATGCAGTATCTTAACTAAGCAAACTTTGCAGGTATGTTATGTCATGTTAAAGTCTCATTACCTCTGTAACGTTTTGACTGCTGAAATTTTGAAGAGTATGTAAAATTCCTGGATTTGAATATTTGTTTTCCCTTCCCCTCCCCCAACAGTTTAGAATAAATAGAATTTGAAGCATTGTTACTATGTTCATCCCTTTTCACTGCCCAACCCACATACCCCACTTTCTTTTTCTTTCATTTTATCATTTTTGACACAATGCAAGTACAAATTTGGGGAAATAGTTAATGGTGGGGGTTTTTCATACAGTCATGGCTTCCCTCAACTTACTTTTTCAAGTCAGGTACATTTGAGCTTGTAAAATTGAATTAACTTTTTAAAAAGTTTTTTGGTTTGTGTTTTTTGTTTTGTTTTGTTTGTTTGTTTGTTTGTTTTTGTTGTTGTTGTTTTTTTAATCCAGCAGTCTGTCCAAGCTGTGGCAGAAACCTCGCCTCCCTTCTCCTTACCAAGTTTAACTTATTTGATAGTTATACTTGTTCTAGAAACATTTTGCCTTTGCTGAGTGGTGTGGAAATGGTTCTTCTCTGTGGATTTTTGAATAGCATTAGAGAAACAAAATGGTGTAAATAACAGAGGTATCACTTATTCTCATGTGAAAGGGATATAATCTTGTTAATCTTATGCAGGATCTGGAGGAAATGCAGCCTTGTATCTGGCCTGTGCACATCATATTTTTTATGCTTTTTCCAAGAGCAGATGAGCATGTTTAGTACACTGACTAGTATATTTCATATTATCCCTGTAGCACTGTATGAATGTATGTTTGAAACTCCTGTGTCTTGTGATTTCTCTGCACATGAATATTAAATTAAAGTTTAATAACTTAAAGCCTTGTAGAATAAGTGGTACAAAGAAGGAAATGTGTGCTTTTGTGTTGACCGGAATAGGTAAAAACTCCTTAAGAAAGGATTTATTATTTTCTTTTTCTGTTTTCTTGTGCAGAAGATCAAAAAATCTGAGAAAAAAGCTGCCAATTAATGTCTGTAACATAAGACATAACATCAATCACCTGTAGTGGAACATCTTAGCTGATAAGATCTCTTTGAAGTAAAACTTGAATTGCGTCCTCAGAATCTGGTCTTTTATGTTTGTTTGGTTTTAAACTTAAATTTGAAGACTTATAAATTCCACTTATGTTTAAGGTAATGTTAGGTTTCAAGAATAATAAATTTGTCCTTTTGACTATACTGTTACGGTAGTAAGTCAGGTAGAATTATAAATTCTATGCTGTTATCTTTATTTTAGAGAATTTACATCCTGTGGGAACAACATGCATTTTGCAGCTTAAAGCTGTTTAAAAGTAGAAGGGTTCTTCCCCCCTGCCCAAGTATTTAAAATAAATAAAAAAAAAATTGAAAAGTTTTGCACTTTTTCTATGATACACAATACACTTTTAACAGTTTCTTTTAAGAGGACTTAATTCCTTTAATGGGCAAAAAGGAAGTTCTCAGCAGTCAATTCAAGCAAATTATCTAGTTGGTCTTCAGAAAATGAGACCCTTCCTTCTGTGATTTGGGATAGTACATGCAATGGAGATAAGTAGCAAGTTGAAAAACATCTGTAATAAAACCCCAACAATAAATTGATACCCATTCTCTGTGGGTATCCTTTCCTCACCCCCAGCCTCTCTTTCTTAATTTGAAAATCTATACTTTTTGATACATGTAATATACTCTGTGTTTAATTTGTCATCTGCAGATTAAAATGGATAAGGAAGAGCTGTATTTTTCCATCATGAAGAATGAAGGCTATGTTAACCTGCCAAAAGTGTGGGTGAACACAGATCCTTAGTATTGTGTGCAAGTGTAATTTATATTAAGCAACTTAATCTTTTATTGAAAACTGTTGTGAATGTTGCTGAGACATTGCCAACTCTGCTATGCTGCAATTCTCTGAACTACGGGGAATTAATCATTCTGTATCTTGGAGCAAATGTGGAATGTGCTTCATGGTGTTAGGCAGTGCCTTCTTCAGAATCATCTTTATTTTCCAGAATGCCACGCATGTGGAGGTAGAAACTACAGCAAAAGCAAGTTGGTTTATTTCCTTAAGTGAACGCACTCTTTCTGCATTTGTGTTTGAATTGATTTTTTGTGTTGATTGTAGAATCATTTTCTGTTCCAAATGATATTTTTTCAGATAGAGGTGCACATGTTTGTCTGTGTGTGCACACGGGCACTGAAGTTCTTGTAAAATGGAGGAGATTGCTCTGAGGAGTCCAGGTGAGATAAACCAAGAGTATGTGGATGGATTATGTCCTGGCGTATCTCATAGCCTTCAATCTTTATAAGCATAGGGCAAGTGTAATGGATTCTGTAACAAGATTGTATTTTTTCATCCTTTGACTCACTGGACATCTGAATTACAAAACAGACTTATGGTGTTATCTTCTGCCTGTTCTGAGCTTCCTGTATTTGTCTAATTCACTGTCCAGCAGAGATAGGAGCATGATATTAAACACTTCTAACATGTCAGCCATTGCAAAGATGTGTATAACTTTTGATGTTCTTTTATAAATTATAAACCTAAAATGCAGAAGAATATAATAATTTGTATAAAGGACATACACAGAATTAACCACTTCATCATCTGAAATGATTAAAGAGTTTGGGGGAGGTTTTGGGTTTTTTTTTTCTTTTTCTAAGGTTTTGGTAGGGCTTGGTTTGTGTGCCTTTTTTTTTTAATCTAATTTTTAGATAGGCAGGACTGTCTTAAGTGGCAAGATGCTGTGGAAGGTATCCGCATCTCATAATGTGTCTGCTTTAATTTAATTTAGTAATTTCATCACCTAATACTAAAAACTGAATAAATTTAAAATTCCTTGATGTGTATGAGACATTCTTCTGCTTCAGCTGTGCTTAAGAACCTCTCAAGTACATTGTCAGTCTGGTATTGTTACATGTCCTTTTATTCATTGGGTCTACTAGCTTGTGAGCGTGGCTGAAGACAGAAGAGTAGTTGTTCAACTGTTTTGCTTTTATCCCTTGAAAATATTTCCATGAGTGAAAACAGATGAGGACTACAGGACAATAATTCTGGTTTAGATTGAGTAGTTGATCGTCCTTTGGTTTAACATTTTGAAAGAAGAACAGAAATCTCAAATTCTTTAGAGTATTTTCTGACGCTTGGGATGGGGTGAAGGGAAAAAAAATACCCAACCAACCAAGAAACCACTCATCTGTCATGTAAATTCTGATGGCTTTGTTTTGTTTAACAGAGCTGTATTTCAAATTCATATTAATCTGGACTGTCCCTGCAGATGAAATAGCACTGAGAGGGGAACACAAGCTTTTGACACTTAGAGAAAGACTGAATAACAAGCTGTATTTAAATAACTGCCATGCATCATGCCTTTTGGAAATTCATTTTTCATCTTAATTTTGGAAATATTTTCACACTTTCTGTGATTCTTCAATGTTGTAAATCATTTTTTTTTTGCCTTAATGGAAGACCAATAGAGAAACACTAGAGTTGAGTTTGATGTTGTGCTTCCTGACATCTTGCTTCCAGATCAGGAGCCATATGAGTCCCTCTTCCTTGAAGTCCCTCGTGCACTCCAAGTGCATAAATCTGTTGTTCCAAATTCTATTGCTGCTCCCTCAGGTTTCTTATTCTGTTCAGTGTGACATCTGAGTTCATGAGCTTGTTTGTTCAGTAGTGTCTTTCCAGCTTGGTTACTGTTAAAACAGTGCAGTTGGTATCTTGTTCATTTTAGATTTTGGGGTTTTTTAAATGGGGAAACTACAATAATATTTTAGAGGGCTACATACTCACTCTGAGGGCCTTCTACTTCTTAACCCTGTGTATAGAGGTGAAAATGTTTGCTCAGCAGAGGTTGGGGGGGAAAGAACAAAAAATTGCCTGCAGTGGTGTTTGGCTTGTGATATGCAGAACTCTCCTCTGTCAGGGGATCCTGGCTCCAGGTATATGTCAGCTATGTCTTTGAACTACTAGAGGTGGAAGATAAACTGTTTCACAGAAAAGCTGAAATGGAGAGAGTAGTTTTTTGATACTTGAAGTTGCTCATAATTTAATGCAGAAAGGATCACCTGAAGAGCACTCGACTCCCTATCAACTGCTGTTTGGCAGTAGTGCTTGTCTAATTAAAGCAGATTCACAGATATGTGGTCTATCTGCCAGAGACTGAATTAATGCTTTCTAATATGTCAGGAAAAGCTAAAGCAATGCAATAAAAGGTCAAAAAGCCTTTCAGATATGCTGGAGAGGTATTTGGAGGGTGGGCAGGGAAGCTGGGACTATCTTTTCATGCTGCTTCATGCTATCAACAAGTACCACTGCTTGTGCTCCTGGTCCAGCTGTTTCAGGAAAAGCAGATAGGGGCTCTAATGCTCTGAAACAGAATGAGCAGTTGTTCCACACTTGGTCTGATTCCCTATAGAATGCTGAAGAGCAGGTACATGTTAATACCTTGTTCTGCTCTAGGGGGAGGCCATTCATCTTAATACCCCAGTTTCTCTGGGTTTCTGTGTGTTGGTTGTGTGTCACAGTCTGCCAGGCTTCTGCAGCACCTCCTGTTCTAGTACATGTAGATCGTGTGCAGGACAAAACAAATGCATAACCTTCTCAAGCCAAAACAGCATAAGATCAGTACATCCTACTGTGCTGACTGCCACTGAAATGTAACCTTTTCTTAGTGACGGTATTTCTCTTAAGATAACGATGGCTGGATGAGTACGGGAGCAAAAGTTTTCTTTTTGCTTTTCTGTTCCTACCCTTACTCTTAAAAGTAAGAACTTCGTCTGTTTGGAATTGTTGGTGGAGGCTTTTTTTAATATGTCCTGGTACCCTGATAAAAGATGATTAGTTAATCTGATAAAAGAATAAGTAGAAACTTGAATTAATTGGCTGTTCACACGATGTGCAAAGAAATGTTGGATTAATCTCTCTTAATCTTGTGTCAGACAAGAATAGTTTGAAGATACTACTGAGTCCCACGTAAATAAATAGACAGCATCTTTTGAGTTCAGTCCTTTACTCCCCAACACAGTTCTCTCTCTGAAATTAGACTGATAAAGACTTTGGTATTGGTAGCTGCTTAATCAGCTTGAGGTAAACAATCAGACAATGGATCAGACTTTAGGAGGTTATGAATAATTGGACTAAAGTCCAAAAGTGACTAGGAAGATTTTTCCATTTGACTATAAATGTAACCAAGGCATCATTCCATTTCCTCATAGTGTCTGTGCTCTAAACTCATAAGTTGCTTGAATTTTAACGTGAATATTGCACTATTACTTCATGCAAAGTGTTCAAGCAGTGTTATTTTTTTGAACCCTAGTTCAGAATAGGACGCACACTGTTCCACACAGCCACTTCAGCTTCTACTGGGTTGGAATTCATACTACGCTTGCTTTCTCCATCTTGTTTTGTATCTGTAACACACATAATTACTCCATTCTTTGAAAGAAAACACTCTGGAATATAGTCTTGAAAAGCTAAATGTGCTCGTCATCTATTGCTCTTGTCTGACTGTTTTTTCCAGTGTGTCAGAAGTGGGCAGTGCCTGCTTTAATGGTGTTTGTATTTCTTTTCTGCAGGAAGCATTGGTTTTATTTTTTGAATTTTTTTATCTGACAATTCATATTTAGTATATATCCAAGTGTTTCTGAAACTGGCCTATAAAAGTCTTTCTGCTCTGCTTCTGCTGCTTCTAGAGATATGACCTTGCAGTGGCTCATGGAAGAATATTACTTGACTGTACCAGGTTTACCATAGTTGCTGTTCTCTAGTGTTGCTGCTTGTCCACACTTGAGTCTTTTGATAAGCTAGCATTATTCACTTTAATATTATTATTAAAGTGATATCTTTAATCAGTGGGTAAAAGTTTACAGTAGTTAGTTGATGGTTCACACTTCATTCTTGAAATCCATATGTTATCTGATTCCCGATTCAACTTAGAATGTGTTGTATCGATTGTTTGCAGAATAACATCAGGCATACAGGTACTGCTTATTTATAATATCAAATTATATTGACATAAGCTTTCAACTTAATCAACTGTGTTTGCTATCAATATCCCTCAGATATATATTATTAATTAGGCAAATAACTTATTATAACTGATTCATTGGCATTAGTTAGTAGATACAAGTCCTGTGCTTGATGGAATGTGATTTTTCTCAAACTGTGTGTAATCTAAATAATGGAATCTCGTACCTGAAAAAAAACCTTGATTTTCTGATGCCTTCAGGTTATCTCACAGAGTAGCAGTAAATGTGATTGACATTCCTTACGCCGTTATCTGTTGTGATTTGCAGGGCATGCTCAGATCCTTCTTGCAGAGAGTTATCCTGTAAATATTAAGAAAAGAACTGTTTAGATCACATTGTGAAGACAGAGGGCAAGAATCTCTGTTTAAAGAATTAATTGTGTTGACACACAGGGCAATTTGCTGTTACTGTTTTAAGGTAAAGAACCTAACTTGACATTTCTGACTGAATGTCAATGTTTTTGTTAAACAGTGAAGCTGATTAACCATGTCTTGGTCTGGCATGGTGCAGAAGAGGATGCTGCTATAATGATTTCTTGTAAAACAAATAATTTTGTTAACTTGCGATACTTTGGAAACCACATTACTTTGCTTGGACCTTTTCATCTCTGTTATGTAGTCTGGATTTAGGGTGTTTGAAACTGTTCCACGTCATTTTCTTAAAAAAGAAAGCAGCTGCTTATTTAAGTTGATATTTTCAGCAACCTGAAAATGCTTTATCAAGATGAAGTACTAGGCCAGTTAAATACTTACTGCTACTACAGACTAGCACAGGAGAAAAAAGATAATCTCATGATGTTGTGTTTTTTGTTTTCTTCTTTGATTTGTTGCTGTCTGTGGTCCAGAAGCGTCTTCCGTACTGTGTTAGATCTTGCAGGCAATTGCTTGGACCTTTTATGAACACTGTCTTTCAAATCAGCTGACTCTTGTTACTTTTTGCCTTCTTTGTTTATGGTTGAAAAATTACTCAGATTTTGAAACAATCTTTACCACAAAGGAGGCCAAGTCAAAATATAAAGCTCTTAAATTCAAGCATTTAGTAAACTAACACTTTCATTTTAGGTCAGGTTTTTGGTGGCATTTTTTTAATAGTAGTTAGGAAGGGTAACATCTGTTACAAAAGCTGCTTATTGCCAGAATTCTTATATGTGATACATGTTGGAAATCAATTCTTACTCTAACCTTTTGCTAAAATAAAAGAAGCATTCTTAGCTTCATAGTCCTCTTCTTTATTAATAGGTATTTGACTGATGAATTAAGTCTCTGAACACATTGGGGTAGTCTCATTTTTTAACTCATCCTAAATGTGCACAAACAATTATCTCAGTTCAAAAAATACCTGACCAATTCTGTCATCCCATCATAGACTGTATGGGTTGATTGATTCTGAGGTGTACACGTTTTTTTCAGATCATCAAATGGCTTGAAAATCTTTCTTGACCCCCATCCCTGATTGACAGTATATCTAACATTTCAAAGGCTAGCCCTTCCTCTGTGGGTGTTCTGATAAATCTGACTCTAACTGGAGCCTGATCTTTAAGCATTTTAATTAACTCTCCACACAGGGACCCTTCCTGTGGAGAAAACATGCATTTTCTTTTAAAATAATTTCCAGAATAGATTGTGAGCATAAACTGTGGAGGAGGAAAATTTACTTGCAAGTATAGGAGCAGTTGTGTTTCTGATTTTGCTGTAGTATATAAAGATCTGAAATTCTAAGTCAGTGTAATGTGAAAGTATGTAAAACACATGCTTTTACACTAAAGCATAGTAAGTCTTGCTGTGACTGCAGGAATCCCAAATGTGAGCTTAATCTTGTGATGTCATCAGTCTGGAATTTAGTGCTTAATTTGGAAGAGGAAGCTGAGATCCAGAAACATGGCAGAAAATTTTCTTGAGTGCCTGATTTCTCAATTTGATTTTGGCACATGTCATCAAAAGTGCTTCAGAAGTACTGAGTGGTTTTGTCTTCTACCAGCTTCACTAGGAGTCAAATGGTCAGCACTGATGAAGACTTATAAAAGTGTGTTGTTTCACAGTCTGAATGTATCGATTCCTTCAAGGAGAATATTCTTAATTTTTGTTTTAGTGGTATTTTTGACACTTTGTGCTTGGCTCAGTCCTTGAATATGTATTTAAGTGATGTTAATAATTAATTAATTTACTTATTTTGAGTCGAATTTATAGTTTTTAAGGGTATTCTTATTCTTAGCCCTAAAACTGAAAATGCAATATCTTTCATGAAGCCTATAGAGCGCAGCATGTAACTTCTGGCTCAACAGTAGGGTGCTGAAAAAACTAGGGTAGATTTCAGAACAAGAGATTTATTAAAATAGTGACAGAAACACTTCTTTGCTTGTTTTCCTAATTTTCCTTTCTGGTCATAAGTATCCATTAGTATTCATGATAGAAAACTTTAAGCTGAGAGGTTAAGATATAATAGAATCAGCTGCATAGTGTCATATAATGAGTATCATTATATGACACTCATATAATGTGTCATATAATGATATGACACATTATCTGAGTATCATTAGGAAGACTCAGGTCAGTTGGGTCATAAGGGTCAGTTGGGTTTGATCCTAACTGTAGTCAAACTATACATATCAAATATACATGCAAAAGTTGGGCATCCCATCATGAAGGATATCTGTCCAAACTTTGATACACATGTATGGATTAAATGGCTGCTTCCTTTGTGTGTTCCTCATTGTATTCTCATTCCTTACAGCATATACAGCATAGAATAAATAATAGTAAATGTGTGACATGTTGACTGTATGTAATGTTTCCTTTTGGAATAATTCTTGCACTGTATACAGAAGTCTTTAGTGTCTAAGTGTGGATTTTTCCAAGGAGCGGGCCGTTGATATATTTCCTCTTGTTCAGATGGAAAATCGAAGTAGAAGTGGATCATGTTCAAATTCACATATGATCTAGTTTTCAACTATTAGTTTAGATGTCTACAGCCTGGCCTACTTCTAAAACTATTTTAGAGAGCTGTTAAAATAAGCTGCTACCTTTGGTGTCCAAATTATTATGTTGATATTTACTCTAATTTCTGAAAACTGCTTCTCAAATTAAATATATTACATCTTGAGAGTGGAGAAACATAGCAGTAATGCTGCAGCTGCATGACCTCCTCTGGTGGCTACACAACCAAAATGTGAAAGCCCAGCTGTGAAGAAACTGAACTTTCTGGTACTGGTTTCATGTCCCCATGCCATCATAATGGTTTGGGCCTCTCAGACACTCATCAGACAGGTTCCCTGTTCTGACAGCATGAGAATGTCTTCAAGTCTTAAAAAGTACACTGTTCCTGGCTTTTCTGTGAGCAATCTCCACTTCTAGTCCAGTGAAAAATGCTGACTGGTAGCAGCTCTTGGGTATCCTCTTGTCTCACTTCAGATAAGCATGAGAGGCAGTGTAGTGGAGGGTGTCTTGGCAGCAGCATGTCAGGTTGAGGTAACTGCCCCATGTTGCAAAGATTATCAGACTGCATTGCTGCTGCAGATTTCTGTAACTGAAAAATCTCCATCTGACCAGCTTTGGGAGCCAGAGGCCAAGCAAGAGTCCCTTACTACACCAAGTAAAAGGACTCTGAACCTAGACAGATGGACAGCTACACTGCTGTGAGGGAAAACTTTGTCCCTGCCCCCTGCTGCTAATGCATGACAAGAGTGCATGGGAAAAAAATTAGGTAGCAGCTCGTTGTTGCAGTCAGTAATCTTATTTACCCCAAGATGAAGCAGATTCTTAGTTAATGAATGGGAGGTTACCAGGATTTTGTTGTATGGTCAAGTTGCTGCATCGTGCTCACAGCTTAAGTTTACCTTCTCTGGTCATAGAAGTGCTTATGTAGTGGTAACATTTTTATTACAAAGCTTCTGTGTAATTAGTAGATCTACCTTATTTCCTTAAAAAAATGTGTGTGACTGTAAAAGTAACACTTCACAAATATTTCTGTGTGCAGTACAAGTTATTGAACATGTCATCAGTGAGCTTGATAACAGTAGATTGGAAATCCTGTATTCCTTTATTGGAACAAAATGGGATCCAAATCTCATTCAAAGTATGATGCAATTTTATCTTATTATTTTAGATCACACATCTGCTCTGTTCCTCAGTGCTTGTCTTCTACCTGTGGTACTATGCCAGAAACTAATGAATTCTTTGGGATCTTATCTAAGCTGAGGTCAGTAATTCAGAAAAAACTGAGTCACAGGGTATTGTAACTTCCGGCTA
Source organism: Urocynchramus pylzowi (assembly GCA_013397555.1). NCBI lineage: Eukaryota > Metazoa > Chordata > Aves > Passeriformes > Fringillidae > Urocynchramus > Urocynchramus pylzowi. The sequence continues at coordinate 722,568 of VZRH01006479.1, forward strand.
TTGCTGGTTGCTCTAAAAAAGACAGCAAAATTACAAAGAAAGTTCAATAACTTGTTTACAAATATGGAGTAAATTAGTAAATTTAAATTTAGAATTTGAATGACTATCTAAACAGATACTGTGTACTTAAAATGAAGCTTTCATACTCAAAGCTGTCTGTAGCTGCGTTCCCAGTTACCTGCTGATTCAGGTGTAAAGAACAGTGTGCTGCACAGGAAGGGATTTGTGTGTGTGACCTGCCGTGCGGTGAAGCGAACTTCTCTATGGCAAAAAGGGGCATACAGTTCTTGTTTCTCAAAGAAAACTGTATCAGCCTCTTTGCTGGGCCAAATGTCTTCTTACCCCAGTTTCCCCAGTTTATAGGTACCATTGTATCACCTCTGTTTGCTCTTTACTCACCATTTGCTTTGTCCTGAATGAAGCAGGATTCTGTAGCTAAACTGCCATGGCTTATCCCACAGCGTGATTAGAACTGTTAATGCTGTCTTTGCAATTTGGCAAATTGGGAGTAAACTAGGAAAGAAAACTTGTGGTAATGAAGGCAGCATGGATTTTAATTTTTTTAAACTTGGGGGTGCATGATGGGTAATTTCAAGATCTGCTCATGAAATACCATGTTCTGATGAAACTTCTGTACAAGACGGAGACTGGTCTCGCATTTTTATAATGGTAACAATTGTTTTTATTGCAGACTGAAGTAAATTCTCAGATTCCTAATGGCTCTCTATTAGAGAGTTGCAAACTTCACATGGCTTAGTAGATGTTCTTTATCAGTTTCCACATCTTGCCTATAAATGAGAAAATGCAAGAGTCAGGTTTTGTTTATGGTTGTTTATTTTTCAGGTCCATATATTTTCAGTCATCTGCCAGATGTGAGTTAAAATTTCTGCAAGATGTTCTCCCCACTAATGGTAGGAAATAGGTCCTTTTGGAAAGCCAGGTGGTCTTTAAGAGCACTTTGATGGAGTGAGGTTGACTGGACTGGCACTCATCACACCCTATTACAGTAGATGCTGATGATTGAGCACTGTGGCTTTGCCCCAAAAAGACAGGGGCAGTTTTCATAGATCCAGGGATGTGAAAGCAAATGCCGAGGACCTTTTGTTAGATGGTATCTCATTGTGTCATACTCACAAGTTATACTCACCAGATTGTTAACTCTTTTAAATATTTCTGAAGCTATTTTGTGACATTATATGAGGAAGACTTTCTTGCATCTCAAGTCGCAGATAAATCCATTGCCACCAAAACAGTAATTGCAAAGGTCACTGAATAGTCTGAGTGGAGATGTATTCTACCGGCTGCATTCAGGCTGCCTAGTTAAAGAGCAATAACTGGTTAACTGTAGACATGGCAACAGCAACTCTGAAGATATTTGTCAAGGTTTATTATAGCTTGTGATTTACTTTTCTTCAGTTTCCCACTCCCACCATGCTCTGCTCCAGTTTAGACCACATTTGGGATGAAATGCATACATTTCCATGTTGGTGCTTGGGTAGCAGATAACAGATGTGCAATTCAATTTTTTTCTTCCTGTCTCACCAGTTTCTCCACCTTGGCCATTTTATTGGAACCTCTTTTAAGGATAATCTTTTCTGGTTGAAGATAAATTGTTAGACATTAAGAGCTTTAAAACCAGTTCATATACCCTTCATGTTTTCTAAAACAGCTGTTTCTGAAGCCTTATGGGAAGGAAGGATGGTTGGTGACTATAGTTGACTTAGTGTAAATAGTTTGAGTGGTGGCAGTATCCAGTATCACTCAGGGTTACTCTACTAGGTCAGCCTCACCCTATTTCTTGTGAACCAGTAAGTCTCACCAACTTGGTCTTAGACAAGACTGGTGTTGATTCAAGGTGCATCTGATTCTTCTTTTGCCAGCTGTTCTCCTTTTATCTCTTGAGCTTTCCTTCTATTTTGGGTTGCCAAATGTATCAGACATAGGTGAGATCACTTTTACTCATCCACAAACTTGGTTCCTTAAACAAATAGACCCTCCTGCTGACTGGTGTCTGAGCTGCCCTTCTAATATCCTGATTTGAACCTCATACAAGTGATGGAATTCACAGAAGGAATTATCCATTCTTTAGCGATAGAGAGATTCTCATCTGTTAAACTTTGTGGTGCAATAAATCTTTGCCAAGACGTGGTAGATGTGATTCTAAGAACACATCGCTTTTCAAGACACATGGCTTTACTCTTCAGAGTACACCAGTGTGTTGAGCTTGAGGAAAGGTCGAGTATAAAGTGTTCCCATAGGTTCATCCTTTTTGAGCAATGTGATGTGCACATTTACAGTACTGGTGTGCATATTAACTGCAGACATCAGTCATTTGAAACTCATAATGAGAAAATAATAAACTTGCAGGTCTTTGGATGGGTTTTCCTGACTTCATGACATCTCCCTAAATAGTTTTCATTAAATGCTGTTTTGCCTTGAATTTTGAGATAGAACTGATTCAAACTCAAAAAAGGATGTCAAGTTTTGAGAGAAAAAGCAAAGCTGAGAAACCTTTCCATTTTCTGATGCAGAAGGGATAGCATATTATAACTGATATCTGGATTAGGAAAGTTTAAATACAAATATTTAAGGGGATGTCATGTTTCGTTAAAAATGTTGGAAAGCAGCAATCTGCCTTGGGACTATGACTGAATGAATATTGTCATTGCAAGTTCTTGTCTTCTCAGGGGATCACACATCCTTGATTACTACAGTTTTGTGTATATCAGCCTATCAGCACTATAAATATAAATGTTCTGATGCAGGCTTGCTCTGCTACCAAAAGATGTAGCTGAAGAATTTAAGAAAAGTCTATCCACCCTGATAATTATAAAATTACCAGTGCTTTGTTATTTTGATTTAAAGGAAGTAAGATGTGCTTGTTCTGTTACATTTTGAGAAAACTGATGACTAATTGACTGCTTGAGACTTTGTTGTTGTTGTAAATTTGTGAACAGATTTGTTTATCAAAACAGCATGCATGACATTTTAATGGTGATGTTGATGAAGTAGTGCTCCTGTCACTAGGAATACTGGACTCTTTTCCAAAATTTTTATGGTTCTGTGAACCACTAAGATGATTAGGAGGAGGCCTTCTCTTTCAATAAAACTTGGATGCATAAGTTGTGTGTAAACACAAAGAGTGAGAATGGCAGGAAGAGTGAGAGTGGTGTGGATTCTCAGCTGTAGACTCTCAGCTTAGGACATGTTAGCCAGTTTGGAGGGTCTCCCTGCTTCATTTCTTCCTGAATTCTCCCTACTTTCACCCCTTCAAGGCTTTCAGAGGGCGCTAAGAGCGATACACTGGAGTGGGGAAACAAACCCTGAAGTGGGACTGACCAGAGAAGGGTTTGCAGTGTTGCTCTTCACCGGGTGTTCTTGAGGAATTCCTGCATTCTTTGCATTTTGTCTTTTAATCCTCGTGGTGGCAGCACACACCAAGAGAAAGGGAGCCAGCCGAGTGCTGCTGACCTGGGGTTTAATTACAGCTAAAATGAGCGTGCTCGTACTTACACTTTTAGCTTTTGTTTCCAGTGACCCTCTCAAAAACAGAGGGTCAAAACTTCATCATCTGCGACGTCAGTTTTTATGAACTTCTGAGAGACATTTATTTGGGAGGAATATTTCCTCGTCTCCTCTCCATCCCCACACCAGCAGGTAAAAGCAGCATTTGTGAAGATCGTGAACTGCTGAGAAAACTTACATGGCAGGGTTGAAGTTTCAGCTGTCCAAAATGTTATCCAAAGACTATTGCAGTTTTTGAATAGTGAGGGTTTTTGTTAACCCCAGCACTAGTGCCAGGACTCTTGTTCAAGGCATACCTTGCTGTAGTCTTTCCTAAATTTGCACACAAAGTCAGGGTCTGTCTGATGGATTCCAGTTGGAAACAGAAAGACAGTGTCAGGCATCCACTGAAACCTATCAACACAAGGCAAAGAAAGAAATACCAAATGTTAGTAATGAGGTACTGGTAACCAAATAACTGAAAAGTCACTAATACATTGGAAAGTTGGCTGCAAATTTGACACTGTGCTAATTAAAGAAGGAAGGTAGACAGAACTAACTTCTGGTATCTGAAACAGCCTTTTCCAAAATAGCATCACAGGCAAATATTTTACTGTAGACTGACTTGATAATGTGCGTGAATAGTTATTTCAGGGTAGAAGTGTTGGTTTGTAAACCAGCACAGGGATGGTGTCATCTGTCATCATGATTCATGTCATCTGCCTGACCTCAGAATAACACATCAATTTCTTGAGATCTTTTTTTACCTGGCCAAAAGTGTCAGGTATTTGTTCATCTTCAGTGTTTCCTTGCTGTACTGTGAAGCTCTCATCATATATATCAGTCTTCTGGAACTGAAGCCAGTATTACTGAAATTCATAAAATACCTAGAAGAAGGAAATAAGATAGGAAAACAAACAGCAGTTTTTATCGAAAACAGGTAAATGTAGTCTGTACACACTTTTTGCAGGACTACTTCTGGTATCTGACCTGAAATGGTTTAATTTTAGGATACTTTAGGTTTTCCTTACTCAGGTAAGGATGAAAATATGTTACTGTATTCCAGTTAGAAGATTCAAGAAATGGAAAATGGGTAATAAATATTTAAGTGAGGGCATTTTCAGTATCTCAGAAGTGGGCTAAAAGGCCAATTTAATGGCTCTACCTTCCTGAGCTGTTTAGGATGTAATGAATTTTAAAATAAATTCAAATTGAAGGGATAGACCATTGTGCCTATAGACATCTGCTTCTTTACCTTTGCATCTTTATTTTAGTTATTTGAAGTCTTTTTTCAAATAAATTTGAGAGCTCAAGGCAGAAGTCTCTGCAAAAGTAGTTATAGGACTAGAATAAATTGTTACTGTATGCTAATCAAGAAGATTTTTTGCTTCTTATTCCATGAAGGGCATTAGAATATTACCAGGAAGAAGAACTATATGTTCTCTGTATTCATATTGGTCTTGCATGCATATTGGAGATGCATCAAGCCCAACACAATTGAAACAGGAGCATACTTTCTAATACGAGAATTTCTATATATGAGCCTAAGCTGCATCCAGAAGAGGGCAAGCTCATGTGTGCAGCTTTTCATTTTCAGTCATGCAAGTTTAAGAGCTACACCAGAAATTACCCAGAAAATCAAAGTGTTAGATCTTAAAACTACAGTGTTACTCAACAACTGGCAGATCACCTTACCTTTTTCATAATACTTATTTTTCCTTCTTGCCACTGTCTCATTCAAGGAAATTTTTGAAGCTCAAGAGCCCTGTTTTATGTTGTTAAATGTGGTAGATTTATGAACTTCCATTACCCAAATCACTTCTGTATTGAAAGTGTTAATGATGGGATTGCCCTTTCATGTAAATATAAATATAATACAGTCTACTGACCTTCACTGCTGAAAAAGCACTATTTAATGCAGTGTGGTTATGGAACAGAGTACAAATAAAGTACTCTTTCTTTCTTGGTCACTGAGATGGATATTCTTTTCCTTTGTTCATCCTGTTAATTACACAGTGTAAAGCAACTTTGTGGGAAGAGAACTTACATTAGACCAATCGGGATAGTTGGAAGTGGGCAAACTGTTGTGTACATAAGGATTTGTGTGTTTTTATGGTCAGAACATTGCTTTTATTCTACAGCCCAATGTATTGCAAAAGCTGAACCACCTTTGAAGGAATGCAATGTGGTTGGTTCTTCTGTATGATCAGAAAAGGGGGAATGACTTGATACTGGGATTTTTTTTCTTTGAGCATGTTGTTTGGTTTGCTTTTTTTGCTGAGAGTTTTGAAAAACCTTTGAAGAACCCTACAGGGTTCTACCTGCAGGGCAACCTAAGACTGCATTCAAAAACAGATATGGTAATAGAAAATGCCCTGTCCAAGGACAGTCTGACATGCAGTGTCCTAGACTGAAAATTCAGAGGGATAATTACAAGATGTAGGAGGTCAGAAAAGTAATTTGTAACATGAATTTTGGGAGAATTGATTTCTCTGCGAAGCACCTTGGTACATACACTGGGTTACTTGTTTTGTAGAAGGGGCTGCTGCTTTGTACTTGTGAGGGGGGAAAGGGAATCGTGGACACTTGTGGATGCAGTAAAACTAGGCCAGCAGTTGGTGCATTTATCAAATAGTTTTAATGAATGTTTGGTGTTGAATGCAAAATTGAAAGGTGCAGAAAATAAGACAATTGCTGCAGTCACTTGTGTCTGTTTAGTCTTTGGAATGTGTATGGTTTCTGTAGATGGGACATTGTACTTCAGCCTTTTGTATGAAATTACATGCTTTCTTTTACTAGCATCAAAACGTGACTTTATTGACCTTTGATGCTTTTATTTTTGGACTGTGCAACATATGCAACCTCTAATTGTTGAACAGCACTGATTCATAGTATTTGTAACATGGATCAGATAAGAAACAATTGCCAAGTACAGTAGGTATATGCTACACAAAGAGTAATTGCTTAAGAAACAGGCTGGTTGCTTCATCTGTTACGTATTTTGCATTTAAAACTTTGTGGTTTTCAAACCACAATGTTTCAGTGGTATTGGCAACATTCAAAGACTGATATTGCTTATGGGTGGAGTCAAAAAGATTTCTGTACAGAACATTTGCAGCTGAGTCTGGCATGATTCACTTTCCAGACTAAGTAAGCAAATCCATTTTAATTGGTGTATAAGGTTATGTCTTTCATCGCTTACAGAATGTTACCAAAGAGTTAAGGGCAAATACAGTGATTTCCCACTTTGTTACTGTACAATAAAGTGAATATGGGCACTTTTTACTTTATGAGGTCTTGCTGTGCCCAAAAATAAGTTTTTGAACATATTTTCCTTTCTTGTATGGTGTTGCATGCTGAGGAAATTTTTTCAGCTGTTGAGAGCTTTGGGGAATAAGGGTCTAAACTACATCCTTCTGCAGCATGTCTGTCACTAAGTCGAAAATGCTTTTATATACAGCCATTTGACAGCATCTGTTAAGATCTCCATCACTTTCTTAGGCTATTCCTTTGGAGAGGATGAGTTGGAGTAAGTAAACAAAGACTTTGGGTCTATTTTGAGATCTCTTTATAAACATATGGTATTCTGTGTCTTTAAGATTCTTTTAGGCATGAGTCAGGATTTTAGTGTAAGAAGTGAAAATATTTTTATTAGGTGGGAGTGGTCTTGATTTGGAGTTGGAGTATTCTTTTGCCTATGGTACTGATAAATTCAGTTTTTATGTCTGTAAAAGATGTATATGTGGAAGTGTATTGGATATAATAAACTAATTTCTGTTTAATGATGGGATTATATTTTTGTTTAAAAAATGTAATGAAATCCTTAAAGGGCCATCTAAAGCTGCATCGTTTTTGAAGGACAAAAAAAATACTGACTAACATTAAGAAATCTGGTTTAGGTTATCTGTGTCACAGTCACTGAGCTCACGTCCTTTCCCCTTCCTTTTGTTAATCATTCCCTCATGAACTCCAGTCATCCATTTGGTTCCAGGAGGGATCGGTCAGTTCTCCCTGAGTTAAAATGCGGGATCTATAAACTGCAACTCTTAACGTCTGTCTTGTGTCCAGATTTTGAGACTATGTTCCTTGTAGAAGAAAGAGGATTCCTAACCCCTGACTGAAGAGTCTTTGTAAGGCACAGCATTGTCTGTTACAAAGAAAAAAAAATCCTGGAGAATGTCTTTTTAAAACCGTGAACATACCTACAAGTCTGCTTGTCTGTCTCTCTTCTGCTTCCCCTTGCAGCCCTCTTCTTCTGTGATAAATCTGTTGGGGTTTTTCACAATCAGCACACATCATCCTGTTTTTTTGTTTTTGTTATTTTTTAATTTCAGTTTTCCTGCAGAGGAACTTCTCAGCTCCAGAATCTGCTTTCGAATATTTTTTTGGAAGAGTGCCTTTTGCAAATCCACATTGCCCTTTGCTGGAAGTAGAGCAAGGGTTTACTGAGCTCTACAGCTTCCTTGGCACTCCTTCGGCTGTGTTTCAATATTTGTGTTTAGTAAACCATTTTGGTAGTCTTGTGAGCAGGCTAGAGCATTAGAGCATAAGAGGCTGTAAGAATTAGCTACGCTGGATGATTTGAGTAATCCATCAAAATTTACAGAACCTTTACCTTGTAGGGGATTATATGCAGTGTTCCTGAAAATGTTGTGGTTTTGTGTTTTTCATTATGACAGTACTAAAGCAGTCAGTCTGGTTGTATTTCTCATTAATGTTGAGTCATACATTTTAATAATAGCTGTATGTTTAGAATTTCCTAGGATTTTATGCTTTCTAAAGTAAGAGTGAGGTAGGCGAATTAATCTTTAATTTGATTATGTGGCTATAGACCTCAGATAAATTTGTTAGATAAACTGTGCGTATTACGAGAGTGCTGTATTTGTCTTATGTAATCATGAAGTTGCTATTAGTGCTTGTTACAAAAAAGGTATTTTTAAGGACTTGATGTCTGTAGAATGAACATTCAAATAAATAGATGAAAAACACTGCAGGTGCGGTTCAGCAAAATGTAAAAGTCGATGAAGAAATGGTACCATTTTAATTTTTCTAGGTAAATTTTTCACAAAATGCCTTCCTTTTTTTCCCCTTTTTTATGACACCTCCACTTTCTTCCCTTCTCCCCAATATTATAACACATGCATTTCAACTTTTTTTGGATCCTTATAATTTGTGAACACTTGCACTATTCACACTTCCCACACTTGTCAATCTTCAGTAAAAACGCCTTCATAAGGTAGATATTATACAATTTAAAACATAAAATCCTCTTTACAATTATTTGTTATAGCTGTCTTCAGCTTCACTGGGGTAGCAGCAGTGAAATAGTTCCCACTTACTGATTTTTCATCATGCAGCTCTAGCTGTATCCTCAAGTCCATATTTAGCATGGGTGGCTGGGACTAGGGGAAGTGGGGAAAAGGAAGATGTCCAAAGAGCATCTGGGGTTGTAGGAGGCAGCAGTGCTTCTTCATTTGGTTGAGGGCGTGCTTCTTTTTTTGGTCTTGGAAAGACACAAAATTCACAGTAAATAAAACGATAGTAGAGGAGTGATGAGAGCCGCGTAGGTAATATTAAAACCAGAAAAAGCTAGTCTTGCCTTTTTCACAGGATATTGCTACGTGCTTTGTTCCTGTTTCTTCACATAATGAAAAGGAGGTGAACTGTAAGCAGAAAAGTCTCTTCTGCCTAAAAATGATATTTTAAAAATCCTGGTTGGCAATCCTTGAATTCATTGCAGTTGAGAGAAAATCATCTTCACTGGTATTGGTAAAGTGAGCTCTTTTTTCTACTGCAGCCTGGGCCTTTTCTTGTGCTCACTGGAAATGTGACACTCATTGTAATGACTAAGTGAACTAATCTCTTTAAGCAACCAGTCAGATGAAATCCTGACTACTTAGGACCCTTGGGAGAATAGCATGTGCTGAAGCCTGTTTGTGACGGTGCAAAAAGGTGCAGTATATATGCTTTTCTTCATTAACACCCATGCCAGTGAATGCAGGTGGTGTCACCCAGCTTCTCCCTCCTGTCACATGCAGCTGAGCAGCGTGTTTTTTAGCAACAAGGGTAGCGCTCTAACCAACACTGAGGGAATTCAGACTGTGGATCAGTTTTCCCTTCCAGCCTAAATGACAGACAAATGTACTTTCCTGAAATCTTAGCAGTGTCTTATCATAGCTGTAGGGTGTTGTTCTTTTTTTTCTTTTTCTTTTTTTTTTGTGTGTGTGTGTGTGTGTACACCCCCTTCTTTTAAGTACACTCCCATACCATTTTACTTCACTTTCTCCACTATTACAGCCCACCTCAGGTTTATAAAAAGAGATTTCCAGAACCAGGTTTTCTGTCTCGAGGATCTTCTGGCATTCACTGCTGCAAGAGAAGTGGCGTGATTGATTCTTAGGGAGCTTAAAGACAGTTTTGGAGCTGAAGGGGAAGTAGGTCTGTTGCAATAATAGCTTAAATACTGCATGAAGGCCCTGAAATTGTTTTATGTTCCTGAGAGCTCGGCACCAGTGATGCAAAACTGAAGGCTTAAGGATTGCAACAGTCTTGGATGGAATGGTGCATATGAGTAGGTAGTAAGAGGATTTTTAAAAGGTCATGGGAGACCCAAGGCAGTCCATCAAACAGCAGTGACTAACAACTGCTGAGAGCCCCTCTGTGAAACTCCTGCCTTAGATGGCTTTTCTTAACTGCTCTGCCTTCTACCCCCAGTTCCCTGAGACAGCTCAAGATGGGCTGTTAACAATGAAGTTATACCCATGCTTTGATAATTAATAACTCTTGTATGCAAGTGTCTGGGGTGTGGGGGTAACAACCAAAAATGGCAGTAGGCCATCTGTATCAGGATTTCATAACTGGTTTTTTTGTGAGGTGCTCCACTCTGTGGAGGGCTGGCCATCCAAACCACCCTTTAAGAAAGGCACTGGCCTGTGGTGAGCCATGTACCAGCTGCAAAGGGGCTTACATTGCGCTACGTGACGTGCGCCGTGATTTGGGAGCGCTGGTCTGTGAATAAGCTTTAATGTTTCACTGAAAAAAATACTTTCTGACCACCTGAGAATGCTCAGTTCTGCCACAAATTAGTGTTGTAACTGTGCATTTGCACAGTATGTGAAACTGGGGTGGTATCCTTCCATGAATTCCATGAGAAGGATATTATTGGTACTTTTACTGACTTTGAGTTTTGCAAATAAATGTAGGAGCCATGTTCATTTAGCAGCATGATGGTACATTTTCTGTTTATGAAGGACTCTTCTCAGGTACCAGTCCTTTATAACATTTTGAGAAAGTGGCTGAAAATGTCTCATGGAAGTAGTATGAAAATTAGTATTATTAAAGCTAGGGTTTGGTTTTTTGGGAAATGGTGTGTGTTTGCAGGCCCTGCATAAATATGTGATGTGTCAAGTGCTGTGGTTTTGTCGGTTTTTAAAAAAGTGTGGTATCAGTTGCAGCTAATACTCTTGTTCAGTAGGAAATTATCTTTGGTACACATTTCTACTCTGACAGGTTCATCTTCATAGTGTTACAGAATGTCACTTAGAAAAGCAATAATTTATAAAAAGACTGAATAATTACAAACCTTATGGTCATATTTTGCAAAGGAGAAGTTGCTAATAGTCCTCCAAGTTAATAGCTGGGGTTAATGTGTATTTTTTAATGGGACAGATTTATTTTCATGAGAGCCAAAGTTCTTTATTGCTTAGACTGTGAATTCCATGAGGGAATAGTAAGGAGTTAAGAAGGAAACATGATGAAATGTTTGGTCTTTGCATCCAAAAGAGGATTTAAGTCATGAACTCCTGACCTTGTGATCCTCAATTACTTATCCTGGGTGAGGGAAATCTGTTCTACTTTAATGTTTTTATTAAAGTGACTTGGAATGAATGCAAGCATTCTTTTCTCTCAGAACGTTTAAAGAAAATAACTCTGGATTAAAAAATACTAGCTCTTTTAATTTTTAGTCCAAGTTTTTTTTGCATAGCCAGTTTCTAACCAAAAAAAGAGTTTTTAGAGAGGATTGGTTGTTGTTTTACAGGGCACACTGAACCTTGACAGTGGTACACTGAGAGCTGATGGCCAAGTATATTAGAATGTTACCTAATAAATAATATATTTACGTCACTGTTATGACTTGGCTTCTATGAATAGCACTGTAAAGGCTCAGTGCAAAGGTTAGCCAGTAGTTGCATTAGCCTATCTTCTGCAGGTATTGCAAACCATCCAAACACACCACCAATTTTTACCAGATTTCCTATGAAAAGTAGGTCTTGCCTTTATTTCTAATGTACCTTCTCTTTTACCAAAAAACAGAGAAAAATCAGACCCATGTTTTATTTTCCTAAGTGTCCTTCTGCTAACCATTTTTGAACATCAGGGCTGTTTCCATGTGCTTTGCCATGTTTGTCTTTATTATTTGAAACACGGGAATTTTCTGTGAGGTGTAGGAAAAGCAGTGCAGATATGTTTATGCAACTGCAAATTAGTCCCCACTATAGAGAACGTCTTTGTAGGTCTCAGGGTTCAGAGCTTCTTTAGTAACATGTGAACTCACATGAGGATGGAAGAAGGCAAATGGAAATGAGTGCTAGAGCAATACATGTTAGTATCACTGAAAATTAACTCCTGACCTAGCAAAGCACCCAACTTTTAAATATTGTATTTCAAATGATAAATCACGCTGTTGTAAAAGCCTAATATATTTTTTGGTGTGCTGTAGTTCAAGGTCTGCTTTAAGTTAAAGTTACTTAACTTGTCATTCTGAATGCTTGTGTAATATTTCATTAAGTGTTTAGAATTCACAAAGCATTGCTTGCATTTGCTCTACAGAGCTGTGGAAATCTCTGCAGGAAAATAAGTGAAGAGAGAAGAGGAAATAAAATTGTCAGATCCTGGAATCTGACCTGATGTGACCAATTGGTAGTTCCATCGATTAGGTTGCAGACAAGGTTTGCAAGGCAGACTATTGAGTTTTTGCTGTGGACTGGGAATCTCATATTTTTGTGTCTAAGATAGCAAAGAATTCTTGTGTTTGGATTCTTTGTTTCATAATATTAATGCAGTAGATCTGCATGTCTTTTAGCAAATATCACTGGTCTGAAAGCTACTTTTGTCAAATGTTGGAAATGTGTTTTAACAATTCCCAAAGACTGCTTTGGAAGAAGTTTATATAGGCTGTCATAACTCACATGTCAGTTAACAACTTAACGTCCTTGAAGTCTTTCTTTAATAATTTTTGCATTAAAAACTTAACTTTCATGAACAGAAATAAGTACAATTGTTCTCATCTAAAAAGTCAAGTGAACATAATCATGAGAAACGACTCCCTGAGAGGCAGCACATCTCTAACAGAAGAGTGCCAGTGTGCTGCTCTGAATACTCAGGGCAGTGATAAACTCTTCCTAACTCATTTTCCCATTCATAAATTGAAGTTAATGACATTTTCTCACTTTATTTTTAAAGGAAAATGCTAGGTCATTCATAACTGTTAATATTGTGAGCACAGAACTAGTGCTCACTTAAAACACATGAGGACTGTTCTTCACTTGTTCCTGGATGATGCCTGCAAGGACACTTGGTTTTATGCATTGGCATAAGCAGCCTGTGGCCTGCAGGCCGACTGCTGAATCCACTCTTGGCTGCCCTTTGAATAGGAAGCTCCTTACAAGCTCTCTGTATTGATCTAATTCTGGCAGTCTGATCCTCAGGCATCTTTTGTGGGGGATCTTTGGCAGGGGCCAGGGCTAACTTGGTTAGGACAAGCTCCTGTGTGACTTTGCACACCAGGGTTTGCACAGATTTCCCAGGTGGAAGGTGGTGAACATGTGCAGTAATCCTACTTACACAGTGAGGAAAGGTGGAACATGGCCTGCATGACTGGAAGGCAGGGATATGGTGCTAGGAACCATTTTAACAGTGCTTTGAAGACTGATTAGTAGTTCTCAGGCTTCTTAGAGCACTTGCCCCCACCATGTATGTGGATTTCACAAATACCAATAAACTGATGTGCATAGCAGCTAACTGAGAGGAGATTTTAGTAGCATAGGCACCTGGAAACTGAATCTCATTGACTGTAGCAACTGTTTGTTAAACTGTTGTATGGGTTGAGTTGTTTGGGGGTTTTTCGAGGTGGGTTACATTTATCTAGTTTAGGGCTCCTAAGACTTTCCATGCTTTCTGGTAAGCACTTTGAATTACATGTTGAATTTTATGTATTGAGCTCATGATATCTATATATAAGTGGCATGGCTGCCAAGTCCAGCATCTGGGACACAAAGCAAACAAACAAAAAACCAACCAACCAAAAAAACCAGAAAAATCCCCACACCCCAAAAAAGTTGAGATGAAGGCTTGATTGAAAATAATTGCTTAAATTCACACTGAAATCCTGTGAAATTAAAAGAGAGAGTATTTTTCATGTTCTGTTTTGTTTTGAAGAAGTGTTCAATTGTTTTAATGACTTTTGCAGTTCATAAACTCATTCACGACAGCTTTGTAAAAGAGTAGTCAAGAGCCCTAAAACAAGTATTCTTTACAGCATAACACTTGTACATTCCCAGAGGAAGTCAGTTTTGTGCTTAGCATGAGGAAGGAATCCTGATGGGAAAAATAGGACATTGTCATTTAATTGGACATTGCATCATAAAACAGATTCATCAGGGAGAATGGTGTGGAGGGAATTAAGAGTCACACAGGTATTCTTAGTTTAGAAGAGTCTATATCTTACTAGTTTTTGTATTTGTATTAAAATAAACTTATGAGACATGCTAGATCCTACATCACCTTGACATGAGCCACCAGAATGGTTCTTGATATATAGCACAGTCATGTCAGTGTGACCAAAATGCTTTCTGTTTCCACTCCTCTATCCTCCTCCTGCACTGTGGTGTCTGTGACTGCCACAAATAAATTCCATTTCCCAGGACGTCTCTGAGCTGATGTTCACTGCTTAACAAGATGCTTTTCAGTTTCAGGTCCATAGTTTATCAGATTCAGTTCCACTCACTTTTCCATTAGTCTCTCCTTCTAGAAATAGCCTGTCTTTTTCTTTGACCAAGTTCTGGCTGACATCACTCCTGCCCAATCTGTCCTCCACAGTTACCACTTCTAGGTTTTCTCTACCTTTTTCAACTAATTTGCATTCCCAGTTTTTTTTTCTTTTAGCAGCCCCTGTTCTGCTTTTTGATGATACCACTTCTAAGTCCACAACATTTGAGCCTTGCACAGAAGACATGGGGAGCATATGTTTTTTCCAGACTTTCCTGGTCCCAGATCAACTGCAGTTTTGGGAATACAGAATTTCTCATGTGTTGAAGCATTCCACTTAGGGAAAGCAAATATGTACCAAGCAGGTGCAACATTCTTCTCCTTCTTGACACCACTTCAAAAAGGAAAGGCTTGGAAAATTGACTGATTTGGGCAGATTTTCACATGGATAGTAGATGGGTCCCATTATCCTAAAGTTTACATTGCCCGGCAGACTTCCAGATCTTGACTTAAAGCATAAGGATGCTCAGACTTGATTATGTTGTGTCATCAGAGTATGTTAAACCAGGCAAAGCAAACTGTTTTCTCTGTGTTCATAGAAATTACCTGTTTTGGCTAAATTTTCCAAAAGGTTCAGTCTGACATGACTCTCAGCATAGAACACTTCTGCACAGGAGCTGACATTTGGTGAAGTCACAAGCAATTGATAGTGGGATCTTCTAATAGAAATTGTTGGGCAATCTTATTAATAGGCAAGCTTGGAAGCATTGCTGCTGATCCATCTCGAGAGCTCCTTAATTTGAGGTGCCCTAGGTGTTTTCTACCCCAATATGTATATTCTCTACAAAACTTAGGTTGCTAGTGATTGATGGCATTCACTGAACTCCACAGTTACATTGCTTATGCAGCAGCATGGATTTGTAATGCAGTTGTCTGTGTTTTAAAGCCTCAGCATTGGTAAGGTTTTATTTTCAGACCAAGGACCGCAAAAAGTTTAGGAGCTACTTCTAAATGTCTGCTGTTAGGCAGTTCACTGCAATTTCCAAATTGTTTTTTGTAGCTTGGTGATGAATATGGTTCATGCAGTACTGTTAGGAAGTCTGGATTCAAAAGGAGACACTATTTGGGTTGAGATGTCAGCTGTAACTTATCAATAATGATGACAGCCTGCATATCCCCCTTAGTCTAGGAACCACAGTCTGAACTGTTTTAAGCCAGGACACAACTTCCTGTCTGCAGGGCAATTTAGTCTTGGAAAATTTCAGGTGTTTGTCAGTATTTAAAACTATTATCTTCATAATAAACTTGAACCTGAGCTTAGATCCATCAAAGTAAAAGAAAGATCAGGTTTGTTGTTGGAGCAGTGCAGATTAGGCTTATGATGATGGGCTTTCTTGATTAATTGTTGAAAAGTTCCATTTGCTTGACATATTCCATACACTATTATGAAATTCAGAGTATGCTCTGCAAAGACATTTGAATTGCCATGGGTGGACTTAGAGTAAAATAAGATGTCCCTTAAAATAATAAAAAGACAAGGTTAGAGAAGATCTTTCAGATGGACCTCCCTGATAAAGAGCTTCATATAAGCTCTAGCTGACAAACATTTTTCTAGCTTGTTCTTGATAATCCTCCAGTTGCTGATCTTCTAAATTAACCTGCTGCAGTGCTTATGTGATTCTTGTAAGTAAGCCTTTTCTCGGTATCAAGCTGAAGTCTCTCATGCTACAAATTAAGATAAATATTTCCTGCTCTCTCTGACTGAACTGATCAGTATCTTCTTTGCAATAGCCTCCTTCATTTTAAAAAGTATTTTGTATTTGTTTCAGGTCAATCTCTTCTATATTAAACACAGTTTGTTTAGTCTTTCTTTAGAGGTAAGGTTCTTTGTACATACTGCAGTTTTTGGACACTGTTCTCCAGAATTAATTTGAGAAAGTCAAGTTCAAACATGAACATCAGCTCATGTTAGTAATTCCTGTAAAGTGTATTAAAGAGCTATATCCTCTACCTACTACTGGAATATCCTTCTTTCTGTTAAAAATCTTTATTTAACAATCAGGATTAAACTTTGGGCCCTATCCCACCTGTTACTACACAACCACTCCAGTATAACCTAGATTATCCAAATGCTATGTAAATCAAGGTTTGACCTCTTGGCTCTTTTGACTCTTAATTTTTGACTGGCAGGTTAGAGAAATTGTAAGTGGGCTGATCAAAGTAAGTGCAGAATAGAAACTGAAAGCTTCTTACCCACCTGAACAGTGTTGATTGGGACAGCAGTCTAGGTCACAGTGAGCTTGAATTACTATATATTATCAAGCTTGCACAAAACCCTTAATGATGGATTAGGAAATTGCTAGGAGGAAAAAGCCCCATGTCTGTGATATGAATCCTTATCTGTGTTGATATATTCAGTGAGTTTTGAAAGATAGCAAGACTGTTCATTTGTTTACTCTATAGTCCTTACCTCTATCTGACATTAGATCAGTTTTAGTATTCTTGACTGTGGACTGTGGTATTGCAGGGAACTTCTCTTTCCTTTTTTTTAATTACACTTAGTGCATAATTGGAGTTCAGGCATGTAATTTTGTCTTTTAAGGAAGTTTTCATGATTATGCAGAAGATTTGGTTAGAGACAAAATATAACTGTCTAACATGCTGCTGTTTGTGGTTTCTTGCCTTACTCGAGGTACCCAGCTGGCGTGTGCTGCTTGCAAGTTCATTAACACATTTCCTGCCTTGGCAGGAACCTCAGGCACTGTTGATAGCCTTGACCTTGCTGTTGTTCCTGGAAGAACTTAAAGTTAGGACTCTTGCTCTTTTCTGACATGCTCTCATAGATCAGCATGTCGTGTTTATTGCCTGTGGAGCAGAGCGAGCGCTAGCAGTGTACTCTGGACTCTCCCGAGCTAATTGCCTTGAATGATTGTCTGTGATTACATGAGCTTGTAACGTTGTTCTTGCATTGCAGTCCTCTGCTCCTTTAGGCACCCTGAGATACTGTCTAATCACCCTTCATTAATCATCCCTGCAGGTGGTTTTATCTGATTTCTGTTTTCTTTTAGAGTTACGATTTTTTTTTTCCCTAGGGGCACTTCTTTCTTCATTGACCCTGTGTCCATATCTTGAAAAAATTTTCTTATTCAGAACATTTTTGATATACTATAATTTCATGCCAGTGTGAAGAAAAAAAAATTAACACAAAAAAACACCCAACCTGTAAGAATCTGAAACTTTCAATGTTCCTTTCATGTTCTAACTGGAAATAGTCCACCACATTTTTAAAAAAAGCAAGATTTGAAGTAATTTTCTTTAACTGAGCAGTGACTTCCTTTATGGATGGACTTGTTTCACATAAAAACATTAAGGAGCCTAGCAATAGATGCTGCCTGAAAATTCTTAGGAACTTGGCATTGTTCCCTTCTTATTCATATTCCTTGCAAACCTTTTTGTCTCCAGCTGATGATGCAGAGTGGTGAAATGCCATTCAGCAGACTGAAGTCCAGAGTCTACTTTAGATACCAAAAAAAGACAATGCTATGGTCTACTTTAGACCATAAAAACATAGCATTGCCTCTCTATAGTAGGCCTAGATCTTCATATTCTGAGTATCAGAAATGGTCACGTGTATGTGTTGTAGATTTAGACATTTTATGCAGAAGACTGTGCCTACCCATTGTAGGATCTTTCATTTCCAGCCTTGTATGAATAGACTTTTATTTACACAGCACGTTTTTAGAAGGCATATTTTCAAAAATACTGAATTGCTGTGGAAGGTCTTATTGAGTTTCCAAAAAAAAAAAAAAAANAAAAAAAAAAAAAAAAAAAAATTCCAGAAGTCATTAAACCTGTAGGTCTACATATATGTACTGCTCCAGTCTTACCCACTGTGAGATGGGAGGTGAGTGCTCTTAGTGCTAATACATTGTCCAGAAGTATAATCTTATCTAAATTTTGTGGAGGTTTTTTCATCTCCTGGAATGTCACCCACATTCAGAGTAAATACTGATTCTAAGTTTAAAAAATAACATTAGTATTTGGATTCCTAAGTGTAGTATGAACTGTACTTCCTGGTAAGATGTAATGTATGGGTCTGTAAAAAATACTGTAACACTGCAGTTTTAGGCTGAAATCAATTTTTAAATAAGCTCAAATTCAGAATAGGCTGTTCTTAGCTATACCTTTGAAATTTATTTCAAATTTCAAAAATTTCCAAAAAAAAAATTTCAATAAAGGTTCAGACTGCGTTTACATTGTTGATGTCTGTCTTGAAATGCTTAGCAGACTTTAAAACACTTCTGTCCTTCCTCGCTCTAATTCATTTGGAAGATCATGTAACTTTGGAAGATTTTTTGTTGTTGTTGTTTGCTTTTAATTTGGGGAAAAATGCTAAACATGTTTTTGGTTATTTTTAAAAGAAGCTATAATTATGTCAAAAATATCACAATGAGGAAATACTTTGTATAATGGGTTTCTAATGTATTTAGCATATGGTAAAAATGGAGCCTGAAAAGATTTGTACAAGGACATATTAAATTAGTACAGAAACATGCTAAACTCCTTAAAATGGATAACGAGACTAGAAAGTCTAGGACTAGAAGTCCTTTCTGTGTTTTTCCAAACCATAATGAGTATTTGGTGAAAAACATATTTTACTTGCACAAAAGCACTCTGAAGTGAAATAAGTATGCCAGAACTCCAGAGGATGAGTTCCTCAGCCAGCCTAGTAAGTACAGGCTTCTTGGTCACCATGTAAATTACTTGTTCCTATAACACTTTAAAATTCACAGTGTTAAAACAATCGAAATATCAGGGCATGTATGGTAAAATGTGCAATCATATAATGTTTGGATTATTAGAAAGTAGCAATTTGTCTGCTTTTCTGCCCATTAAAATTACGTTTCAATGGAACAGAGTTATTCTAAGAGTGAATTAAAATTAGGAGTGCATTTAAAGGGTTTCACAGTTTTAGTTTTGAAATACAGAGTTATTATTATACCAAATACTTAAAATCTAAGAAATTAATAATCAAAACCAGATTGATATATAAAGAGAATAATAAATAATGAATAATAAACTGTGTTAGAATAAGGAAACTTAATTCTGCTTTCTAAGAATTTTGAACTTGTGAGGTCAAACAAGTTTAAGCTCTTTTAAAATGCATTATTAAAAGACAAGGCAGTATCCATAATAGCATCACAATCCAGCAAACTTGAAGGAGTTCTAGTATTCAAGACAGACTTAATCTTCAAAGTGTACTCATGTCAAGTTGTACAGATCTTTTAATAATAAAAAAGTAAATGTCTAAAAAAGAAAGAACTTGAATATTAAATGCAGTGAAATTTCTGCTGAAGAACACCACAGGTGACAAGAAAAAGAAATTAGTAAAACACTGCATCAATACCTGTCTCCAGAAAAGCTACTGTAAATGTATTAAATTAGCAGAACCAGTTTTACATAATTAGTGATAAAATCATAGATTAAAGGTGTTCACAGTGCCCAATTTTAGACTCCTGCTATATGATATAACTTTCTCAACCATGAAACAACAGCTTTTACAAAGCAGCTGAAATGGATGCTTCAAAGCAGTAAATGTTTTCAGCAGTGTAAGTTTAATTTTCCTGTGTCACTCTTTCCCATTCTGCAATACTTCAGGAGAAATTTCACTCTTTGTCGCCAAGAGAAGGAACACAGGGAAAATTGCCACATCACTGGGTGCCAGAACAGTCCTGCCAACTGGCCTGAAGTTAGGACCTTTCCTCAGCCAAACTGTGTATATAATTTAATTTCCTGTCTCTATAATCCATAGATGTGTGATCATTTTTCTTACAGTATATTCTCTAACCTGTTCTAAGCAGTGTGCTGTCTGTGTTGCTACACGAGCAGTATCGCCCTCAGTAGTGTCCCGGGGACCAGGCACGGCATCGCAGGCGGACAAGAGGATGCGCCCCCTCTGCTCTGTGCTGCTTCGGCCTCACCGCGAGTGCCCTGAGCAGCGCTGGGTGCCACAGCGGCAGCAGGATGGAGAGCTGTGGGACAACATCCAGAAGAGTGACACAAAGATGATGATGAAGGGCTGTGACAGGAAGTCATGGTCTGTTCAGCCTGGAGAAGAGGAGACTGAGGGGAGACCTCTTTGCAGTCTACAACTTCCTCATGAGGGGAGGAGAAGGGACAGACACTAATCTCTGCTCTGTGGTGACTGGTGACAGGGCCAGAGAAAGGTGCATGAAACTGTGTCAGAGGAAGTATAGGCAGGATGTTTGGAAAAGATTCTTTACCCAGAGGGTGACTGTGGACTGGAACAGGCTCTCTGGTCACAGCACCAAACCTTTTAGAGTTCAAGAAGTGTTTGGACAACGCTCAGGCAAATAGTGTGACTCTTGGGGTGTCCTGTGCAGAGCCAGGATTTGGTGTTCCATGATCCCTCTAGGTCCTTCAGGATGACTGTTGGCTCCGAAAAGAAATTGCTCTTTAACAAATTCTGCTCTCAGTTCTACCCCTGAATGAAACATTATGATGCTGGGGTTTTCTTTCTCACCTGTGTTTTCCCATTGTAGATGTTTTGAACAGATGGCTTCAGTTTTATGAAATGTGTGGCAGCACCTTCCATTAAACTCTGTGAACTAATATTGTTTATATTTGGCAAATTGTTTACTGTGCTACTTTTATCTGTACAAGGCATCGTGTTTCCTTACTTGAGGAAGTTTAGCCTGTGTCCAAAGCTTAAGATGACTTTTTGCATTACTGTCACTTGCATGCATTTTTTCCTAGATTTCACTCGGTGTCTCTTTATGAATCACAGTTGTTTGTGTTAGTGCCTGAAAGTTTCAGATAAGGATCTTAACTTGCGTTATAGGGATGTGCCTAACAAAATTGATGGCTGTACCTGCTTTTATATGTGGATACCATAGCAGAATCCTTTAAATGTTCCCCCCTTCTTTTTTTTTTTTTTTTTTTTAACGTATATTGGGAGATGTTCTTTAGTCATTTTAGACAGAGGGTTGAAATCTGTATGGGCTGGCCTGTTAAGTGTAAACTTTGTCTTCTAAAATTTTTTTATTAGAAACATTTATTAGAAACATTCCATAGTGTGGAATGGGGTTTTTTTTCTTATTTAGAGGTTTACTGAATATGGCTTATAATAATGCACTTTATGTAACTTTCCTACAAAATAAAAATAATGTTTATGAAGGAGAAATTTATCCCATCTTCAAACATGCTCTAATTTTTTCAAATATCTAAGAATAGATTTTGGCAGCTGCTGGTCCTCTGAGGGGATCAGAATCACTTTGGGGGCAGTGTGAAGCCCTGTTTGCTGTAGCAGACATTTTATCTGTCCTCAGCGTGTGTTCTGGAGCTGGATGGTTGGAGAGCAACTGCTTTTTTGGAGATTGCAGGCTTTGCTGTGTAATTATGTCGACATGCCTGGTATTCTTGTTTTTAACTCTTCCCCATGCAGAAATTGCGCCTTTGGGCTAAAGGATGGATGTGGAATTTCCAGACCAAGTTTGCTTAGCTGCTGCTGTCAGCAGCAGCAACTATGCATTTGTGCCTGACTTTGAGAATGTTTTCCTTAGGGACTTCCAAAGTTTTGGAAGCTTGTTCAAGCTATGATACGGTACTCTAAATGAGCTGCCATAAGCTGAAAAATTCCAGGCATTTCTGTGCATGGGTGTGAATCAGCTGTACAGTACAGCTGCAGTAAGACCAGCAGAGGAGGAAAAGCCATGTGCATTTATTTCTGTCCGGGAAATCCCAGACAAGGATAGTAGCCCAGCATACTCATGCAACCTCTCTTTTCCAAAGCAGAAATCGATCCTCCTCGGGATCCCATTCATCTCCCTGATCCGGAATGCCCATGCCAATATTATAGGCCCTGTGCTTTACTACCTCTGGCTTCTCCAAATTTGAACCCTGTTCAAATGTGCTCTGTCACACATGTCAGTCTTACCTTGTGCTCCCTTCTTTCCCACTACAAAAGCAGCTCTCTCCAAAGCAAAACACAATCCTGCACTATTCCTTCCCCTTCCCACTCCCATCCAATTCGTGCCTGCCCAGCACACGCTCTCCTGTGCTGCTCCTCCCTGCCGACGTGCAAACAAGGTCCCGGCGCAATTCCCGCCCTCAGCGGTGGCACAGCCCCGTGCCCTGTAGCGCTGCCCATATCCCAGGACGGAGCCTCCTCCCGTCTGCCGAGTCACGAGTGTGGATCCCCGGCAGGCTGGTTTGGCCTGGCCGGGTGGCTGCAGGCACCTGGGGCTTGGGTCAGCTTCTGAGAGCAGGAAGTTTTGGTTGGCCAAATAGTGATCTTTATCTTGCTGCTCCTGCAGAAGGCTGAGCCCGGGCGGCGCTGCATGGCTCTGTGCCCTTACTGCAGACCGGGACAGGTAGTGCAAGCACAGGGCACCAGGCACTGGGTTGATGGGATCCTAAAATCACATTGTGGTCGATTTTGGTATTTGGCACTAGCTGGGAAAGGACTATGCTAAGCTGTTGTTTTTTCACCTGCTAAATTGCTTAAATTGTAGAAAAATAGGTTTCTTTCTCTTTTTCTTTGTAGAAAGTGGGGAAAGAACTGTGGATTTGCTGTATACGCTCAGTTTTTTATATTCTTGGAATTTTTGTTTCCCTGTGTTTTACAAACAATTTTTGGCAAATACGTATGACAGAACATCACTGTGTCACCATGTCTTGCTCATTGCCTGAAGTGATCCATGAAATGATTCCTGTTCAAGGAAAGAGACTTCTAAAAAAATAATTAAAAATGGACATTTGAAATATACCATGGAAAGGGGTGCCAAGCATTTACCTTGAATTACATTAATTTTGGCAAGTGGGGAAACTCTCAGCAAGCTGATTTGTTGAGGCGTGGGTTTGAAGATTGCCAGGTCTGCTCTAACCGTGACAAGAAGGAAACTTTGCTTCTTCATCTTTAAAAAAAAGTCAAAAAGATAAGAGCTCTCAAATGTTTTCTGCCAATATAATATAATTAAATTAAGCAAACAGTAGCAAAGCAATTTTTACATGGCAAAACTGTTCTTTTGTCTGTCACATTCTCAGAAGTGGTGAGTGGCATTTTTTGCCTTATCTTCTGCCACTTCCCAATATTTTCTTTTCCTATCCCTCAAATAACATTCAGGTCTTTCATTAGCTTCAAATGAAGAGAAGACAGTGAACAAATTTTCTGAAAATAATCTTCAGATGGAGATACACAGCTTGATTGAAATATTTCCAAAAACAAAAAGATCTCATAGATCTTCTCATAGTAAAGATCTATGAGAAAGGTGCTTTTGTTTGTTTGGGTTTTTTTGGTTTTTTTTGTGAAGACTGTAATATCAGACACGTATTCTATATAATTTCTTAAATGAAAAATATATATTTTCACTAAAGAAAATTATTTTCAAAGGTGTTTTAAAGCACCAAGGGTCTTGGATCAAGTCTAGAAAGAGCCCTAAAATAGAGTTCAAACTCCATATTTAAATTTAAAAATACTAAATTGTGTAACTTTTTTTTATAGAAGATATGATACTAGAGCTTAAGTTAAACTTTGCCTTCTTTATTGCAGTGAGAGTTCCCCTTACCTGACAGTGGTCTAACCATGTTAATATATTAAGCCAAATCTAAAAATACTGAGAGGAGAAGGTAGTTTGGTACACCTTATGCTTTATGTGACTTGTTATATTTATTAACTATATATATAGTTTCTAAATAAGTAGAAAAATTTGGAAAGCAAAGCTTAAGCAGACCTAAATTCCTTGGAGATGGCATTCCAGTGAGAAAAAAATACCCTACAAATCTCTGTCCATAAAGGTAAATATTCATGAAATACGCAGAAGTGGAACGTAGTTTACCCCTAGGTCTGCTCTCTCAAGTTTTGTGAGACTCTTTGAGCCCGGATTTTCCATGTTGGCACATAAGTTAGCAGAATTGATGTTCTTGTATGTTTAGGCTTGGTTCCTCTTTGCCTGGGAAGCAGGAGGAGTTATTAATAGCTATTACTACTAAAATGGTTTGTGATTTCAGGCTGTATCAAATGTGTGACTGTCTTCCTGCTGTGCTGCAGGAGGGACCAAAGCATAGGCAGGGCTCAGAATCTCCTGCTGTGGAGGTTGCCAGATGTTTGTTGTTTGCCAAATTTTAAACAATTACAAAATTTCCACCATATCTTCAGAGCACAGCTTCCTTCCCTTCCCCCTCAGCCAACTTTCCCTCTCCCCTCCCCTTCCCTTGGCTTTGCTTGTAGCTGTGAGTGCTCACTGTTCCTGTGGATCACAGGCACTGGTTTCTGCTGACTATGAACATTTATTTACGTTCAGGTATTTTGCACTGTTGGGTCTATAAATGCAGGCCAGTTTTTTAAAAAATTTACCTGAAGCCTCTCAGAGTGGGAGAAATAATTTAGACCTTGAAATATGACTGAAATGTATGTGTAACAGCCAAATACAAACTTCCTGAGTCTTGATAATGAATTGACATATATTTCAAATCCTGGTAATTTCAGTATTCTTATGAGATGTGTGTTAAGTTCGGCTGTGCTTTTCTCAGAAATTTGTAAAACAATTTCAGATCACTGTGGTGTTGTGGTGATACACAGTGCAAAGGAAGTGGAGATCACATTGTGTAAGGTGCACGACCTTACATGAGGCTTTAAATGCATTAACATTTTTTCATGAATGAAATTATTTAGTGTTTAATTAGAGCTAATATCCAGGGAAAAGGCTTCTAGTATGTGGTGTTACAGAGCCAGGAGGTGGTTGCATAGTACAAGATTTAATGACTGCTAATTTTGTTTACAAATTTGAAGTATTTTAATAATATAATAAGTGTTTAGATGCTATCTCTAAATTCAGAACCTACCAAACAGGTATTCAGTCAGACTATTTTTATCCAAGTGTCACTGTTTCTCAAATCAAATATCCATCTAAATACAAGCTTACAAATGGATCTAGAGATGAGGATAGACTCCAATTGTCCAAAACAATGTTCAAATGTTTGAAATAAGAGAAGCTATTTTTGTCCATCCACAGTCCTCCTCTTGTCCACATATTATTTGACCAGGAACTTGCTTTGTAGCCTTGTCCTTACTGCTGTGCTTGTATTGTATGGATGCAGTTCCAGACAGGTTCTGTGAAGGTGAAGCAGGACTCAGAGAAAAGTCTTTACCTTTGCCCTGAATCACACTGAAAGCAGCTGGCTTGCTCACTGAGAGGAGTTAGATGACCTAAGGAAAAGTTGGTACACCAACCTTCAATTACAGTCTTTGATCTTCTTGTCCATGCTAAGGAGCAAAATAAGATTGTTCTGGCATCCTCTTTGTTTTTATAATCCTTATTTGTTGCTGCTTTGTTTAGCGGAGTTTGTAGTTATTATTTGAGTATAGTTCTTGTAAATTAATAGTCATCTGTGATAACCAAAACAGTTTGGTCTGGGACAGCAAATTAAGCATTTCCTAGGAAAAGTGGAAGCGTATGCAAAAATTGCAAGTTACTGTATTGTATTAGATTTTCTGGGTATGCAGTTGTCAGTTATGTTGTTCTGGTTTTGTTAGCCATGAATTGTAGAGATTTTCAGAAGCGTAGCTTTTGTTAAGACCTGGGAGCACCTTATGGGGAAGTATTGTTACTGCATTCCACTTCGCGTTGAGACTTTTTGGTTCCTATCCTAGCACCCTTGACTGTCAAGTAAATTGGATTATTCCAGTACATTTCCCTCTCACTAAACCTTTCTATTTCTTCTAAGGTGTTCTATACTCTCAATTTAAGAATTTGGTTTTTTTAGTTGTGAGTTCAAGATTTAGATGTTACATGTATTTTCTCTGGAAGGTACTTCTATGACTTCTAGCATCTGTTTTGAAACAAGCTTTGAAGCACATGTGAGAAATACCTTACTGAGTGTTAGCTAAATGGTTTAATAATATATATGTCCTAAACATTAACTTTGTAACAAAAGTAGACATTATCAATACTATCTAAAAAATAACTATGGGACAACTTGCAGTGTGACCAAAATCTTGAGATTTCAATGTAGCAAATTTACTTTGGCTTCTAGGAGTTGGGCTTGCTTGCAGCTGACACTCTCAGTGTCTCCTCTGTGACCAAGTGCTGTACTTTGAGACATCCCAAGAAGCTTTTTCCTAGAGCTTGACTCTTCTTGGCTGTGTGCTTGGGCAACAGGAAATCCTCTTCTCAAAGATGCCTCCAAAATACTCTGCAGATAAGTGAGGTGGCAATGGATGCTAACCCTTGGAATGGTGAATCTACTTTGATCTTCCCAACAACTATCTTGTGGCACCTATCAGTTGACATACAGTTGTTCTTTTCCTTCAAGAACATGGGTGTATGAGAGCAGTGCTTTCTTAGGCAGAGAAACTTAAAAGAAATAAACAAAATGAAGAACTTCTTTTTGTTTTTCTCTCTTTGGCAGCTATGATAAAAAAGCAGAAAACCAGAACAGACAAAAAGGCATCTGGGGATCTTAAATAGATGCATTTTCTGAAACTATATTAAAATAACTACACACGTTATTTGGGGGGGTTATGAGTGTTTATATGTTTTGCCTTTCTCTTGGAAGCATACCAAGAGCTTGAAGTTTTTTCACACTTTGTGTTGTGAAGTCAGTAAGTGTGTAGTTCCTTAATGACTACCTAAACAATACTTTTTTGTGTGTTGATTTTACTGTCAATTTTTCATTTTTCAACAGTCACAATGCACATCTGGAGCCTGATTGCTCAGATGCAGGCTTTTGTGTTAGATCCCCTCACTTCTTAAGTGAGTCTCCACTAGCTCTGGCACAAATGGGACTTAGTTTTAGCTCACAGACCCCTGAGTTACTCAGTGATTGTGACTTTAAAGGTGCAGTGTGACATGTAGATGGCAGAGTACCAATAGCTATGCACAGATGAGAAATTCTTAATTTAACAGTTCCTCTAATTTTGGTGTATATAAAGGTTAAAATAACATTGGGATTATTATTAATCCAGAGACTGCAAACGTGGGCTCTTAGTAACCTGATGGTAGTAGGGAAGAAGAAGTAGATCCACTTCAAAAATACACTGGTTGCCCCATTTGAACTCATGTTGACATTTAAATAGGGTGTCATGTTCCACAACAGATGAGAAACAATGCTTGGCAAGAAGACCATTTCAAGAAGTGTACAGGAAAATGGGTCCACTTTCTCTTTTCCCAGTGGTGGACGAGCTATTTTGGTGTTGGAAACTGTTCCTGTGTGAAGTCTATGGGAAAGAAATAACAAAAGTACACTGAACCTGAAGAACAAAAAAAAATTATTTCACAGAGGGTAGCACAGAACAACCTTAAGCCTGTACTTTTACCTGGGGAAAGTAAAACCTGGCGACATGGCAAACAGAAGCTTTGCAGAAGACTAGTAACTAAAACCTTAAAAAGACTGGACTTTTGGAGAGAACTCACTTGGAGGAAGTTGGAGCAGTAACAGTAGTAGCTGGACTAACTCTTGCTTCTGGAGGAGTGCTGGTGGTGTTCCACAGCCAGCTCATTGGCAGTAGTAGAAATAGCAGGGATTAATCGTTAACTGCTTTGCTGTTTGTCTGATTTTAACACACTGCTGCCAGAGCAATGAAGTATATTATGAATAATATAACAAAGCAAATATTTGTAGTATTTTTACTGCCAGCCCAGGTGTGTGTGTGTATATACATATATATATATATATATATGTATATATATATATATATATGTGTATATATATATATATATATATATACACATATATATATATATATATAGCTATTCTATTACCTGCATGTGGAACACAATACTTTAAAACTATATAATTAGCCTATCACTTTAAGTAATAGCTTCTTTAAAGCTGCTTCTTTGTTTAGATTGCCTTAGATACTCAGCTGAGAGACTGGTAATTTAAGACTTGATTTTCAAAACATACTATTTTCTCCTTGTTTTCTAAATAGATCAGTACTAAGAGTAAAAGCTTGGCACATTGTGGTCAGTAGAAACTATTGTCTTGGACTATGGATCTTACTTATCTAAATACAAGATAAATCTAAGCAAGCTGTGGGAAAGACTGGCTGGAGAGTTATTTTCAAACTTTTCTTAAAGGAGTATTTAGCCTCCTTGGTCTTGCATCTTGTGATCTAGGAAAGCATGGTCATTAGTCAGGAAAATCTTCCCTGAGAGTTATAAGAGTAAGAATTCAGTCTTCAGTGATTTAGGAATCCTTTTCCTGTGTAAAAAGCTCATTCCTGTTTTAGACTTCCTGCCAGGGAGGGCAGGAAGCTGATGTTCAGGTGATGAGTCCATACCATGGTAGAGCATCTGCTGTAACTCTGTGTTGTGGGTAAGGCATTCCTCTCTTTCAGCAGGAATTAGTTTGAGCTTGTCACAGAAGCAGGAGTCACAGCTGCCTGAGTTCTGCTTAGTAATAACACTGGGATGCTTTTAACAACATTTAATAAACTTTGACAGGAGCAGGTAGAGGATAAATCAGCGAGACATCCAAGAGCAGGACTGTAAGATTGTGAGATAATGCTCTTTAGTTGGCCTGTGCTAAGAGGCACCTTTTTCATACTGATACCTTTAAAAGCTGCCTGATTTGAGGTTATTTCCAGTATCAACAAGTTTAGAAGTTTTTGTAATGCTAGTTGTGGACCGTGTTTTCTGCACATGCCCTATACATACTGAGCATTGTTTCAAGTGTGGATGAGCACACTGATTTAATTTTCAATTCTTATCCTTTATTTTTAAAAATGGTTTGTATTGTCTAAAAAAAAACAAACCACAAAACCTCAATTTGAAAGTATATTTTTTATATTTTATCAGCCCTGCATAAGGAGTAATATTAGGATAAAAAAGGGGAGATTATTCAAAAGAAGTTCAGTAACTTGAAATCCCAGTGTCGTGAGAGTTTGCTTGATTTGTTTTGAAAGCCAGTCCAATCAAATTAAAAGCAGACAAAACTAAATTTGGTTCAAAGTTGGCTCACCTCAGGTTTCAGCAGGAGCTGTGAAAGCCAAGTTTAAATTGGGACAGGAAGGGAGGGAATGTGGTCAATAGCCTTAAAGTTGAGCATTTTAAATAGGAAGTCTGTTTATGACTCCAATAGCACTTGCTGTTCTGATTTGTTTAGAAAAGCTAAAACAATTCAGAACAGTGGAGTTGCTTGAGGCTTTTCTGGCTGGGATTGAACTAAACTTTGTCAGAAATTTAAGCTCATCTCCAAGCTTTGATTCATCCAGTTAAGTGGTGTGATTCCAGTTTTTACTCAAGGCACCATCTTGGCATTACTTTCTTCATTTTGTAATACTGAGCAGAGCATCAATATTTCTTGAATACATCATATAACT
Source organism: Urocynchramus pylzowi (assembly GCA_013397555.1). Classification (NCBI taxonomy): domain Eukaryota; kingdom Metazoa; phylum Chordata; class Aves; order Passeriformes; family Fringillidae; genus Urocynchramus; species Urocynchramus pylzowi. The sequence goes on from VZRH01006479.1 coordinate 752,401, forward strand.
TATTTCATGTGCTTTTCTAAGAGTAGGTATGATTTTATCATAAGTATTAAAGTACTGTTTCAAGGCAATAATATGGGATCACAAAAATTTTTGAGGGAAATATATTGATATTGCTCACTGCTAAAATGTGACAGGGTTAGTGTGGTTTGTATTTGATAGCAGAAACAGAAGAAGTGCTCACTCAGAGAGGTGAAAACTAAGGAGGATATAATTGCTAGATTTTGTCTGGGATAAACATCCTCTCCCTCCCAAAACCTCCACAGAATTTTCCATAGGCAAAGCCTTTGCATTATTATTTTTTTTTTTTCATTCTTGAGCTTAACGTCCTTCTCCTCCCCTCATTCTTATACATCTTCTCCTCCTGCCCCCACAACAAAATGCCAAGGTTTTCAGCAAGGCAGTTCTCACAGTAATCTGCTGAACCATTGAAACACTAGTGACTTAAAGCATCATCTTTGCTGGTTCACTAGTGCTCCTGGCTGGATAATTCACTGATTTATGTAATACATCATATTTCTGTATGTTCAATTTCTATAATTTGTACAGTACATTGTATTTATGTAATTCAGGCAAATAGTGGAGACAAGAATTCTATTCAAATTACTGTATTAGAAATTCATGGGCTACTGATGTGGAAGAAAATAACCACATTCTTTGGTCAAATAACAAAACTCTTAAACTACAACAAACAAATTTAACAGAAAGAATACATGCATATGCAGTTGGAATTGATACATCCTTAGTTTAGCTCATGCCAAGTAATTATTCATACATTTGCTACATGGGCTGTTCTCAATCCAAATCAGATCTTGAATCTTTGGGGTCACTTTGCAAATTACTGGTTAGAATATTTTAGATATCTGTAACACAGACAGATCTCAAGGTTTGGCACCTCCTTCTGATCTGACAGCTGTAATGGGAAGATGTGCTACATGTTAGGAGTCATAGCCCAGAATTTGCAGTCCAGATGTGGAGCATTCAGGACTTGTGATGATAGTTCATGGTTTCCAGAGTGGTGAGTTTTATAAAATTCACTGAGAAACATGTGGGACACATACACATGCCACCTTTGCTCTGTCCCTAATAAATGCCAGCAGCAGTTTGGACAGTTTTGTGAGAGCGCTGCAGCCACCCTCCAGCCCTACTGAATGGTACAGGGAACAACTGGAATATGTTGGCAGAGCTGGAATAGTAATGTGATGCAGAAGATCATGCATATATTATGAGAAAGATGTGATTTCATAAATCTGTCAGCTGTGAAGGGGAGGTGATGGTGGTTTGTAGGCTTAATGAGACGTTAGTGAACAGTTATTGTTAGTGGCACAGGAGTGAAGAAACTCTGGAATTTGTCAGGTGTTTCATTCTACAGGGAAGAACTCAGTACATATTGACAGCATTTATATTTGTACTCCCAGACTATCAGGACTCTAGCACCAATTCTTTGGAATTGCCCTAGATCATGAAACACATTGGTCAGGGAAGAAGTTATAACTACAAAATGGTCAAGGCTTTTCTAAAGAATAGCCAAATAGCTTATATTCCCTCTCCCCACCACAGCCACAAGCTCTGCTCTCTCTCCTGGTTTTACATAAAGAGTATGATAGTCACATTTGAAGAGTAGGGGAGGTAATCTTAAAGAAACTTAAAAGGAAACTTAAAGGAAAGAGTTACTCCAATCTTGAATTCAAGGGAAGGGAATATGGAGCTGACAAGCATTCCTCCCACTAATACTCCTTTTCTGTCAAATACCTATATTATTTTCTTTGTCATCTGGATTCTCTGCATCTGGATAAGGATCTTCTCTCTTCTCCTTTCTTCTCTCCACCTGCACTAAATTTTGCTGCTACTGAGCAGCACCTTTTTATTCCCATCATTTTTCACTACAGCTTCAATCCCCTCTTGTTATTAGCTCTTCACTCTTCAATTTTTCTGGACCTGCAATCATGCATTCATGTATGCAGTTCCTCTTTTAAAGAAGTTTGATTCTTAAGAATTCTGCTAACATTTATTCAAAACAAAAGCATACAAATGCCAATTGTGGCATTTCTCTTACAATTTTTCAGTTTTCTGCCAGTCATGTTGCGTAAACTGATATTGTTGGAGCACAGTGTAAATTTGGTGCCTAGCCTGTCTCTTCCATCCTCTCTCCTCAAGTGAAAACTAATCAGCTAGAAATTAATTTGGATGTATAATCTTTTCAGATACACTGTCTTTTAAGCATAAAACAAGTGCCTGGGCTAACATTTGGGCTTGAAATCTGGTGTTCCCTTTGTTTTTTTGACTGTACAGTGAATGCTATACTCTAAATCCAGGGGAAAGTGTTGAGACAGAGAACGTTTTCAGAGTCTAAGCCATGGTTTGAACAGTCATTTTTATATTGCAGGAAAAGAAGAGCAACACTTAGATTTGCTAATGTGGTACGGGTAAAGAAAAATTTATCTGTATCTCACATTTACTTATGCATTTATTTACAGATGCTCAAGTTAAGAACATTAATGTTACCTGTTTCCTCTCCTGCTCCTTGCCCCAGTCCCCATAAATGTGCCAAACTTCAAAGCAATCCAAAACAGTCCATATATTTTGCTTTGTTTTCTGATCTGTTAAAGTACCCTTTTACATAGAATACCATTATCTGTTTACATATTACTGTGGAAATTTGATTTTGGGGAGACAATGAGGAGACATTTTTATTCTGGGGAGGTTGGCAGCTGCTAGGTGTGCAGAAACATTCTTAGTTCTAACCAGGAGCAATCTCAAAAGTTTCTCTTTGTGTAATAGACTTAATGATGCTTTGTTCTTTCTGGTTAAGCAATAAACACAAACAGATTCCAGCTTGGATATGCTGGTCTGCTCCTCTGGAAGAGGTAAGGGCTCATCTTGGCAGCACAGTTTCTGCAAAGGGAAATAGTGTGTCACTCATTTTCTAGAATTCTTTGAATGTGTTTGGGGAGTAGTGAAGTAAAGACAATCAGCAGACAATTTTCTTCTGTTGCAAAGTCCTTTCACAAGTTTTATTTGGGGGGATCAACTAAGTACTGAAACAGTCACAGGGAGACTGACAGAGTATTCTCATGATGTTAATGTGTTGTCTGTTTATCTGTGTTAACAATGGATTTATGAGAAAGTTTTATGTCTTTATATATGTGTCAGGAGGCAAAGGAGATATTTTGGCTACACAAATCTAGAAAAGGCTGAGGAACTTGGAAACAGACCAAGCTAGGGGAATCAGCTGGAAGATTTCTGCATTTTTGTCATTGGAAAGCCTATATTTTGGCACAGTTACAGAAAATAAAGACTTCTCTTTTTTGCTTTTGAGACACATAGTGGTATACTTGTGCTTGTTGGGGGTTTTTTGTTTGGTTTTTTTCTTTTTTTTTATAGTAACAGATTTTCTCTTTTAAGTGCCCAAAAGCAGTTCAAATACCTGTGATCCCATATTAAATTCTTCTTTCAAAAACTCCATTTGCTTTTTATAGCTCTTCACAGGCTTGTTTTGGGTGGATCTCAGGCTTGTTTATCTATGCTGATCATCACTTGCAGAATTTTAACTTTAATATATGTGGCAAATGGCATTTCAGCTACTCTCCCAAAACAGTGTTCCCACTTCTGCTTGTTCAGCATTTGACTTGTTGCACATCTTCCCCAGTTAATACAGTTCTGAGGTCTGCCCAGGTGAAATTTCTTCAGTCTCTGTTCTTCTTGATGTGTTGCATTAAACCTCCCTCCATCCCACTGTTATCTTACCAAAGCTTTTTTGGTAAAATGTTGCCTTAAATGCATATTAATTTGAGTAACACACAAGTGAGAGCTGAAACAAAGAATCAGTAAGTACATTAGAGATGCCTCTTAAAATGTCAGTAGTTTAAAATTCAATACACATGCATCCATAGATTGAGAAAGTTTTGAGACTTTCTTTCATGTCAGTACTAGAGATCATAGAGGTGGTATTTGTAGAGACTATTTTGGGAGAGGGGATCAAAAGAATGTTGAAATAAAATATTAAATGGAATCAGGAGGCATCTAGGAAAAATTCTGCCACCTCCAACCTCAATGGTTGTCACATACTCTTCAGAGATTGAGAAAAAATCTGGTGGCTGATGAATGGTTTCATTTTTTAAAAATTATGAAACCTTGATTGATTGCAATGTTGGTTGTCTTCTTATGACCTAATTTACCTCTCATCTTTTCTAATTCAGATCTTAGTCAGAATTGCATAATTTACTAAGTACTGCAAATAGAGATTCGAAATAAATTTTTAGGTGGGCTAGCTATGTCTTAAAAAGAGATGGGAAAGAAAAATGCACTTCATCAGGAACAGGGCAAGAGGACACAATCTCAGGCTGTGCCAGGAGAAGTCCAGGCTGGAAATCATAAAGAATTTTTTTCACAGAATGGATGATTAGGTTGTTGTGGAGTCACCCTGGAGGTGTTCAGGAAACAACTGGATGTGGCACTTAGCACTGTGGTATGGTTGACAAGGTGGTGATTAGTCAAAGATTGGGCTTGATGATCTTAGGGGTCTTTTCCAACCTTAATGATTCCATGATTATGTGATCTGTGTATTAATGAGTCCATGTTTACATTAACTTGTCTTCCTCAGGTCTGCATGAGATTCTTCATATGATGCCTTAATTCACCTCTGAAAAACCCCTGCATCACTATCAGTTCTTTCCCCTTCTGCATCCTCATGCTTTTTAATGTGCTTTTGTTTGAAAGGAAGTCACCAGGAGCAGTGGCTCATAACCTGTCTTTTAGCTAAACATTGGTTGAGAAAATTGCCATCTTTGTTCATTTGGGGCATTTGGGCTTTTTTAGCCATGGGAGAACACTTTTCAGAAAACTTGACTAAATTCAAAACAATTACATGAACCACATTTATGTTCTTAAAGGGAAGTCTGTACCTACAGCTGGCAGCTCTGAGTTTGCCAAATCATTGTCATCATTGGACACTCAGGTGACACTGGAGATAAAGGATAAACCCTGAGAGGTGAAGCATGTTTGTAGGAATATTGATGACAGATATAATGTGCAGATTTGTGAGAGGTAGATGCATTGATGGCAGGATAATGGACAACATTAGTGGCACTTTAGAGCAGGATTTGCTGCTCACTCTTCAGTTCTTTCCATGGTATTCAGCTTTACTATTATAACTGAAGAAATTACTTTCAGCAGGGGAAAATTGAACAAGAAAACAAAAACATTGCATGCAGTTTGAGATCCCAGTTTTTTTAATGTGCTCTACAGCTTGAAGGCCCTTTCGTGTGTTCCTCAGAAACCACGCTGCTGTGAATGGTGGTGCTCCATCTTCCAGCTGGAGCAGGCCTCATGTCCTGAGGTGTCTGTGGAAGAGTCTTGGACAGTATAATCCTTCCCCATCAAACAACCAAGCACGTGTCCTCTTTGGCCAAAATGCAGACTCTTGCATCTCACACTAGATGCTTTTGGTTCTGTGAAGGAGATGTGTAACAGCTTGCTATCTTCTAATCAAAGCATGCCAAACATATGGGGGAGGAATACTATTGGACCCATAAGATTCATGGTAGTAGAGTCACTGTGAAGGAAGAGGGAGAGAACTGCACAGAAGGGGTGATTGGAACAGGTCCTTTCTGGTTCACTCCTTCTTCCCATGGAGGGAAGAGAAGGGAGGGCTTCAAGGCTGGTGCCATCTGATGTCTTGAACTAGGCTTTTAGAGGAGACACCCCCTTGATGTGCTTTGCCTACAGTTCAGCAACCATATTCTTATTACTATGGCTTCACTGAAACCTTTGCTTTTAAGACAGCCTCAGAGCCTGATGTTGCTCTGGTCTGAAGGCCCTTGTTAATTTCTATCATAAGTAATGCTTTAAAAGAATGATTGAGACATTTTGTTACATGAATCTGTAGCAAATTAGTTGATGCCATTTTGGCAGCAGCCTTTTGTGCATGAATTTGGGGGAATCTGTCATCTTCTTGCAACTGTTCTGGGCCTTGAAACTGTAAAGAATGACACAGCTAGTGATCTGCAATAAAATTCAGGTCAGTCTTTCCTTCTTTAGAGAAATTATTTATAAATGTCCTTGTTGCCAGGCACTTCATAACTATATAAGTGGGAGAACCTCTTAGTGATATACCTTAATAGCAGAATTAATGATGTTTGAACTTAAAGTCTGTTTGTTGAGACTTCATTAGCTTTTCATCTGAGAAAGTGAGTGGGGGAAAATGTGCTCCAAACACAAGTTGTGCACTGGGGCACACCTGGAGACAGCTAAGGCCCCTATAGCACTGCTTTCTCACTATTAAACTGCTGTTGTTTCTTTCATGAGTTACATCTCTTGTGGGTTCCTTTCACCTTTTAGTTTATGTCTGTGCTGGATATCTTTTGTTGTTTTAAATTCTACATTAATGTGTAATTCTAAATTAATGTGTGTGATTGCCATCAGAAAAGTGTTTATGTGTGTGTATATGTACACCTGGGTTTTTTTTCAGGTTTCTGTAAAGTGTTTTCATGACTGAGCATCAAACACATGAGCTATTTTTACACAGTGATGAGTCCTTGAGATAATCCTGTCTAGGAGCTGGTTTTGCTTTGATTTTGGTTTCAAACTGTCTGAAATGGGACTGCTTGGAAGCCTGCTAACCACTATCCTGTGTTGATGACGGGTAGTCCCTATATTAAACTTCTTAATGTCCTGCAGCGAACTTTTTCAGTTTCTTAGAACAAGAGGATCTTCTTATAATCATAAGTGTGAAACACAGTACTGGATTTTTTTTGCAGAAGAGCCCCATTTAATGAGAGTGAATTCGCAGTGCTAAGAGGCAAAAATCATGTTTTACTGCTTTTACTACTTGGCATGTCCTCAGACAATTTGTTTGTTGTGCTGGATCATCACGGGGTCTGTTAGATCATCTAATTGAAAAAAAGGGAGTTTGTAGTCCTGGAACATTTCCAGGAGTTGTTTGTTCCACAGCCAAGTCCCTCCTATGCTCTAACTCTGAGGTCATCTCCATAAGTCATGTTTATTATGTTTAATTTATTTCCCTATTGCACACTGGGAATCTAAAAATTTGTAATGAAATATATGACATAAAGTGCATTTTAAAAATAACAATGTAAATATGTCTCTAAGGTTGGTCACATGGCCTTCAGCCTTAGGTTGAAGGTTACTGTTTGATACTTCAACTGAAGTGTGCTGATTATCATTGCTTCTAAGATATAGATAAGGTACTGAACAATGGACAGTTTTTTAAAATTGATATATATTTGTTATGGGGGAAAAAATGAACATGCTTAGCTTTCCATGCTTTTACATCTGATTTTTGAGGAACAGTAGATACCTTACAACATGTTCTATTAGCATCAGGCCTGCACAGTTTATACCTTTGTTTCTGATCACGATGTCCCAAGTTCATCCCTCGCCAGCTTTAATCAAGTTTTTCTTGAAAAGTGTACTTGAGGGTAGGGTGTGTCTGATATTTTGTTGTTCAAGATCATTCAGAACCTAATCTGCTGCTTAAAAGAGGCACTGAGAAATGGGGTGGGACTTCAGAATTTTATATACTGATCTGTGAGTGGGAGTTTTTCAGGAAACAGGAGTCTTACTGCTTCTTTTGAGAGAGATTTTTATGCCCTATAAATCAGGAAGGAGATTTTCAAAGGGCTAGCTCCTATCTTTATGTAATTGCATATTCAGTGCAATCTTCTGAAATGTGTATCATCTGTATCAAAAAGGAAAAGAGACTGCTGCTGACAGCTCTTATAAGCATGGAAAGTCAGAGGGAGGGGGTTTTAAAGTTTATATCATTCTTTTATGATGGTTATGGGTTCTCAGACAACTTTTTGAAATCATCTGTAAGATTTCCTGCAAAACTGATGCTGCTGGCATTGATTGTTGCAGTGGATGGCAGGTACTGAAGAGGCCCCAAACAAGAGAGTACAGAGCAGAGGGGTGGTTTGGGGGACAAGGGGGAAGAAAGAAATTTATCAAAGAAGGCATCTATAAGAATTAGAGAATGTAATAGTTCATAAAATGATAGGTTAGTCCTGTCAATTAAACTTGGAAAGCAAGTAAAGTTTTCTGTTCAGGGCACAGAAAGAAAAGGAAGGTGGTGTTGCTTAATGCACTTACTTCCTATTCTAAAGATAGCTATCTTGATAAAAATGTCAGTGGTATGACAGAGTCACTGTAGACCAGGATGTATTCAGTTTGCTCCAGCTGCCTGACCTTGCCTAGCTGTTGCCTGAAATGAAACAAGCTGTGTTCCTATCAGCACTTTCTCGGGCTGCTGTGGAAAGTCATATGAACCCCACTGGTGTCTGTGTAGGTTTTCTGGGCTATGGCACTGAATCCTGTTTGCTGCAGATTTTTCAAGCTCAAAGGAAGATTGTTCTGTGTGCCCAGCTCTGTCATGCCTCTCAAAACACCTGGAATAATTAGGAGCTAAAGATTAAAACTGGCAAGCAGCCCAGTGAGGGAACAGCTTCTTCATGTAGCTCATCTAATCACTGGGCTCTCATTTTGCAGTGTAACCAGTCTTGCTTAACGTTGGTTGACTTTGAGTAGCTTGAACCTAAGTCTTCTGGCATTTTTTTGTGGAAAATAGATCTTTCTTCTCCTGCCACCCTCTTCCCCCCCAGAAAGGGAGTATCAAAGAGCAAGGTCCACCTTGCACACTGAAACTGTATGACAAAACCTGTGCCATTGGCAGGTGGATTCCAATAACGTGAACATACTAGCAGATTCTGTGAACTTTCATGCTGGAAAGTGGTGTGTTATCATAAGTTTGCCTACTCTTGATTTAAAGGTCTGTCTGTATTCTGCCTCTCAGGATTTTTGAGGATATGTATGCCTGCTTCGTAAGAGGGTTGATATGGTCAGCTCTTTAATACAAGTTGTGGAAGTTTGCATCAATAGTGAAGAAGAGCTCAAAAATAAAAGTACCAAAAATGCAACACCAATAGGGGTATACCTGCAGAATGATGGATGAATTTCATAATGTCCATTATAACTTCATTGCAGCGCTCTACAGTGATTCTTTTAAAGTTTCAAACAGGTGTTTATCTAAGACAGTTTAATTTAGGCATACGCATGATCTTGTTCACTTTATGGAAATATGTACAGATTTTGAGTATTTTGTATCTTGCATTTTGATGAAAGGTTAGGTCATTTGGAGAAAAAAACTTCTGAAGAAAGGCAGTCTTTACAGGCCTTGGATCTTAAGGCAGTTTCATCAGACTCCACAGAAACTCAGCCAGTAAAGGTGAACACTCTGTCCACATTTGGATGGTGGAGAACCCATGAAAAAGTTGATGAATTGGATTATAACACTAACTTTAAATGGAGAGGTAACTTCATGCCAAGAGACAGAAAATGTTTGTGTGTTTACATACAAACCAATAACATACCTATTACCTTAGGCTTTTAATTATATAAATCTACATGAAGAAGAGGGAAGCTCTGATATGCTGCTTGCTTTAAATTTTTATTTTGAGGGAAATTCAGGCTTGCCTCAGTGGGTTGATAGGTAAATGCTAATTTTCATATGTACTAGCATCAGTACACATAAGGCATTTTATTCAAATTGTCCTAGCTTGCAGTTGTGGTAGAATTTAGAGGGGGAGGAATTTAAAATACAAAAAAAAAAAAGGATAATGTATTGTCACAATCCCTGTAGTGCATAGATACAGAGTAGTTTACAGTTGAAGCATTTTTCTTCTTCCATCTTCAAGAAGCATCACAGAAGTTGGAATTGTTTTCATTACGTGCTGAAGATATGAATTGCTTGCTCACATGGATTTTCTCATTGCTTCAGGTCATTGGATGTCTTATGGACTAAACTGAACAGCACTGTATTGAAAGAACTATTCCTTTTAAGTGAAGAAAAGCATTAAAATGTATTAGCATTAATTCTTAAGGAAAAAAGTGGGTTCATTAATACCACTAAAAATGACGAATCTTCAGCAGAGTTGTTAAACTGCATGCAAAAGCTCTGTTACTTGCTGGTGACCAGCAGGTTTGACTGGTCACCAGCTCTGCACCTTTACTTTCCAAGTTATTTACACATCAATGAGAATTCACTAATTTTGGCTTGCTGCCATGCAATGCAGTTGCTCAGCTGTATTTCCTGCTAGTAACCTTTACTTCCATTACACAGTGATTTCTGGGCACTGATTGTTGGATCTCTAGATGAACTCACCTTGAAGCCATTTATAGTTTGGGAAGAGGAAAAGGCATTTCAAGGGAGGGATTGATCAGATAATAATGTAATATTTTTTTGTAATTAGATTTTAAACATTTGTGTTAGAATGATTTTAGTTGTGCCATTGTACCCCACATTTGACTTACTATAAGATTCTATAAGATTACTATAAGTCCTTTGTGCTGCATTTTTGCATAATATGCAGAGGTTTAACTCTTGTTGGATGTAATATCGTGTCCTCACTGTGCATTATAGCAAAATTTCTGTGTGGCCCATAGCAGAATTTTCTCTGCTTGTTATTGATCTGTTAACCCCAAAATGTTCAAGTGAACAGATTCCAAGCATAAACTTGGAATATGTCACAAAAATGTTCAAATCTTGGGTCAGGGTTTTCATGTGCCAGGTAAATAAAAAATTTCAATTAAAAAAAACCACCATGGCATACACTTGGAATAGAGGAAGCTGTAAAAAAAACCCACATTATTTTTGTATTGGATATGGATAATATGGCATTGGTTTGTTTAGTTTATAAGTAATCCAAATACTTCCAGAGTATTTTTGAGTATAAAGCATGACTTTGTAAGTTACCATCGTAGTTTCACTAACAGCTAGAACAATCATCTGCTAAGATTTAGTTCTTAAAATATGATCATATAACTAAAAAAAACCCCAAACCTTAATAGTTATGTGGTGTTTGTATTTTTTTGTCTGTTGATATTTTGAATTTTTGAAGTGCAGTCTATCCATTCAGTATTTTCTAGAAAGGCACAGAAAAGAATCATAGAATGGTTTAGGTTGGAAGGGACTTTAAAGACCATCTAGTACCAACCCCAACCCCCATGCCAGGGGGAGGGACAGCTTCCACTAGACCAGGTTGCTCATGGCTCCATATGCATTCAACAAGTTCATGGCAACAACATGTCATAAATTGTCCATTGTGTACTAACACTAATTCAGGATTCCATAGGCAATTGCAATTGCTAAGAAGCACGGAATTTGGCAGTACTGGCAGTATTTTGCCACAGCACCGGTTTTTTGTTAATCTTTGGCTCTGTGCTCTGTGCAGTTAACAGAAGACAGCCATTGGGTCATGCTACAAATCACATAAAATTTCAGAGATAGCATATGGAAAGTATCCAAGCTAAACTGGAAAATGTAGGCACTTGACTCAGTGACATCTTTTTCTCTTTTCAACTTACCTTCTTGCAGGGTGTACAGAGACATAATCTGATGGTTCAGAGAGCTGTAAATAGCAGAGAAGGTAACTGGGGCTGGGGAAGCAGTATGGTAAAGGCATGAAGAGAGCCTGAGGAGATTCACAGATTAGCAGGAGGCTATTGTTTGCTGACACAATAGAAGGAACAGGCTCCAAAAGGTGTGTGGATGCCTGCCATCTTCTGCCTCCTTTCCCTCTGCTGGATTGGACTTCCACAGCAGAAACAGCAGTTCACCACAATAAAATGGAAGCATGATGAAAGGGATGCCCAGGTGCCCTCTCTCCCCTGAGACAGTTGCACTACTCTCTGAGCTGGAATTGGGTGATGTTTTCTCCAGTCATGCTCTTACCAGATCCAGGCTCTTTTGGCAGCTTGAAACTAATTTCTTTTTCTGTCTCATTTACACATGGCTTGCAGCATCTCAAGCCAGAATTAATAAATTAGGTGAAACAGTTCAGTTTGGAATATATTAAATCGTTTTCTCTAGTCATGGGAAAGCTCTCTTGTACTTCTCTGGAAAGCAGCAACATGCCTTTTGATTTCTGTAAGGCAAAACCAGTGGTCCTGACCCACAGTTCTGGATACATCATTGCCTGCAACTGCCCTTTGCAGTGTTCCTGCTGTAGTAGGAAGCTGCAGCCCTTGTGCCCAGGATGGCAAGGCAAGCCATAATGTGCTATGTGCTTCATCTGGTCATCACAGGCAAACACAGAGATCCCTGGACTGATAAATCCTGTTCCTCCTAGTCTCTGATACCAGCCATCCAGTTTAACCTTCTTCATCCCTCTTCTCTGTACCTCTGCCAATTTGTGTTCCTTTATCTTCAAGGGAGGTGACCGATGTTGATCATGTTTTCCACAAATTCCTATAACGTTAATATTTTTCTCTTTGTGAGGAATACTTTGTTTTATATATTCTGGGCCTCCAATTTGGCAAGGTGGGGAGGGCATATCCTTGTTTAGTTTTGATTTGTTTTCATGGTCACTCTGACAGCTCATGGTCATTCTGAGATGAAATACTTTGAGAAATTAAGCTTTCAGTGGGAGGACTCTATGACACATGCAGAAGAGCTGCATCTGAGGTGAATTTACAACTCATATTTTGGCATTTGCTATATTTTTCATAGTTTCTGCAGCCTCAATAAAATTATATAAAAATAATTACATTGAATAAACTTCTGTCATGCACTCTGTGCCTTTTACAGATACAAACCTTGGATCTTTCTGAATGTACAGCTCTCCATTCCCAAACACACTGTAAATTGTTGCATGGACCACAAGCATATGAATGGTACTGAGGAGTTTTAACCTAGCTTAATGTAAGTCATTTGCATGTTCAGACAGAGCATCCTTGTGTGCTTCTTCCAAGCTCTCCTCTTTGTATACAGCGTTACAGTGGTTTGTATTTCTGATAAATATTTTGCAGGGTTAGCCTTTTTAATAGCTGGTTTTCCTACATCAGCAAGCAGCACCCTACACTGTCTGAAGGTTAAGAACAGATTTGTCAATGAAAATTTATAGTAATTTATTTTATTTAAATCAAGTGTTCTCAATTAGTGTCCATGTAAAAGAACTATGTAATAGAATACAATTGTCATAATGTATCTAATGATCCTTAAGTGGCAGATTATGATCATATCTTTATTAGTGGTAGTAATTGTGGTGACAGTGTTGCTGACAGGTTAAACCATTTCTTACGACAGTAGCTTTTGTGCTGTTGCATCGGGATCAGAAATGCAGTTCCTGAAGATTTGCATATTGTGAAGAATAGGCTGCAAAGACATGGAAGCATAATCTTGTCATTGTGTTTAGTGATGTGGGTGGCAGATTGTGTGTAGCTGATTCTGAGCAGGAAGAGTCTGCATTTGGGTAGGTTTAAAGCCCTTTAAATGTTTCAGGATTGGTAGGCCAATTGGTTGACGATGTAAGTGTTGTTGTAAGTTGTTAAATATTCCAAGCAGCTATAAGCTTTCTATAACCTTCTCAGTGTTTTAAAACATACAGTACAGTGTCTGAGCAGCTGCATTAGCTGAAATTGCTAGATTAAACCCCTTTTGCACTTGTGCTATTCCTAACCTCAGACACTGCTGTGGTAGTTCTGCATAGCATTGTGCTGCATCATTGAGGCATTAGAATTTAAAATTTTAAGGAGGTTGCAAGGAATCAAGTAGAATGGGTCTCCTTAAAAAACAAAAAAACCAGAAAACCCCAAACCAAAAAACAACTAAAACCAAGCCTACGATTATGCGGATTATACAGAAACGTGGCACCATTGTTGATAAGTCTGAAACTTTAAACCCAGAGGAAATGTTACCATAGTTTAGGAAATTTTCTCACATTGTGCATTTTTATTGTAAAAACAAACAACTTCTTTCCCAAAGTATGTGAGAAAATACAGATTCCTCAGTAACTTATTAAATGGCTTGTTCCAAAATGTCTGCAAGTTCTGTGGACTTTGCAACCTTTCCCCCTTCTCCTTTGTGCACCAATGCTTTTGTCACCTTTCACCCCAAGTGAAACGATCCTGTGAGAAATATTTGCTCCAAAGAATCTAATCCGTGTTATACAAGCAGCCCAGTAGATGGTGGAAAGAACTTTTGGGTTTTAGTAAAAATAAGATCAGTAAAATCATGTGGGTTTGAATTTCATGAACTCATCTGTCAATATAGTATTTGAGACTAGCAGTGAATAAAGTGAGTAAGTAAACAGTAGAAAAAGAGAAAAAAATATACTTACTTTCCAGGAGATTACCACACTTTAAGATTGTATTTCCCCCTCTGCCACATAGGTATGCAGATGGAATAGTCTACGTCTATATAGGTAATGTATCTGCTTAGTCTTCATATTGACCATTTTCTTTATCCAGAGAAATAAATAAATTCATGTCATGAAAGCCTGAAGTTTAATTGTAACATAAACCTTGTCGTGGAAAGGACCAGGAGGGCCAACAAGCCATGTCTCTTCAATTATGAGCAAATATGCGAGAGCTATTTAATCCAGAGATCATCGGCTTTGTACAAATATACCCTAGAAATACTTATAGGAAACTTAAGATCTAGTATCACAAAAGGCCAAGCAGAACATGACTCAACAGGTATTTGTTACAAGCAGATGTATAGTTTAAAAAATTAGATGCGTAAGGAGAAAAATACTGGGTTGTTGTTTATGCAGTAAGTTTTGATATTTTATCTGGATTTGCTAGTCATGCAGTCAAGCAAAAGCTGTATTTCTGTGGTAAATATTATTTATGTAAATCAGGTTGTGAGTACATGAGGCTACCAACTTACTGGGAACATTATTTCCTGAAGCGAATTTTTAATGATTGCTCTTGTGTGTAATTGCATGTTGGGATCCTTAAACAGGGTTAAGAAACAGTTACAGAATTCCTCACTTCATGCTAAAGTAGTTGTATGCAGTGATTTTCTATATTTGTAAGAATTTTCTGTTGAGAGATACCACTAACCATTCAGGCACTCACAGGAATTAGAGCATAACTTTTTAAACATGTACTTCCTTTTTTTTTTTGAAAATTGACCATTTCCTGGGGTAGCTAAAACTTAATTTCTCAAGAAGTTAAAACAACTGAGAAGAAACTAAAAAGTATCTCTAAGTTTATATCAAGATAGAGAGATAATACAAGGAGATCACAGGTCAGATGTGTTTGGGGTACATGTAGAGAAAATCTAGCTCAGCAGAATGTTGTCTAAAGACCAGGGGTGGAGGCAGGCATGTTATGACTGTGAGAGTCCTGCTCAGAGGTGTGCCTTGGAGTTAAAGGTGAGGTTAAGGCACATCACACATATGTTCAGTGTCTCACAAGTTTTCCTCACAGTTTTTTGTTCCTGTCCAGCTAGTGAGATCATGACAGTTGACCTGAGCACTTATTATTAAATGCAAAATTTTACGTGTCATGCAAAAGCTCTTATAAACTGCAGACAGATTATTTGGCTTTGCTGTTACAGCTGTGCAAGATGGTAGTCAGCATGTTGCAGAGAATCCAGGACATGTCTCCTGTATAGATTTTACTTCTTTTCTCAAAGTGGTAACTTCAGCTATAATTCTAGCTGATTTCTTTATTTATTGATTAATTCACTTCTTAATTAGGGCAATATTAGCGTGTTTTAACTGGCTTTAATCTGTTTAATCCTAATGACTCCCCTAAACAACTGATTAGAACTAATTTTCCACTGCCTTAAAATGGGAATGTATTTCTTTGTTCAAGGGGAGGGAAGGTTGGGGAAGTGCCCCTTGGAGTGTCCAGCCAAGTGAAATTCTTCATAAACTGGGATACTGACAGAAAAGTGCCTCCTGTTTTGCCAAAAATGTAACATATCCTATAATGCTGTTGTCTTGCAAATTCATCAAAAGACGTATCCCTTTTGCTTAGTGTAATGCATCTGTGTAATTTTGTTTAACAATGTTATTTCACTGTAATATGTAAGAATATCTAAACCACAGGAGGTTGCTTAGTCTTTTAAATGCTATTAGGTTAGTTTCAATCAGCTGTTTCTGCCTCTGGTACCAACAGATGGACCTGTGTGGAATGATGCCATGTGAGTCTCTCTTCATAAATGAGGAATTTCTAGTCAGAAAAGACAAGAATAAACACCAGAATTATTTTACCAGTAAGGGTCTAAAGGGAAGCCCTGAGCTGATGGGATGGCCGTAGCAGAAGTTCCCTGTTCCCTCTGCTTTCTTGTGGGACATGGATGAGGAATAACTAGTTTGGATGAGGAATAACTAGCTTGAGTGAAAGAGGATTGTCTTCTTTCTTTAGTATAATCATACTGCAAATCTGCTTTTCACCTGATGCTTTTCTACACAGACTTCCCGAGGAGCATCTGGCTCCTGCTAGATCTAATCCTCCCCTTCACAAATGCTTTCTCAGGGCTAAAGGCTATCATTGTCATTTCTGTGGACTGCTGCCTGCAGTTTTTCTGTGAAAAATTTTTCTTTTTCTTCTATTACCTTAAGCCCACAGCCTTCTACTCCATCATGTCACCTGATTTTTCCCTTTTGCTGCTTTCTCCCTTTTGCTCCCTGTGCTGCACAAAGATGGGAGAGGAGTGGGCACAGGAGAAGTTGGTTTGTCAGGTGAGTTACACTCACGTGGCAGCTGCCAAGTAAAAGAGTATGGCTTGGGAAACAACCATGTCAAGGAGCCAAGGACCTACTCAGAGTTTTGCCAGGCCCCTCAGCATTACCCGACCCTCTTCTGCATCTTCTGAATTTGTCCTTAATCAATGAATGTGAAGGCAATTCGGGATCAGGTCCACGGTCACTGTGCAAATGCATACCTCATCTTTTCTGGCATGTCTCCATCCTGCTTCTTAAAACAGATGAGCCCCTCACAAAAAATTGTAATGATTTTTTTGAGGTCATGGGTTTCAATGAAAGGATGAAGGTTAGATTTGGTTTTGAGTGTGATATTCACTTCTCTGCAAAGTACGTGCTGGTTTTTTCCTAAACCCTAAGTCAGTATTTTTAACACTATTAGAGTCATAATTTTTTTGGTTCCTGGTTCACATATCTTATAAAACTCCAAATGTAGCCTTCCACGGAGTGTGTACTTTTGTGTTAATATTTGACATCTACGGAGAGAGAAACTTACCAGTAATTTATTACTAGAGAGAAAGAATTCTTTTTCTTGCATACCTATGCAGTTACAATTAATTTTTCTCTTTTTTTTCCTCCTGAGTTTGATGCTGAGGTGGAATAAAAACTCAACCACTAGTGAGTTGCATATCCTGATTTGCAGCAGTAGGCTACATGAAAAAGAGAGGTCAGTGAGGAGAAGCAGAGATCAGGTCACCAGTGTTACTCACTTAGTACAGTGCTCATACTTGAGGACAGTGTCAGCAGAGAGTTCAGAGATCCTGTGAAAGTTGGGGCAGGAAGACTGGCAAGCCAGATGAATCTCTTTATCAGTAGTTTGGGTCCCTCCTATGCTTTTGATTGCCTCCATCTTTCCATTTGCTCTTTTTTAAAAAATGGAACCAAAGCCACAAAGGAGGCCATGTGAAGGGAAGATGGGCTGCAAATGGGCTGCAGGGTTGCTGTACAGAAACTTTCTCCACTTTTATCTAGTGTTTGCAAGAAAAAGCTCTGCATCAGCCCTGCTCTGGATTGGAGGGGCAAGCAGAGCAGGTCTCTTTAGCTGCATCTGTAGGAGGTCCACATTAATTCTTACTGGGGTTTTGTCCCTTCATACTCCAAGCAGAACAGGCACAAGAAACAAGACTGACTTAGTGGTGAGGGTGGCCGTCCAGTGTGGCTTCATCTGGGTTGTCAATCCTCCTCCACACAAGAATGCAAATATGGCCTCAAGCAAGCAGCTTGTGCTCCCCAACATTCAGCCTGAGGCTCACAAATGGTGCATCCTGAGGTGGGAACGCAAAGAGGAAAGCAGGAAGTAAAGGTGTCTCCAGTTTCCCTCCAGGAGGGCTTACGCTGTATTGCCTGGTTTCATGAGGGGATAGCACCAAATTTAGGACAAAAGTAGAAGGCAAATCTCATTTTTTCACACAGATACCCACTCAGTGTGTACTTATATTTATAAATATGCATATATAAATGTGCATATATAAATATATGTATGTATACCTGTGTTGCCTGATATGAAGGGGCAGAAGCAATGTGAAATATCTCATCCTTCAGGAACTCAAGGAGGATCCCACACTGGTTGCCTCAGAAGAGAGGGGAAGACCAGGAAGAGTCTTCTTTCCTTTGTCCAGGATTCTGTTTTTATTCCTTTGTACAATTTGTACTGGAAGTTGGTTTGATGAAGCAGCATCGCTGTAATCTTTTATAAAGTTTTAGATTTATCTGTGTGCAGAGGAGACATATTCATATGATAGTTATGGTTTCTCTCTGGAAAAAAAATAAAGAGCTGTGTCCAAAGGGGGTGAAAATTTCTCTGTTTATTATTGCTTCTAGGATTTTGTAGTTCAATTATGTTGGGATAAGTGCTGTGTTTAGGAAAAGCAAAGGGAGGGTTGGGAATATAATTACAGTTAAAAGTTCGCTTTTACAGGTTGCTTGCATGTATCATTCTTGAACTGTGTGATCTTTTCTCAGGAGGAAGAGATCCAAAAGGGTCATGGGGTTTTTCGAGGGGAAGAGAGGAAATGAGAAACACTTTCCCTCTTTTGGAGAAAGGTAAAAGCAGGATATACCAGGATCCTGTAAAATTCTGTTTATTGGCACTGAGCCGTTTCCAAGCTGGGAACAAGTCTCCACCAAAAATCCCAGTGTTAGTACATGAAAGAGGAAAACTGCTGGGGAGAAAAGGGGAAGAAAGACGGAGATTCCTGCAGACCTACTGACACTAGCCCGGTTTGGGACTTAGGTCTCAAACTGAGGTATTTACATAGGTAATAAATATGAGTGCACACGTCTTGTGCATCATAAATTACAGCTTCTGACACTGAAGGACTATGAAAATTCAGACCCAGTTAGTGATTTCTAACCAAGCCATTCAGTTTTGAGCTCTCATAGTGCTGTGGCAGGGAGTAAACATGACTGCTCTTCACAAAAGCTATTCATCATATATCCTGTGTCTGACAGCCTCCAAAAACAGCAGTCACCCTGAACTGTGGTTCCAAACCTGTCTGTATCTGAGGTGCTTTTTGCCTCTCCAGACAGAAAAATGTCAATAGGAAAAAAAGCAGTCTGTCCTTAAAAAATGCAGCTCAGTAACCCTTTAAAAATGCATATTTTGGCTTGGCAGATCCTGTCAATCCTGTAGTGTGTTACCCCCCCTTCCCCCCAGCTCCCCCCACCTATGTAAGACAGAAGATGAAAACAGCTTCCAGAGTCAAGATCAAGCAGTACCATAAAACCACATATCTGGCACTTGAATCCCATAGTCTCCTGAAAACTCTGCATACCCAACCACAGGTGGAGCAGTACCTGTTCATTTTCTGGGTCCTGCCCTTTTCACCTTCCTCTGATGTGTGCTCAAAGTAGACAGTACCAGTTTCTCTTCCTTGATTCAGCATTTCCCACCTGAGTGAGGGAGCCATCGAAAAAAAACCAAAAACAACTAAACTAAATCCTTCTGCTAGTAAAATCCAGTTTCTTTTCGCTACATATATTTCAAGACTTTTTAGATTAAAATGCTATTTTGTTTGATTGAAGTTGATGGCAATCTCTCTTTGATTTTATTTGGGACCAGGATTTTGCACACGTATGTATCTATCAAAATACTAATTTTTCAGTAAGCCATCTTTGAAAGTGTGGAGACTAATACTATTTGGAGATAAAAGCTGAAAGTATTTGGGGACTGCAGAATAACATCCATTCTTTTTCTAGTGTTCTTGTGTCTCAATGTATCAAGCATCACGTCTGAGTAGTGCAGGTGGTTTCCATGCAGGGGGAGTTTAGGACGAGCCAGGTGCTGCTCTGCTGCTTTTGCACTGAGGTGCCAGTTTGCAAGGCAAGAGGTTTGAAGCAAAAAGGAATACTTATAGGGTCGTCTAGCTTGAAGTTTCATTTTAGGATCTAAAATGGAGGCAAATGATGGAACGGAGATACGGTTTCTTGTCGACATTTGTTGTTGTAGTGATATTAGACATGGATATTATCGTGTTCGGATTACACATTATCCTGAGCTGTTTGGACAGCTTCATTTTCTGGTTCAGCTGATGCAGTTTGGAATATTCAAAGGGGAAAATGCGGCCCATGTTCTGGCGTGACTACTTGTGTGGAAAGGGACATTTTGTTGGTTAAGAAGTCGAGGCAGGGTGTTTGTCCGTATGCGTGCTCTGTGTGTCGGGGTTCACGCGGGCAGCCCCCGGCCGCTCCCCCACCCTGGTGCCAGGGGCTGCCTCCCGCAGGTCAGTCACGATGGCAGCCATCACCTGTGCCAGCCTGGGAACCTAGACCCGGGAGTGCCAACCCTCGCTCTGGTAGCGGCCAGGCTCTTCCAGTACCGCCGAGGAGCGCGGGGAAAGGTCGGGAAAAGCCCCCCGGGTCCCCGAGCGCCGCGTCCCGCCGCACGCTGCCCCTGCAGGGGGGCAGGCCGCGGGCGGGGGTCCGGAGGCCGCANCCCCGCGGCGCCGCCCGGGCCCGGCCCCGCAGGATCCAGGTAGATCCGTCCGGCTTTTACCTTCCTCCTTCGGCTTCCCTGCGCGTAGGGCTGGTAGCGGGGCTGTTTCCTGGTCTCGCAGAAAGAGGCAGTGCTGAGTTAGGAAGACAAAAATAGACCTTTACAGAGAAATATAGGGATTGTG
This sequence comes from Urocynchramus pylzowi, assembly GCA_013397555.1. Lineage (NCBI taxonomy): Eukaryota > Metazoa > Chordata > Aves > Passeriformes > Fringillidae > Urocynchramus > Urocynchramus pylzowi. Next base: position 773,027 of record VZRH01006479.1, read on the forward strand.
TGCGCGGTGGGGAGGGAGAGCGGAGAGCGGCACCCGGCTGGTTTCCAGGAGGAGCCCTTTTCTCCCTCTCGTTGCATGTTAGGCATTTTTGCACAGCTTTCTCCCCCCACCCCCTCCCCGCCGGGGCAGGGTTACCTCTGCCGCCTGCTCTCCGCATCTCTGGTGGGGAGCGAAGCAGCCAACTCCGCTGCGATCGGAAAGCGGCCAGAGACCATTTTATGTGAGCGAGCCGGGTGGGAAGAAGCGGAGAGAAGCCGTCGCAGGGACACACGCGGATATAAAGACTTGTCTTCTGCCTCCCCCCCCCCACTCCCTCCCCCTGGTAAATACTAAATCTGAGAAGGCAGCGATTTGACATCCACCCTGAGCAGCGGCTATGGGGTGTTTGGGCAACAGCAAAACGGAGGATCAGCGTATCGATGAGAAAGCGCAGCGAGAAGCCAACAAAAAAATAGAGAAGCAGTTGCAGAAAGAGAGGCTGGCTTATAAAGCGACACACCGCTTGCTGCTGCTGGGTAAGGAGGAAGCGGCAGAGGTGGGGGCCGGGGCGAGCAGGGCGAGGAGGGGGCAGCAGCCCCAGCCCGCCGGGGCGGCGGGCGCAGCCGAGAGGGGAGATGCGGCGTGCGCCTAGGCTGTGGAAAATGCAGGCTGCTGTATTGAGCAATAAGCGAGGCGTCCACAGATCGAGCTCAGCGCCTGAGCCACATGGATGCACACATGCAGAAATGCTGCCGAGGTGGGAGATGCTGTCGCGTCCAAAAAAAGCAAAAACAAAAAGAAACAACTCTCCGACCACCCAGCCTGAGCCGTGTATCACAATGTTCTCCCTTTCCTTCTTTCTCTTTTAGGGGCTGGTGAGTCAGGAAAAAGCACTATTGTGAAACAAATGCGAATCCTACATGTCAATGGATTTAATTCAGAGTAAGAATTATTGACACTTTGTGACTTATTTTTCCTTAAATGTTGGAAATAGGTTAACACACGGTACGCTAGGAAATTTCTCCTGTCATCCCCTGTGTTTTGGTGGCTTGACACTGTGTTTTGAGGGAGGGAGGGGAGTGAGAATAAGGAAATTGCTGCTATTGTATGTTTGCATTTTCTCCTTCTGGCCCCTTTACTGTATTTTACACTGTTGCTACTGCAGCGCTTGACAGGCCCCTGTGTAGCAACAACATGGCGACTACTTTTTACATAGAAGCAAATAACCAAATGTTGCATCTGTCTGAAATATAAAAATACATGTCAAATCATAATCAGATGACACTGTATGCTGTTTTTCCGGTGCTGGGGTTAGCATAAAACTGAAACTAATTTTGCCTATTTGTTAGAAATCCTCCTGTTTTGTGAGGCTACATCATTTTCTCTCTAAAGAACTCTTTGCCAGAAATCATTATTAATCCATAGCATTCATTTTAGATATTTGTTGGCCTTCACCTACGTGTTGTTAATTTAGAGCATGTTTACAGCATGATGTAGAAATGAAAGAATGACTTCCAGTTCCATCAGGAGAAGCTTTGCAGATGTGGCTGTGATTGAATGATTTAAAAAAATATATTAGGGAAGAATGTGCATTGCTCTTCATACTGTGCAAGAAAATGGATAAGGGCAAAATGTATTTGTCTTGCCTTTTTTTTTTCCTATTAGTATGTTTTAATGTTTGAAGGGCAGATAAACAAACGATCAGTGAAAAAAAATTAAATGCAAGTGACTGAACTGCTTTGGAAGAAAAAAATCAAAGCGTTAATATTTCTGTTTTAATGCAGAGAAAAGAAACAGAAAATACTGGATATTCGGAAAAACGTTAAAGATGCGATTGTGGTAAGAACACACTTTATACTGTTCTTACATGCTTGTTTGTACTGGAAATTACAAGGATTATGCTTTCCAAGATTGTGATGAGAGAAATCCCATTTTGCTGATCAGATTGGATTATCTTCTATTGATCCTGTATCCAGATTAATGTGTTTGTTTTTTTGTTTTATCCAATTCTAGACTATAGTTTCAGCTATGAGCACTTTAATACCCCCAGTTCCATTGGCCAACCCAGAAAACCAATTTCGAATGGACTACATCAAGAGTATAGCTCCTCTTTCTGACTTTGACTATACACAGGTAAGAATAGACACCACTGATTTATTCTGCTTCAAGGGGGAATATGTTGCTTCACTTGGATTTACTAAAATGTTGGGGTTTTTTACTTTTTGAAAGATGATCATGGAAAGATTTTATGCCAGCATCACCTCTGTAAACTTTCTTACAAGACTGTGGTGGTTGCACCTGTTTTAGTGGTGCAAGGTTTTGTTGTTACAGATTTATTTGTTAATGTTTCTAAATGCTGTTTCTGCACTTAGTTCTCTTCAAATTTTCTGATGCAATCTTACATATTGACACATCAACTAAGACTTTGTTGAAAGCTGATTTCCTGCGTGGAATTAGATGCAGGATGTTAGTCTGAGGAGGTACTGTCTACCTGTAGAAAAGGATGTAAAAGGAAATAAAAGGCTAGAGTGGCCTCAGTGTTGTTTCCCATTCTTACTGCACTTCAGAGTGGAAACCTGTGTAAGCAGTGGTCAAGTGAGGTGCTTTTGCTTCCTCTTGTACTGTAGTTGGCATCAGCAGTGGTTTGCTTGTATGTAAATGTTGCCTTAATTTGATATGGAATCAATGTGGGACTTTGCATGGAGGCTGATCTTTTGTATACAAAGGAGAGATACTTTTCAGATTAACTTGCATAGGCATCGTACATTATTTTTATCTTTTTATGTTATTATTTATAGGCACATGCATAGAATGTTTCATATTTTATGCATGACAAGAAAGCAAGTGCATAGACATTCTGAATTTTATTTTTGCTGTAGCACAGCTTTAATTTGCCTTAAAATGGTACTGAAAGCAATTTGTTATGGATACAGTAAGGACTTAAAAATATCTTCATTTGTTGGCTAAATGATTGTGAGTTGTACATGCTATCAATACTGGCAAAGAAGCCATTTACAATGGAGTGTCTTTAGGTTATTATAGCTTCAGGGTGCAAGGGGGAGAAGGGGAAGAGTAGTTTCTTTGTTATATGACTCATATTCTCTGATGTGTGGTTTTGCCTCTGGTAAACCTACCACTTTGAAGGTTCAAGATTAAGAAAAATTATCAGACATCTTGTACAGTTAGAATTTAACACAGAATGCAGATGTTAAAAAAAACCGACTGCAAGGTACACCCACATATTGCATAATTGCTCAATTGGTGGATGTAAGTTAGTGAAAATGAGAAACTCTTTTTAGAAATGGAATGTGAGCTTGACATGAAGTATTTGTCTTATGCAGGTATTGCGGTTCTGAGGCATTTGTTGCTCATTTTATGTGGATTTTTTTTTCTTGAATTTCAATCCTTAGATGAGTAAAAAAATGGTGGTGCATATACTTTGCAGTTCTCTGTAGTACATATGTTCTTTTGAGTTTCTGGGATAAAAGAAGGCTAAACTGGACTTTTCATAGGGCTGGAGATATTTTTATTTTATTATTGCTTTCAAATTTTCTCCTTTTTCACAAAAGCTAGCCATATCTAGTCAAACTTGACTCATGGCTTGTTATTTTATATAGAGGAAAATTTAACCTTCTTGGAGGGGAAAATAATAGGACCCAGTGGACTTGGAAACAATTAATAATTCATTTGAAATCTCAATTCAAAGTCCATTTTGGTTTTAAATAAAAATATTAATAAGTGGTTTTTAATTAAATAGGTTTTCTGAAAATACCATCATGTTATTTAAATAGTGTCAATTATTAGTCCTAATTAAAAAAAATATTTAAAAGGTTATTACAAGTTTAAAAGAAGAAGAGAAATCTAATGCTGATTTAGAAGTAAATATATCTCTGTGTCACTTTCATATTTTCTCTTCTGTTTTCATCTCAGCTCAATTCATAGGTTTAATATTTGTAAAATGTAAAGTATGCCAAGATTTTTTGGGGCTTTTAAATTTTTCTTGGTTTAGAACGTTATTTATCTCCAGGAGGATTTGTGAGCAAGGCATATTGGAAAAAAATGCTATTGTGCTTCAGGGCTTGATTTTACTCCAGTTTAAGCCTATGATAAAGTATAATTAGGTTTCCAGCTGAAATAAATTTTGACCCATTTAGTATTTTTGGATAAGGACAGATATAAAAATAAATACTTGGATAGTAATCAGTCAGGCATCCTCTGCTAAGCATTACTGATTCTGTAATTAATAGCTGATGTATGGAGTAAGGCCTTCTGAGCCCAAACCAAGTGTTTAGCAGCAGACATGCAGGACTTTAGGGCCAATCATCCTTACTTCAAAATAGTTGTGAAGGGAAAAATGCTGACATAGGCAGCTCTGGGGGCACATTTTGGCACATTCTACAGAGTGACAAAGGTTACCCTTCTTTGAATGAGGGAAGAGTCAGCTTTAGGGTTTGTGATGGTATGAATGGTAATGAGTTGTTAAAGACCCTTAGTGTTGCAATTTTAATTACAGATGTGTCATTTTTTTGGATGACATTAGCCATGTAATCTTTGTCATAAAAATCAATGTGTGTTAGTTGAAGATGGATTTCAGATACATTGCATGCCAAATGTGAGAAAATGACTGCTCCTTATCAGGAGTCTTTAGAGAGAGATCCCTGATGTAATGCAGAAACTTCACTGAAGGCACAATCTGACCGACACTCCTGGGCGCTAATTTGAGCCTATTTGTGACATATTGGGTGTGCTTGGACAGACATTTTTAAATTGCATACAAATTAACTAATACACATATAATTGTGAAAATTATCCTTAAAATAAGTGGCTATGAAAATAAATACTGATTTCCTGTGGGTGAAATCATACTCTTAATTGCAATTTATGACTGAAATTTCAAGAATTGAGTAAAGATGGGGACTTCATATTTAGACTAAAATATTCTGGGTCTTTGTTTGTCTGGTTTCTTAAATTACATACCTCTCTATAAAATGTAAGCAGAATATTTTATTTAGTAGTGATACAAATTTTAAAACAAATTGTTTTCTCTTTACAGTGTTTTAATATTGCTTTAAGAGTCTGTGGAGTGTCCCCCACAAGAGTTTTACTTACTTTAAAAAATCAGTATTTATACGGTTTGGTTATGCTACCTTGATGGTTCTTTTAGTTGGTATAAAAAAATTGAAAACTTTCTGGATTTCTTTTGTAATTTTTACATAGTCTTTCATTACTTTCATGAAAGACTGTACGATTTTTACAAAGTATTTCCTGGCTGACCGATGCCTTCTAATTCTATAAATCATAAGAATTAGAGCTAGAGTTTTTACAAAATAATAAGTCAAGTGTCCACCGTATTTTCTTCCTTGAAGTTGTGACAGGAATCAAGATAAATTTTTGTCTACCAGATTAGGAATTATCTTTGCTCAAAGGTAGAATCAACAGAAGTGCTTTAATACTGGAATTGTAGCATGCATGCCCTATCAAAAAGGATTTTTTAATTCTTTTTGGGAATGTGTTGATTGCTATTTGCTGAAGTTAACAGGAATTGACCTGCTGCAATTTTAATCCTTTATTGATGGGGATTTATTTTGTCCCTTGTGAATCAGGGTGAACATATTAAGGCCATATTATGCTGGTAGATGTGGTGTATTATCTAAGTGTGTGTTTACTCAAGGTCAGTTGTCTTTATTAAAGTTTTTGAATTTTCTGGGAACTACAAAGCTGCTCAGTGTATAATTCCTTTACCCCTTGTCTTCCCCGAAAATGTAGCCAAATGAAGTCGCTTTGCATAAAATACATGTTGAATGAAGCCCATCTGATCAGATTTGTGTGGGTTTATAGCAGATAATGGTCACCTACCCCTGGGCTGCATTGTCAAGTGTTTGGCCATACAAACCAGTTAGCAGTGAACATGAATCATCTGCTTAGTAGAGAACATGTAAACTCTTCACAGGTTTTAGGGAGCGGGGAGAGTTTTCAAAAGATTCATCTTCCTTTGCAAAGAATGTTTTAGGGAGGCAAAGTATTTTTTGGAAACTTTGTAAGTAGTGAGTTGTGTGGATGCAGTTCCTTGTGCTGATTTTAGTGTGTGAGTTTTAAATATAATTTTTAAAGCTGTTTTATTAGTCAGGCAAGCTCTTTAATTTAGCTGTTAAGAGTGAATCGTTAATGTGGGCATTGATAGGGAAAGTACTTTCGATTAATCAGGTCTGCAGTTTGCTTTACATTTTCAGATCTTGCAGTTTGAGTTCTACCTGATGACTTTAATTTTCCTTCAGGCTCTCTTTTAAAAATCAGGGTATCATATTCATAATATAAAGACACCATAAAGAAAGAGAAATACTTTTGCTCAGAATTTGAAGTTACATAGACTTTCGTTAACATTTCAAATTTTTATGGTACCTAGTATTCAAATTCAGTCTTGTGTTGATGCCTGGTGGTGGCTGCTTTTCACAGTGTGCATCTCAATGTTTGAAGCAATTCAAAATCTTGCTTAGGTGAAGTGTAGTGTTGGGCTGTAGAAAGTCTTTATCCCGGATTGAAAAAAAACTTGATAAGTATGGTTTATATATAGTTAAACTTGCTTGGGTTGTACAGTTAATGCTGTAACTTTATTTGGCCGCAAATTGTTTAAGTTTCCCTTTGCTGTAGCCCAAAGGAGTTACAAAATAGCTTCACCTTACATTTTCTGATTTTAAATTAACTCACAATTTTCCCATCTTTTTTGTGAGTGTGAAAATATACGTTTTACCTGAAAATAAAATAAAAGAGAGAATGCAGAGAATATTTTCACTCAAATAGCTTCACTTGATTTTTCTTTCTATCTAAATTTTTACTTTAGGGCTTTGTTTACCATTTTGGGTAGAATGAACACCCAGGTTTTTATAACTACCTGTGATTGCAGTACTTAACATTACTCAATATTAATATCAATATTAACATTTTAAAATCAATTAGACTTTAAAAAATGAAGTAATTTGTGCTGTTCTGTGATCTAAGATGCACATTGGTAGATTTTCATATTTACATAAACACATATTTTCATATTTAAACAAACACAGAAAGTTTTTGAAAGGCCAGGCAACAATAAAGTTGTGTTGGTCTGGCAACCTTATTACTGCCCTGAATTAATAACACCTGAAGAACTAATGAAGAAGGCTGACAGAGAAGGACAGCTGAAAACACATATGCTGTTACAGCTGTTGGCAGCTCCTTAGTCTTCATACAGAGGTTAAAATTGTCAGAACTGATGGTAAAAAGTAGAGGATATTAGGGAGAAGAAGCAATCAGGTAACACATGAAATGTTTTTATTGTGGTAGCAGTTTTTTTCATGCTGTGGACTATCAGCAGATACTAATGCTGTACACTATCAGCAGATACTGAATTTGAGCTCTTTTCATGTGAAGAGCAGATTCTACTAAAGCTCAGCAATAGCTTTTCTTCCATATGAAATACCTGTTTGCATGCAGATGTGGCTCAAGTTTTCTGCTTTTCATTAAATCAACAAACTGACTCCTTAATGTTCTGATTAGTCAGTGTTAAAGTTACAAGCATTTCATACATGAGATCAAAAAAAATACTTCAGTGTTACTTGTTCTGTTGTTCTTGTTCTCTGTAAGCAGTAAGTTTGATGGATCAATCAATCCTGTAGTGTTTTCAGAAATAATCAGTTATTATTTTAACTGTGTAGTTTCAAAAACACGACACTGGAACTGGGATCATACTACAAACAAGTATAGGACAGTTTGGGAGGGGAAAAAAAAAAAGGAAAAACATCCAAATCAACAAGTCTCAAAACATCTGAACTTCTCAAATTTATAATATATACTGGAAGTGTAAAATTACAAAACTCTACCATGGTTTTCTTTAATTCTTTTATTTTATCTCCTTAATAAATACTCTGACTTTACTGAAGACAACTGGGACTTAAAATTGGAGTGGTTTGTGTATAAAGTACAGCTCTTCTGTGAAGGTCAGGATTTCTTGCTTAAAATACACAGTTTGCGTTTGGGATGTTGTTTGCTTTAGACAAAAAAACTGATGTTCAAGCATAAAATAAAGAAAGGTTTTTGCTATAGCATAACATTGTTCTGTAGTAAAAGTGTAACATTTTTTGTATCCCTCCAAACTCACTGACCCACATCAGTTTATACCAATGAGAAGTAAAGAATTTAATTTGTGTCGCAGGAAAGGAGCTCAGGGATCTACTTAGGCCCCCAACAATTAGCAGTAGAAATACTGGGATTGAGAACCATAGGAAATCCTGTTCATCATCACAGATGATCCAAAGTTAGTAAATAAGAGTTGTATACAGAAAAGAAATTAAAGACACAGATATTAAATTTTGCTTCTTAGCCTTCCTGTCTCAATATTTTTAAGAACGGATTCAACTTTGAAATTTCTGGAAAAGGTTCCCTTTTACACAAGTACTTTGCATTTTTTAGAGTATTTTTTTTTCATAGCTTACAGTGCAAAATAATTAATTCCATTCTGAAAAGGCAGTTATTTGAGGAAGTTTTGTGAACAATGGCGCCTGTGAATAAAGTTCAATGTTACATTAAGTATTACATCATCATAGTAACACCAAATTAAATGTTTGTTGTCTTATATTGTGAGTCTGATTTCCCAGATAGTGAGGTGGTATTCACACTTTATCCAGCCTGACTTATTTATTGTCATCACACAACACAGAGACTTTAATTGTGAAACTGGAAAGATATTATCATTTTTTATTATTATTGTTGCTGCTAAGTAAAACTTAAGTTATTTCTGTGGTCTCCAAACCTGTTGACATTTTCTGGTATTACTTCCAAGTTTTGTACCTATTAATACAAATTAATTAGAGGGGCTTTTTACAGACGGTCCAGCATCCAGTCAACTACTGCAAATTATTAATAATAAATGTCACATTCTGCCTTTTTTTGCTACAATTTGAGATGAGAAGTTCATATACTTATATTGCATTTTATTAGGATAAAAATATTTTTACATCTAAATTTGGATATTAGATTTGATAGCAACAGGAAGACTAATAACTTGAATTATCATTTTAAGTAGGAGTGACTGATTCTCCTCACAGAACCAAAAATGTATTTGAGGATAATTTCTGAACAATGGAATATTTTTGTTCATCAAGTATTTTTCAGTGTACACCCTAATTTTGAATTAAAGAAAGGCAGAATCAATAGGTTAAAGCCTGTACTGCCATTGTCCTGGCCACAGACCTGTGAAGGACATAGATTTATTTTAAAGTGTGGTTGCTTTTGGGGTTTGCTGCTTTGAATTCCTTCACAACTGTGGCTGCTGCCAGGGTGTCTTCTGAAGGCGATCCTGCAATGCAGCGGTGGCAGCAGTCCTGTGCCACCCTAGGAGGTAAAGCTTGGAAAAACAGCCAGTAGAGTAGCACTGATCCCTATGGTGATGCTTGACAGAGGTGTAGTAGTCTGGCCAGAATCACAAACTGATCCTGATTCTCAGTCTTTTTTAAGGCAAGAAACAAAAGAAGTTTCTGTCATTTTTACCACTACTGCTGAGGTGCACTGAAATCTCTGTAGAAGATTTAATTACCAAGGAGTTTATGTATTAAGATTTGACATGAACATCAAACGATAGTGAGAAATTCACTTGTTTTTCCCCTTATGTGTAAATCAAACTGAATTATAATGAAAGTAAACGTAAATAAGTGCAAAGAGTAACCACAGTCTTCATGAAGATACATTGTCCATTTAGTCAAAGGATGATGACATTTCAGACTTTCAAAAGTGGCAGTTTTCAGAAGAAGGATATTGAAATTTTTTATGAATTGCCACTATTTATAAACTACATTAAAACAAATTTTCCATCACAACCAGAGAAGAGGTAGACATAGCTGAGTATGTTTCAGAATTGTCTTTATTATCAATTAATTATTTTAATCTCTTAAGCCAAAGATTGCAGATTGATTTACTGGTTTTGCCATTTTTGAGTGCTCTGCAAAAGGAGTATGTTTACTAGTCAGGGAGAATCTTTGTTTTTTTACTTCAGTGGCCATGATAAAAGTGTACAGATCATGGATAAATCATCACATGTATGCACCTTGTCACTGAAGCCAGTGGAAACCTATGGAACAGAAACTATCACCTACTCAAATAATATTAGTGTCATTATTTGGTGTTTCAAAGAAGTGAGTGTTCATCTGCACAGCAGCAAAGAGCTACATTCCCCTTTCTTCAGCACCTGATGGATCACAGCTTCTCTTTCTGCAACTGTGTTGAGCTTAGACCTTTGCTTGTTTTTTTCATCACCTCCATAGCTTCATCCATGGCTTGTACTTATTGTCAACAGCGGATTACCTCTTTTAATGTCAACAAAGACTGCATACACAGACAGGATATTTTGTTTGCAGAAGGTAGCAACCTGAGCTGAGGAACAGAGAACAAGCTAAATAGTGTGAACAGAAGACTCTATGTATACCTTGCATACACTGAAACAGATAGGTTAGAAACCAAAAGGTATTATGAACAATTTTTTTCCTCTGAGGTCCTAAGAAGCTCTTTATAATAAATATAAATAGGACTGCTATAAAGCAGATAAATGGTGAGAGCAGTGCACATTTGCAGTTAACTGCTAAAAATTTCCATAAAATGTTTATGGTTTTGTTCTGTCATCCTTGTCACGTAATTTGTTTTGCTATAGTGAAAGAGATTGAATTTGACTTTCAGGGCCTTCTTTTTGAAAGGAGTCAGGAGGAGAATGTAATTTGTACAACACAGTTTCAAGTTCATATCGCTATTTTGGAAGGAAAGAAGTTATTACATCTTGGAACCGTGTAATAATTTCTTGGAACCAAGCTACCTCTGGTTGTAAGCATGCCAGCTATCACATGAAGCATGCAGATGAGGGTTTCTTGCTTTAAATCAGTAGATTAATTTTGGTTGGTTTAAAGTGTACTCTTGTAATTAATCTACTAGTATTTGTTTTAAAAACCTACGCTGGATGTTTTGAAAGGATATTTATCCTTAGGCAAGATAGAATATTGGAATTTTTTCTGTTACATCGACGTTAGAGGTGAACTTTGCCTTTTAAATCTTTTAAAAGTAAACATTTTCTGACACTTCTGCCAATTCATTACATTTGAGTTGTCTTGGTGCTGTCAGTAGGACTTAAACATATTTTAATGCAAATAATTATCCCACTGTTTTGAACTGAACTTGTTTAGCAAGATGAAATAGGCTAAAGATATGCAAGCCCTCTTATCTCTGTTAATTTGGTGAATGCTTTTTGATCACGTCCACCCTCACTTCCAGAGGATGTTAAGTGACAGAGCTGTGCAGATCATTCTTTTCTTAACATACACCCACATACTTTCTTTCATAGGAGCTAAATAATACCAAATTTAAGATCTGTCAGGTAGGAAAACATGAAAAGGCAAAGAACAGTTAACTAAAATAGGGAAAAGTGTGTCCTTGCTGCCCTGTGTGCAGACAACAAACTGCCCCTTGCCTGCAAACCTACAGCTGACCACAAACAGCAACAGGACCTGGTTGTCAGTCAGCTCCCGAGTGCCTTTGGTGCAGGCTGTGTGCCATGAGGAGTTACCAACTCCAGGCAAAAAAACCAAACAAACAAAAAAAGAAAAAAAAAGGTGGAGGAATAATGTGAATGAAAAAACTTTGTAGCACATATACAGTCACTAGAGGAAGAGGTCAGGTGTTACCACATGCTACTGAAACTGTGTCATTAATTATTAGATTTCCAGCAGGTATCACAGCAGAGTGAGTCTTCATGGAAGGATCTGTAGCTTTTAAAATGTGAGTGAGAATATTCTTTCTGGCAGGCAGGTGTCCTCTAACTTTAGCTGTTATTTCCATCTCAGCATGTCAGTGCTGCCTGTTCCTTTTGGGAAGAGAAAACTTGCTTACTTAGGATAGCGTACTTTTAGCTGAACAGTAGAGCTTTTCTTTTCCCACCCCTAGAATTCTCATTTCTAATCACTGTTGTTATCTGCTGAATTTCTCCCTAGATTTTAACAGCAGCAAACTTAACACGGTAACCAACAGCAGAGTGTGGGTATATCATGGACCAAAAGAATAATTAGTCAGATAAGATATGAGAAATCATAATCAAAAAATAATTTTAGGGACTAAAAATCATGTCAGGAGAGGAAGATGGTGGTTGACATTTCTGAGAGCCAGCCATTCAAACTGCAGAGAGTTTTCACTGGATTTTAAGGAAATAAAGTATTTTTCATCCTTGGCCTTCAGTTCTGTAGAGCAGGTTTTGATTCTTCTCACTGATGAATGAAAGGCTGGCAAGAACTATTATATTCCATAAATACAGAAGTTATCCTAAGCAGCTATATTCCCAAGGGTCTAATGTTGCAAAGGCTTGGATATATATGGACCTAAATGCACAGCTAGTACTGCCAGCCAGCATTCATGCAGCTGAGTTTCCGGTTATGCAGTGATATTAATGTAAAAATCATAAATACTTTCAATTGAAAAACAAAACAGGCAAATCATTTTTCCCCATTAATTTTATATTTGGGAGGTCGCTGTGCACTTTTATGGATTTTCTTGGGGGTGGGTAAAGTTGTGTAGGTTAGAGATTGGCACAGAACTTGAAATAAGCAAAATCTTTTTCAGATAAGTGACAGTTCTCTGGATGCTATTAAGCTGTGAACAGTAGGTCTTTTCAATCACTGTGATTCATTTTCATATTGTGGGTTTTTTTAATAATAATATCTTTAAAAGGATTGCTGAACAGTAGGCTGCAGCAGCATAACTTTCTGTGCAGAAGGAAAGGTTTTATGCACAGTGTCCTAGATAATTTACCTTAAATTGATTTGCACAGCTCAATAAAACCATAAGAATACTGTACCATCTCAGATCATGGGTTCATTTAGCACCAGATCTCATCTCTGACCGCGACTGATAGTGAAACAGGAAAAAGAGTTTAAAAAGAGTTTAAGAGTTTATGCACATAGTAACGTTTCCCACATTGGTTGTCCTATTCTCTGTTGATTTATGGCTGAGGTTTTTTTGACTGGAAGTGGTATTTCTGTCCTTAATAATTTTGGCAGATTTTTCTTCCAGGAATTCTTTTTTTTTTTTTTTTTTTTTTTTTTTCCCCCACCCTTTTGGGCTTTTCTGTTT